>CAVNZL010000064.1:1000000-1057995 GCA_963693355.1 Pontia daplidice | reverse complement strand
GAAGGTGAGCTGGGGACTCCATCCTGAGGTCATCGCGACCATATACATCGCGGTGATCGAACCCATTATTACCTATGCAGCGGCAGCGTGGGCCCCAGCCGTAACAAAGAAATGTATCCAAAAGAAACTTAACTCTATCCAGAGGAGTTTCACACAAAAAATAATAAAAGGGTACAGAACCGTCTCATTAAACTCGGCAATATTACTCTCAGGGACATTACCTCTGGACCTAAGAATCAGAGAAGTGGCAGATCTCTATGAAGCAAGGAAAAGAGGCTGTTCCAAATATGTGCTGGATGGAGAAAAAATAGAGACGGTCATTAAAGCCACGGAAAAACCACATCCAGCCCAAATGACAACGCAAACTTACAACACAATAGAGGACCCGTCAACGCTTCAGCACGAAAATAAAACATCAATATATACGGACGGGAGCAAAACACTGAATGGAGTCGGGGCGGCATGGTCTAAGTGGAGGAGAGGAGCAGAGATAAAATATAAGAAAATAAAGATGGCGAGCCACTGTACTGTCTACCAGGCAGAGTTGGTGGCTCTGAACAGCGCAGTAAAGGAAGCAAGGACAGAAAAGGAAGATGTCAACATATACAGCGACTCCAAATCCTCACTGGAAGCCATCGCGGGCGAACGCTCTCTCAGTTCCCAAGTTGCCGAGATCCGCCAGAACCTCGAGGAAGGCAAAAGAAGGGGACAGAAAATAGAGCTTTTCTGGGTTAGGGCGCATATTGGCACAACGGGAAATGAGAGGGCGGACGCACTAGCGAAAGAAGCGGCTGAAAAAGACAAAACTAAAATAATGTACAGCGACATACCCTTATCATATATTAAAAGATGCATAAGGAATGAAACAGTACGGGAATGGACATTGAGATATGGAGAGTCGGACAAAGGAAAGGTCACAAAAGTTTTCATAAAGAACGTTGGAGACGCACACGCACTCCTAAAACAAGGACGCTTTGGCCCGGAGATGGTGCAGGTTCTTACAGGACACGGTCCGTTTGCGGGGTATCTGTTCCGCTTCGGGAATAAACAGAGCCCAGAGTGCGAGTGCGACCCCAACGAAATACAATCAATAGAACACCTAATTCTAAACTGCCCAATTTTTGGATCCGAACGGTGTGACCTGGGCCACAGGGTTGACAAACAGATTAGTCTTGAGAGCTTGCCTGGTCTACTGCTGGGGCACAGGTCGCACCTGGAGGAATTTTGTAAGAAGATAGTTAAAAGATGTAGGATTTTCAACAATAGTAAAAGTGGTGTGCGGGCCGCGGGGCTGCCGGCACCGACTTGCCAATAAATATTATTGAATATTTACCGTAAAGTCATGAACGGCCGCCGCGCGGCGCTCAAACCACAGTAGAATAAGAAAGACATAGAATTAATGTATTATGTAAGTGATATCCTAAATAAAAAGTTTGACTCCCGTGTTTTATTAAGAGGATGAATGCCAGACAAGATGAATGATTAGCTTAGTTCCACGGCCCCGGTGACAAAGCCGGGGAAGGTAGGCCAGTAGGTGAAAAACAAAAAAAAAAAAAAAAAAAAAAACCTAACCTAACCTAACCTAACCAGTCGCACGTCTCCCCTCGCCGTGGAAGCATCGAAAACGGACCGCTCCGTCTTTAGAAAATCCTAGAAATAGGTTTTTTCAACCGAATCAAGTAGTGCTATACATCATCGTGTTCAGCTCAGTGCCGCGAACCGTTTGATATATAACTTGAAGTGTTTTGTGCAAAATTGTGAACTTTTCCATACAAAAAACCGAAAATAGTGAAATATTAGGTTATGTTTTTTGGTTTTTTGCGTGCGGCTCCGAAATAAGATCTACGACATACCTTTATTTTGGTACCAAAATAACCGCCATCGTGAAGTGTATATGTGAGTAAAAAACTGGATTTTTAAGTGCAAGTTCCACAAACTTATTAAACTTTTTCTTCTTAACCACGTGGCGACCACGTGGTTGCTATCTTGGAAAATAACAAGTGTACAGTGAAGTGTAATATATCAAAAGAACCGCCGTTCGGAGTTCATTAAGACGACATATTTTTCTTTTAAAACTAACTTCTGGAAAATTTTCCACAAGCCATTTGCAGAAAGTTGTCAACTCACATAAACTTTGCCCACCTATATTTCTTAAAGCAGATCGAGGACATACCTTTTTTTATTATATAAAAAAGATAGATTAACTATTGTAGAGTTCATCCTGAAAATTACAGAATTATATCTCCTATATTCAATTTTTGCCGAATTTTCTCCGGAAAAAGGGCCGGTGACGCCATTCCGTGATAAAGTTGTCGAAGCCCTAGCGCCGAAACGGAGCCCCGGATCGAAAATCTGACGTCATTTTTGTTCTCTAATGAGAACCGCTTTTGAGGGAAACTCACCATCCGACATCAGAATCACCGGTCTACCGGAAGGTCCAGCGACTCCGCAGGGGATAACCCTGGCCCCACAAGACCTGGAGTGAAGTTCAGCATACCAAACGAAAGAGCTCCGCCTAAGGTACACAACAGTATATAATAACAAATTTTACTTAAATTTTTTCTTAGTGAAATTTGTCTTTTAAAAATAATTTTTACAAAAAATTGTCAATTTACTCCTATCAATCATTGTTTATGGGCTTTTCTGCTCCAAAACACTAGTTACATGTTATATGATCAGATAGAGCACATCTTGGTGCATCTTTTAATATATAATCAGGCATAAATTTATCATTATTTCATTTAGCTAAACCGATTTGCAAGGTTTCTATTTTTAAAAAAATTTTAAAATTTTCACATAAATATCTTTGATAACTCTAATTTACAATCTCTTTTAACTAATCTGTATATTCCAATATATAGAGCTCCTCTAGGCGCTCATTTTAGTATATAACAACAATAACTTTTAATTATTTTACACACTCATTTTCAAATTTTTCTCTTCTTTTCCTAACAAAAAGTTGTACATTTTTCATGCAACTTTTCATTTCCAGGCTGATAAATAAATATCTGACCTTTAACCACCTATGTGCAGTATAACATTGAATAGAGCTCATTAAGAAGCACATTTTAAGATAAACCTATTAGAATTTAAACCTAGATTAACTTGTAAAATCGGTTTACTAAACATTACGTTTTTGGAAAAATTTCAAAATTATTTACATTATCCTTGTTAACCTTATTTTTTTCAAATCTTTTGTAACTGTGTCATACACCTTTAAATAGAGCTCATTTCGCTTATCATTTTGATATATCATACATTATACATTTACTTACCGGACACCCTCACACAGATAGTACCAAATCACAACTTTAACAAAATTATCAAATCATCCATATACATCAGTCGATAATTTTTCTCTGTCATCTGAAAGAACACCCAAAACAATGATCAAACGTACACCCCCTAACACACCACGGGCTCTTAGTCCCACTAAACCACCCTCTGACACTAATCAACAACAACACGTATCCCCACAACGCATACCGCTAGGTCAATTCCTTGCGGACTTCTCTCCCGCGGCTCTCTCTGGGTCTGGATCTGCAGCTAAAGCCTCGCGCCTAGTCAACTCTAACATGACTACACAAGCGGAGGCTAAGCTGTGGCTCCAGAAGGCCAGGGAGGCCCTTAGCACATCCAGGAACCTGAAAACCGAATTAAAGGTGACCATCGAGAAGGCGCTGCAAAAACTATATGACTTAGCGGTTTCACCCGCCGTTATACAATCACTGCCTCAAACTCAAACTGAACCTACCCCAGTCCCCCCACCCACACCAGACATCGCAGCTTTTACCGAAGCTGCGAACGCCCTTACGGCCAAAATTGACGCTCACGCAAAACTACTCCAAGACAATAAAAACAACATCACACAAATAACTAATAAAATCAACTCATTCAGTAAACAGACCTTAGATTCATCGAATGCTCACCGTACACACGAGACAACTACATACGCGAAAGTAACAGCCTCTCCTCCTAAGCCTGCTCCTGGCCCCTCCATTGTGGTCAGTGGAGGCTCTGATACCACACCGCAGGCCATGCTGGAGAAGGTCAGGACGGGTATCAACTACCGACAGGGCGGATACGCTCCGCTCAAGATCTCCCCCCTTTCCAAAGGGAAACTAAAAATAACTTTTAAGTCCGAGGAGCACAGGGATGACGCTCTCCAACAACTTCGCAAGTCTTCTTCCCTCAAAGCGGAGAATGAGAGGAGACTTGATCCCATGATCATCCTGAAGGGGATAAGCAAGTCTGTGCCAGAGGAAGAGCTTATGGAAACGATACGGGATCAAAACCCCGAGTTAACTAATGAAAAGTTTTCAATTAAGTTTCGTCGTAACAATCGTAACGACAACTTATATAACATTGTACTCACCACCTCCTCTTCCGCCTGGCACAGATTTGTGGAGATGGGGCACGTCGCGATATCATACCAACACGTCCACTGTTCCAACTTCTCCCCATTCATACAATGCAGGCGTTGTATGAATTTCGGACATACCAAATCCAGGTGCCCTGCATCCTCACCCACGTGTGCGAAGTGCGCTGGCCAACACGAAACCACAGACTGCAAACCGGCAGAAGCTCACTCATCCATCACACACACCTGCGCCAACTGCAACGAGCACAATGCGCAGTTTAAGACCAAAACCAATGTTAACCACCGTGCCGACAGCGAAAACTGCCCCAAAGTGAAAGCGATGAAGGCCCGCATTGAGGCCAAGATTAACTATTAACAACACCCAGACATGCATTCATTCAAAATTACACAAGCGAATCTAGATAGATCTCGCCTTGCACTTCACGAGTTTAAATTGCACCTCATTAACACTAACACTGACATCGCTTTCATATCTGAACCCTACAACAACACTAACAACACACTTTCACACATTCCAGGCTTTCGGGTATTCCAATCTACAAATGAGGGACCTACGAAAGCCTGCATTATCACCACACAACGCATTAATGCACACATTCTCACCCAATACACTACAAACAACATAGTAACTATATCCGTCACAACTAACATTAATACACTGTTCTTTATCTCCATTTACATTGAACCAAACACTGATCAGTCAAACACATTACAAACTTTAGACAAATTCCTAGCAGATTATCCAAACGCACACATCCTCATTGCGGGAGACTTCAACGCTTGGCACCCTCTTTGGGGCAGTGGGCTTCACGCCAGATACAACTCGCGAGGCTACGATGTCGCTGACCTCCTTCTCATACACGACCTCATCATACATAACGACACTCACACACCTACGTTCGAAACAATTACACACGGCCAAACGCGCTCTTCGATAATCGACCTCACATTCACAACTTCACACTTAGCACAACACATTTCCAATTGGAAAGCTCACAGCGGCTTATTTCCGCATTCACAACATAACCCTATCACTTTCTCACTACGCTATACACATAAACACATACCAAACGCACACACAAATACAACTTTTAGATATAAAACACAAAATGCCAATTGGCAACTATTCAAAGAATCATTACACACGCACTTCGCCAACTCCAACATATTAGACTTTGACATCTCCGAGGCTTCACCCCACGCAATAGATACTTTTATTAATGATCTCACCAAACATATAAACACAGCCTGCACAGATACATTCCCCATTCGGAAAGGATCACGCAAACCTAAAGCTCCCTGGTGGAACGATCACCTCGAGGAACTTAGCGGTGAATGTCGCAGGCTCCATCACAAGATGTGTCGCTCCTCCAGGGGACAAAACACACCTAGTACTGATCTTATTGATCAGTACAATAACACTAGACAAAAATACACCACATCTATGCGAGAAGCATCCATACACAGCTTTAAGGAATTTTGCGAGACACAAGACAAAGAAGACGTTTGGTCTGTTACCAATCGCCTTCTTAAAAACTCCACACCTAACATCCAGCCGGGAACGCTCCTCATTAACAATACATATACTAAAACTGAGCTTGAAACAGCTCAAGCACTGCTGAACCATTTTTATCCTAAAGATTTGCCTAATACCGAATCCCGACACCACACACTCACTGACACTATCGACTTCCCTCCGGACACAGCGGATGATCCTCCGTTCACTCTACAAGAAGTGACTCACGCAATTGAGTCAATTAGTCATAAAAAAGCTCCTGGTCACGACCACCTGACCAGCGACATATGCCTTGTAGTGTTTAAATCATATCCTGAGCTCTTTCTTAAACTACTTAACCGATGCGTTGACATTGCTCACTTTCCCATTCCATGGAAAGAAGCAACGGTCAAAGTGATACCTAAACCCAATAGGAACGACTACACATCGTTGTCCTCTTATCGCCCCATTGGACTCATCCCTGTGTTCGGCAAAACACTCGAAAAACTCATCACTAAGAGGATCACATACAAAGCTAATAAGCTAGGTCTTCTTAGCGACAAACAATTCGGCTTCACCGAGCAAACTGGAACGGTGCAAGCGATTCACCGCGCCCTGGACACAATTAAAAACGCAAAAGCCAATAAACAACAGGTTATTGCAGTTTCGCTGGACATCAAAGCGGCGTTTGACAATGCTTGGTGGCCGGCGGTGCTCAATGGCCTCAAACAAGCTCAATGCCCAGCCAATCTATACAACACCCTGCGCAGCTACTTGTCGCAGAGGTCTGTAACACTACACTTAGGTAACACAAAAATTACACAATCCACAGAGAAGGGATGCGTGCAGGGCTCTGCATGCGGACCAATTCTGTGGAACCTTATCGTTAACGACCTCCTCAATAACACCGAGCTACCTCCCGGCTGCTACATACAGGCTTATGCGGATGACGTCCTTTTGGTCGTCTCCGCACAGGACCTAAACACTATTCAAAATCACACCAACACAGCCTTAGAAACCATCCGTCTTTGGGGTCAAAGCGTCAAGCTGCACTTTGGCCCTTCCAAAACACAACTCATTGCTTTCACAAAACAGTCAGAACACTCACGGATCCTTTTCGACAACACTACACTCGCCTTCAGCAAAAACATCACTTATCTCGGAGTTGTCATTGACAACAAATTACTCTTTAACGACCATCTAAACCACACCCTACATAAAGCACACAACATATTCAAAAAGCTACAAATTTACACACGAAACACATGGGGCCCACACCCCGAAAACATACGCATAATATACTCAATGGTTATTGAGCCGATCATAACTTACGCTTCCAGTGTGTGGGGACACATCGCTGTTAAGAAGACAATTAGTAAAAAACTTATTAGTCTGCAAAGGGGCTTCGCCCTTCGCGCCATTCGAGCCTTTAGGACGGTGTCTGCAAATGCAGCGATCGCCCTAGCTCGATTCACACCTCTCGATCTCAAGCTCTTAGAGGTTGCTGAGATCGAAGCTATGCGTATAACTAGACACACAAACAGACTTCCGCACGACATACCCATAGAGACCCCTGTGTGCTCCTCAGACTTACTTCATCCTGCAGATCGGAATCCTATTACAACACTTACCAAAGAGGCATACGCTGAATTGGACCACACTTCACATCATCACATATATACAGACGGCAGCAAACACGACGACGGTTCTACCGGCGCCGCGTTCGTTGTCTACTCACCCTCACCTTCCTCAACATCGAACGGCGACGAAGATACTCACAAACACACCTACACAAAACATATCAAACTACACAGCACCAGTTCGGTCTTCCAGGCTGAGCTGGCTGCTATCAAACACGCCACATCCTATCTACATAACAGGAACATCACACAGGCCATCATCCACACTGATTCACAGTCTGCTATTGCAGCACTCAAACAATACACCAACACTCACCCTATTGTTTCTGACATACACAACACTCTTCAACTGCTTAAATCCAAATCTGCGAACATTTTATTTCACTGGGTGAAAGGCCACTCAGGCATACAAGGTAATGAGTTAGCCGACATTGCTGCTAATAAAGCAGCATCACTACACAAATCCCCCGACCTCATCTCATGTCCCATCTCCCATATTAAACACTTAATCAAACTAGACACACAACACAAGACACAGGCACGTTACACTGAAGCAACAACTGGGGCATTCACCAAAAAACTTTTCCCACATCTTAACAACATACACTCATTTTTCCTCGCCATCCCTACATCTTTTCATATGACACAATTCCTTACCGCTCACTCATTTGCTAAAGACTACTTACACAGATTTCACATAACTAATAACCCACACTGCCCTTGCAACAACACATCCACACAAGACCTCATACACCTCATTCGTGAATGCCCCAGATTCGACCTTCAAAGACACACACACGAACACACATGCTCCGTCATCAATGTTGATCCATACAACATAGCCGAGCTCATAGCCAAAGAAACCTCGGCGAAGTCGTTCGACTCACTCATTAAATATATTGTAAACAATTTAAAGGTGTACAATGGCACATAAACTCTTATAAATTTGTATTTACCTTTTTATTCATTACAATTTTTAATCTGTTATTTAATCATTCAATTTACAAACTTACCCTGTCTCTTTAACTTTTAATCTTATTAACCATTTAATCTTATTTTAATCTTAAGTTTCTTTGTTAATTATACACAATTTTTGTTTTACACTCTAAGCTAAGTTATTGTAATATCTTCATTTCACATAGGAAAATTTGTAAATTTAGTCTTCACCATGGTAATCCTGATCCCGCATCATGTGATAATAAACTTAAGCTTATGTAAATACTTTGTGTAATACTACCGCTTCAATTTTTGTTGTAACCGATTTTAATTTTAATTTTAGTTTCAGAAACCAAAATGTATACACCAAACGATTTTTTTTTATGTTTAATTTTAACCTTAGTTGTAAGCTCATTATAATTATAAGGGATCTGCAGCGGAAAGCAGAGTATCGAATAGCTCCATCCGCTGCAGATCCAAACCCTATTTATGTAAATTACTCTGCACTTGTAAAAAACTGTATTGTATTTTATATGAATATTATGTGAATAAATAAACACTTGTCGAATAGCTTCCTCGGCCACGGACCTGCCCGGTGCCGTGGAGTAGGCCACTAGGTGATTCAATTAAAAAAAAAAAAAAAAAAAAAAAAAAAAAACCTAACCTAACCTAACCTAACCTAACCTAACCTAACCTAACCTAACCTAACCTAACCTAACCTAACCTAACCTAACCTAACCTAACCTAACCTAACCTAACCTAACCTAACCTAACCTAACCTAACCTAACCTAACCTAACCTAACCTAACCTAACCTAACCTAACCTAACCTAACCTAACCTAACCTAACCTAACCTAACCTAACCTAACCTAACCTAACCTAACCTAACCTAACCTAACCTAACCTAACCTAACCTAACCTAACCTAACCTAACCTAACCTAACCTAACCTAACCTAACCTAACCTAACCTAACCTAACCTAACCTAACCTAACCTAACCTAACCTAACCTAACCTAACCTAACCTAACCTAACCTAACCTAACCTAACCTAACCTAACCTAACCTAACCTAACCTAACCTAACCTAACCTAACCTAACCTAACCTAACCTAACCTAACCTAACCTAACCTAACCTAACCTAACCTAACCTAACCTAACCTAACCTAACCTAACCTAACCTAACCTAACCTAACCTAACCTAACCTAACCTAACCTAACCTAACCTAACCTAACCTAACCTAACCTAACCTAACCTAACCTAACCAGTCCGCGTCCAAACGCCATTTAAATCGGTCGACTCCACGTCGCTCCGCGCCCTCACAAAGTTTGTTAAAAGTTTTAAAAATAGTTCTAGTGTAGTTACAGTGTTAATTTTCATATCAATAGATGCGGAAAAATCCGCTCTATCTTTTAGTGTAAAGTGCAATTTAAATTATTTTTGTTTTCTATTTTTTTGGACCAAAAACATTAAAATTTTCAGTTTTTTCAATTTTAAAAATAGTATTTGTGACAATAAAATTATATAGTGAGTTTCAAGTGATAGGACACTGTGTCGTGTACATTTCGACCACATTTTGGTTGATAAGGACTGAAAATTGAGGATTTGGTGACCAAAACAACGGTAAAATCTTAATAACTTTTTAAGTGAATCTAGGACACCTACTTTTTAATACACCAATCGATAGAACTCTTTAAGGCGCGTCGATTGACACCACTCACGACCATATTCGACATAAACTGGATTTTTCAGCGACTGAAAACCTGTTTTTCAGTCGCCAAATCACGGCGCTTCCAGATATACACATAAAATTTACACAGGATTATACGCCTATTCAAGAGCTATCGTTTGATATATCACACCCTGAATTCGGTACATCATCAGACCTTCAAATCACCAAAAAACCGGTTTTTGCGTTGGAACCCCACCAAGACAACGCACCACCGTCAAGGTCAATATACCATCAGAACCGGCTTTTTGCGGCGCATCTACAGACACCAAATTCACAAATTTTCATGAAGCAGTTCCGGAGATAGAGAATTTTTTTTCATATTTTCATAATTAATTACTAATAACTAATGCAGTTTATACAAAGTTGTACATTTTTATATATTAAACGATAGAGCGATCAAAGGCGCATCGTTTAATACCAGTATCATTACAATAGGACGGAATTCCGATTTTTCAGGAGCTGAAAACTGGATTTTTAGAGTTTTTCAGCCGCCAAATCACGGCGCTTCAACTTTTATTTACCACGACTGTACAGGATTATAGGCAAGAGTAAGAGCTATCGCCTGATATATTAATCTCTAAAATCGGAGCACCGACAGCCCCTCAAACACTCCAAAAACTAGTTTTTGCGTTTAAACGCCCTCCGAACTACGCACAACTTACACGCACGTCATAACAGCAGAACCGGCGTCGTCTGACGCATCAGACGACACCAATATCATAAATTTTCGTCAAGCGGTTCCTGAGAAATCAACAGCTTTCACCTTTACTCCAGGGTTTCCACTGGAACCACTTCATCAAAAAATAAATTAAAAACAGCATAATATCCGCCATAGTCATCTTCTACGGACCAGATCATCTCACCACTTCGACCTTCATCACCAGCTCCACCAGGAACCATAATTCCTGGTGATTACCAGGAACTGCCTCCTCACCAGCACCACCTTGTAGACCTCTTCACGGGCTACAAGGCGAACCCAAACACCGGCTTCAGCTGCGAAGCGGACCAGGAGATATCCTGTGCGGAAATTTCAGGTAAGGCGGATTACCAGCCTCATCTCCAACACTACACTCTATCACTCGCAAACACATCGAGCTTGGGCTCGTTTAAATCGCCTTTCTAAGGCGAACACGAATATCACCGTACAGACGTTCACAATCCTTCCCTTCTCCCCCCAAACGGAATTTCCTGTCCCCCCCCTCAAAATCGCAACCCCCCTCCCCACCCCCTCGTGTTTGGTATCATCTGAATCGTCTTTAGAAGGCGATTCCAACCCACTAGTCGGACCTCAATTTTGACCACCCCCCACCTCCACCTTAATCATGCTCCCCCGAACCCCTCCGAAAACAGCTCTGATTAACACCCCTTCGCCGACAACTTCCAGCTCTACAGCAAGGCGGAACATTGTTAACTCCTTAAGCCCTGCCTTCGCCCGCTCCAGCCTACCTGCGGAGTCTACTCACATGGAGTTGGCAAGGGATCTTCGGCGAAGGGCTATGAACGCGCTTTCCTCCTCGCGCAATTTGAAAACAGAGATCAAGGTCGCGATCACTGAGGCTATTGACGGCCTTTTCGGAGTCGTCGCGATCCTTGATCCCACCACCGACCCCACCAAACCTCCTCCTTCACAAACAAACAACACTATACAGAATACTGAACAATACACGCAATTAGTACAGAAACTCGAGACTCACTCTGGATTACTAGAGGAGTCTTACCGGGCTATCCGCGAACACACTAAACTCATAAAAACGTTACCGAAACCAGCCTCTGTGGCATCACCACCTCCTGCAGTCGAGAAGAACAACACCATCAAATCATACGCTAAGGCCGCCGCCATACCAAAGCCCCCCGCGGGCCCCTCCATTGTGGTTTCAGGTGAGGGCTTTGACACAACTGAAAAACTAATCACCCAGCTGACCAAAACCGTTGACTTCCGCCGGGGCGGGTACGCTCCCCTAAGGGTTACACCGCTCTCCAACAATAAACTCAAACTGGTCTTCGAGACCGAAGACCATAAAAAACATACACTTGATAAATTACACACCAGCAACACCATTAAGGCGCAAGAGGAAAAGCGCCTCAATCCTATGGTTATCCTAAAAGGCATCTCAAAAACCACTACTGAACAGGATCTCATAAACTCCATTACAGACCAAAACCCTACACTAAAGAACCACACTTTTACAATCAAATTCACTGCCAAGAACCGCAACACATCCCTATATAACACTGTACTTAACACTTCACCCTCTGCCTGGAAGGCCTTTGTCGATCTAGGCAGAGTAAACATAGGCATACAACGCGTCCATTGCAGCACTTTTTCACCGTTTAGGCAGTGTCAGAACTGCCTAAACTTCGGCCACACTAAGAGTCGATGCCCCACCAACACACCCACATGCGCCAAGTGCTCAGCTAAACACCCTACGGCTGAGTGCAAGGAGCAAACACTAACATGCACTAACTGCTCAGAACATAACACTGTACACAAGACCAACACAGACACTCAACACCGCGCCGACTCGGAGAGCTGCCCGAAGGTCAGAGCTATGCGTGCCCGTGTGGAGGCCAAAATCAACTACATTTAAATTCATGTACACTTTGTAGAACACACAGCATATATCTAACACACTCGATAACACAACACACAATCATTCAATGCACATATCAACACTCTAACTACCCCCACATTTCTTTTATCATATACCACATTTAGTTTACTATACTCTCCCTCAACAAACAACACCATATCATCTTATACTATGCTGTAACCCGCCTTGCCTACGAAATACAAGCTACTGTACTATACAATTTGTAAATCAACTGTTAAATAATTATATAACTCGCTATATCGTAACTCAATTTTCTCTATATTTGCATTATTATTCGGAATTGTTTATTTGCTTTAATTTGTTTTGCTATAACTTTGTGTGTACTATTTCTTATGTTACTCGTTTGTTAAACATGGCAACAGCGCAGGTGGTTGAGAGGAAGGGATTGTATCCAATAGCATGACCGACCCTCAACCACCTCTCCACCGAGTTTAAATTATTAAATACCTAGATTAATATTCACAAATAGTCTAGGATTTTTTTGTACTCCAATATTTACGATTATGGCGCGGGTCAAGAAGTGGTTGAGAGGAAGGATTTGTATCAAATAGCAGCCCGATCCTCAACCACCCTTCCCCGCGCCCACTACCAATAGCCTAGCTAAATTGTTTTTACTATACATATTTGCTTCACACCTTGTTTTTACTGTTTAACCTTAATTAATCATACTACTATACTTTTTATATTTTATATCTTGTAATCCCTCATTTGGTCGAAATGAGCACTTGAACCAACTACTTTATTTTAATTTTATTATCAATGTAAATAGCTTCTCAATGTTACTCTGTCGTCAATCATGACAACAATGCAGATGGTTGAGTGGAAGGGATTGTATCCAATAGCATGACCGACCCTCAACCACCTCCCACCGAGTTTAAATTATTAAATCTTTAGAGTATGATCACATCTGGTCTAAGATTTTCTGTACTCGAATTGTTATAATTATGGCGCGGGTCTAGACGTGGTTGAGAGGATGGATTTGTATCAAATAGCAGCCTGATCCTCAACCACCCTACCCCGCGCCCACCATCACTTGTTTATTTTTATTATTACTTTTACTTATTACATTGTGTACTCTTAATTTGTAAATACCTTAAACGTTTAATCATAAATTTAATATTGTAATTTACCAACTTTTGCACTTCCATATATTTAATCTATCATGTTTACTTTTATTTTGTCACTTTTATGTAATATAACAATTTTTTACTTAATTTTAATTTACCTAATAACTCTTTGTACTCTTTCAATAACTATTTTTAAGACTTGCCAAAAATTTATAAAAACCGCAAAAATTGTAACAAAATATGAAACTGTAACGACGCGGACTCTATGCAGGTGGCTCAGCGGAGGTTGATCGTATCCGATAGCGAAGCCGACGCTCAGCCACCTCACCCACCTTTATACATCTTTTTTTACAATAAAGTTCATAAATGAAAAAATTATTTCATAGCTTAGCTTCCTCGGCCCCGGGGCGTGAGTCGCCGGGGAGGTAGGCCTACTAGCAATTAACAAAAAAAAAAAAAAAAAAAAAAACCTAACCTAACCTAACCTAACCTAACCTAACCTAACCTAACCTAACCTAACCTAACCTAACCTAACCTAACCTAACCTAACCTAACCTAACCTAACCTAACCTAACCTAACCTAACCTAACCTAACCTAACCTAACCTAACCTAACCTAACCTAACCTAACCTAACCTAACCTAACCTAACCTAACCTAACCTAACCTAACCTAACCTAACCTAACCTAACCTAACCTAACCTAACCTAACCTAACCTAACCTAACCTAACCTAACCTAACCTAACCTAACCTAACCTAACCTAACCTAACCTAACCTAACCTAACCTAACCTAACCTAACCTAACCTAACCTAACCTAACCTAACCTAACCTAACCTAACCTAACCTAACCTAACCTAACCTAACCTAACCTAACCTAACCTAACCTAACCTAACCTAACCTAACCTAACCTAACCTAACCTAACCTAACCTAACCTAACCTAACCTAACCTAACCTAACCTAACCTAACCTAACCTAACCTAACCTAACCTAACCTAACCTAACCTAACCTAACCTAACCTAACCTAACCTAACCTAACCTAACCTAACCTAACCTAACCTAACCTAACCTAACAGTCGCACGTCTCCCTTCGCCGTGGAAGCATCGAAAACGGACCGCTCCGTCTTTAGAAAATCCTAGAAATAGGTTTTTTCAACCGAATCAAGTAGTGCTATACATCATCGTATTCAGCTCAGTGCCGCGAACCGTTTGATATATAACTTGAAGTGTTTTGTGCAAAATTGTGAACTTTTCCATACAAAAAACCGAAAATAGTGAAATATTAGGTTATGTTTTTTGGTTTTTTGCGTGCGGCTCCGAAATAAGATCTACGACATACCCTTATTTTGGTACCAAAATAACCGCCATCGTGAAGTGTATATGTGAGTAAAAAACTGGATTTTTAAGTGCAAGTTCCACAAACTTATTAAACTTTTTCTTCTTAACCACGTGGCGACCACGTGGTCGCTATCTTGGAAAATAACAAGTGTACAGTGAAGTGAAATATATCAAAAGAACCGCCGTTCGGAGTTCATTAAGACGACATACTTTTCTTTTAAAACTAACTTCTGGAAAATTTTCCACAAGCCATTTGCAGAAAGTTGTCAACTCACATAAACTTTGCCCACCTATATTTCTTAAAGCAGATCGAGGACATACCTTTTTTATTATATAAAAAGATAGATTAACTATTGTAGAGTTCATCCTGAAAATTACAGAATTATATCTCCTATATCCAATTTTTGCCGAATTTTCTCCGGAAAAAGGGCCGGCGACGCCATTCCGTGATAAAGTTGTCGAAGCCCTAGCGCCGAAACGGAGCCCCGGATCGAAAATCTGACGTCATTTTTGTTCTCTAAAGAGAACCGCTTTTGAGGGAAACTCACCATCCGACATCAGAATCACCGGTCTACCGGAAGGTCCAGCGACTCCGCAGGGGATAACCCTGGCCCCACAAGACCTGGAGTGAAGTTCAGCATACCAAACGAAAGAGCTCCGCCTAAGGTACACAACAGTATATAATAACAAATTTTACTTAAATTTTTTCTTATTTAAATTCGTCTTTTAAAAATAATTTTTACAAAAAATTGTCAATTTACTCCTATCAATCATTGTTTATGGGCTTTTCTGCTCCAAAACACTAGTTACATGTTATATCATCAGATAGAGCACATTTTGGTGCATCTTTTAATATATAATCAGGCATAAATTTATCATTATTTCATTTAGCTAAACCGATTTGCAAGGTTTCTATTTTTAAAAAAAATTTTAAAAATTTTCACATAAATATCTTTGATAACTCTAATTTACAATCTCTTTTAACTAATTTGTATATTCCAATATATAGAGCTCTTCTAGGCGCTCATTTTAGTATATAACAACAATAACTTTTAATTATTTTACACACTCATTTTCAAATTTTTCTCTTCTTTTCCTAACAAAAAGTTGTACATTTTTCATGCAACTTTTCATTTCCAGGCTGATAAATAAATATCTGACCTTTAACCACCTATGTGCAGTATAACATTGAATAGAGCTCATTAAGAAGCACATTTTAAGATAAACCTATTAGAATTTAAACCTAGATTAGCTTGTAAAATCGGTTTACTAAACATTACGTTTTTGGAAAAAATTTTAAAATTATTTACATTATCCTTGTTAACCTTATTTTTTTTCAAATTTTTTGTAACTGGGTCATACACCTTTAAATAGAGCTCATTTCGCCAATCATTTTGATATATCATACATTATACATTTACTTACCGGACACCCTCACACAGATAGTACCAAATCACAACCTTAACAAAATTATCAAATCATCCATATACATCAGTCGATAATTTTTCTCTGTCATCTGAAAGAACACCCAAAACAATGATCAAACGCACACCCCCTAACACACCACGGGCTCTTAGTCCCACTAAACCACCCTCTGACACTAATCAACAACAACACGTATCCCCACAACGCATACCGCTAGGTCAATTCCTTGCGGACTTCTCTCCCGCGGCTCTCTCTGGGTCTGGATCTGCAGCTAAAGCCTCGCGCCTAGTCAACTCTAACATGACTACACAAGCGGAGGCTAAGCTGTGGCTCCAGAAGGCCAGGGAGGCCCTTAGCACATCCAGGAACCTGAAAACCGAATTAAAGGTGACCATCGAGAAGGCGCTGCAAAAACTATATGACTTAGCGGTTTCACCCGCCGTTATACAATCACTGCCTCAAACTCAAACTGAACCTACCCCAGTCCCCCCACCCACACCAGACATCGCAGCTTTTACCGAAGCTGCGAACGCCCTTACGGCCAAAATTGACGCTCACGCAAAACTACTCCAAGACAATAAAAACAACATCACACAAATAACTAATAAAATCAACTCATTCAGTAAACAGACCTTAGTTTCATCGAATGCTCACCGTACACACGAGACAACTACATACGCGAAAGTAACAGCCTCTCCTCCTAAGCCTGCTCCTGGCCCCTCCATTGTGGTCAGTGGAGGCTCTGATACCACACCGCAGGCCATGCTGGAGAAGGTCAGGACGGGTATCAACTACCGACAGGGCGGATACGCTCCGCTCAAGATTTCCCCCCTTTCCAAAGGGAAACTAAAAATAACCTTTAAGTCCGAGGAGCACAGGGATGACGCTCTCCAACAACTTCGCAAGTCTTCTTCCCTCAAAGCGGAGAATGAGAGGAGACTTGATCCCATGATCATCCTGAAGGGGATAAGCAAGTCTGTGCCAGAGGAAGAGCTTATGGAAACGATACGGGATCAAAACCCCGAGTTAACTAATGAAAAGTTTTCAATTAAGTTTCGTCGTAACAATCGTAACGACAACTTATATAACATTGTACTCACCACCTCCTCTTCCGCCTGGCACAGATTTGTGGAGATGGGGCACGTCGCGATATCATACCAACACGTCCACTGTTCCAACTTCTCCCCATTCATACAATGCAGGCGTTGTATGAATTTCGGGCATACCAAATCCAGGTGCCCTGCATCCTCACCCACGTGTGCGAAGTGCGCTGGCCAACACGAAACCACAGACTGCAAACCGGCAGAAGCTCACTCATCCATCACACACACCTGCGCCAACTGCAACGAGCACAACGCGCAGTTTAAGACCAAAACCAATGTTAACCACCGTGCCGACAGCGAAAACTGCCCCAAAGTGAAAGCGATGAAGGCCCGCATTGAGGCCAAGATTAACTATTAATAACACCCAGACATGCATTCATTCAAAATTACACAAGCGAATCTAGATAGATCTCGCCTTGCACTTCACGAGTTTAAATTGCACCTCATTAACACTAATACTGACATCGCTTTCATATCTGAACCTTACAACAACACTAACAACACACTTTCACACATTCCAGGCTTTCGGGTATTCCAATCTACAAATGAGGGACCTACGAAAGCCTGCATTATCACCACACAACGCATTAATGCACACATTCTCACCCAATACACTACAAACAACATAGTAACTATATCCGTCACAACTAACATTAATACACTGTTCTTTATCTCCATTTACATTGAACCAAACACTGATCAGTCAAACACATTACAAACTTTAGACAAATTCCTAGCAGATTATCCAAACGCACACATCCTCATTGCGGGAGACTTCAACGCTTGGCACCCTCTTTGGGGCAGTGGACTTCACGCCAGATACAACTCGCGAGGCTACGATGTCGCTGACCTCCTTCTCATACACGACCTCATCATACATAACGACACTCACACACCTACGTTCGAAACAATTACACACGGCCAAACGCGCTCTTCGATAATCGACCTCACATTCACAACTTCACACTTAGCACAACACATTTCCAATTGGAAAGCTCACAGCGGCTTATTTCCGCATTCACAACATAACCCTATCACTTTCTCACTACGCTATACACATAAACACATACCAAACGCACACACAAATACAACTTTTAGATATAAAACACAAAATGCCAATTGGCAACTATTCAAAGAATCATTACACACGCACTTCGCCAACTCCAACATATTAGACTTTGACATCTCCGAGGCTTCACCTCACGCAATAGATACTTTTATTAATGATCTCACCAAACATATAAACACAGCCTGCACAGATACATTCCCCATTCGGAAAGGATCAAGCAAACCTAAAGCTCCCTGGTGGAACGATCACCTCGAGGAACTTAGCGGTGAATGTCGCAGGCTCCATCACAAGATGTGTCGCTCCTCCAGGGGACAAAACACACCTAGTACTGATCTTATTGATCAGTACAATAACACTAGACAAAAATACACCACATCTATGCGAGAAGCATCTATACACAGCTTTAAGGAATTTTGCGAGACACAAGACAAAGAAGACGTTTGGTCTGTTACCAATCGCCTTCTTAAAAACTCCACACCTAACATCCAGCCGGGAACGCTCCTCATTAACAATACATATACTAAAACTGAGCTTGAAACAGCTCAAGCACTGCTGAACCATTTTTATCCTAAAGATTTGCCTAATACCGAATCCCGACACCACACACTCACTGACACTATCGACTTCCCTCCGGACACAGCGGATGATCCTCCGTTCACTCTACAAGAAGTGACTCACGCAATTGAGTCAATTAGTCATAAAAAAGCTCCTGGTCACGACCACCTGACCAGCGACATATGCCTTGTAGTGTTTAAATCATATCCTGAGCTCTTTCTTAAACTACTTAACCGATGCGTTGACATTGCTCACTTTCCCATTCCATGGAAAGAAGCAACGGTCAAAGTGATACCTAAACCCAATAGGAACGACTACACATCGTTGTCCTCTTATCGCCCCATTGGACTCATCCCTGTGTTCGGCAAAACACTCGAAAAACTCATCACTAAGAGGATCACATACAAAGCTAATAAGCTAGGTCTTCTTAGCGACAAACAATTCGGCTTCACCGAGCAAACTGGAACGGTGCAAGCGATTCACCGCGCCCTGGACACAATTAAAAACGCAAAAGCCAATAAACAACAGGTTATTGCAGTTTCGCTGGACATCAAAGCGGCGTTTGACAATGCTTGGTGGCCGGCGGTGCTCAATGGCCTCAAACAAGCTCAATGCCCAGCCAATCTATACAACACCCTGCGCAGCTACTTGTCGCAGAGGTCTGTAACACTACACTTAGGTAACACAAAAATTACACAATCCACAGAGAAGGGATGCGTGCAGGGCTCTGCATGCGGACCAATTCTGTGGAACCTTATCGTTAACGACCTCCTCAATAACAACGAGCTACCTCCCGGCTGCTACATACAGGCCTATGCGGATGACGTCCTTTTGGTCGTCACCGCACAGGACCTAAACACTATTCAAAATCACACCAACACAGCCTTAGAAACCATCCGTCTTTGGGGTCAAAGCGTCAAGCTGCACTTTGGCCCTTCCAAAACACAACTCATTGCTTTCACAAAACAGTCAGAACACTCACGGATCCTTTTCGACAACACTACACTCGCCTTCAGCAAAAACATCACTTATCTCGGAGTTGTCATTGACAACAAATTACTCTTTAACGACCATCTAAACCACACCCTACATAAAGCACACAACATATTCAAAAAGCTACAAATTTACACACGAAACACATGGGGCCCACACCCCGAAAACATACGCATAATATACTCAATGGTTATTGAGCCGATTATAACTTACGCTTCCAGTGTGTGGGGACACATCGCTGTTAAGAAGACAATTAGTAAAAAACTTATTAGTCTGCAACGGGGCTTCGCCCTTCGCGCCATTCGAGCCTTTAGGACGGTGTCTGCAAATGCAGCGATCGCCCTAGCTCGCTTCACACCCCTCGATCTCAAGCTCTTAGAGGTTGCTGAGATCGAATCTATGCGTATAACTAGACACACAAACAGACTTCCGCACGACATACCCATAGAGACCCCTGTGTGCTCCTCGGACTTACTCCATCCTGCAGATCGGAATCCTATCACAACACTTACCAAAGAAGCATACGCTGAATTGGACCACACTTCACATCATCACATATACACAGACGGCAGCAAACACGACGACGGTTCTACCGGCGCCGCGTTTGTTGTCTACTCACCCTCACCTTCCTCAACATCGAACGGCGACGAAGATACTCACAAACACACCTACACAAAACATATCAAATTACACAGCACCAGTTCGGTCTTCCAGGCTGAGCTGGCTGCTATCAAACACGCCACATCCTATCTACATAACAGGAACATCACACAGGCCATCATCCACACTGATTCACAGTCTGCTATTGCAGCACTCAAACAATACACCAACACTCACCCCATTGTTTCTGACATACACAACACTCTTCAACTGCTTAAATCCAAATCTGCGAACATTTTATTTCACTGGGTGAAAGGCCACTCAGGCATACAAGGTAATGAGTTAGCCGACATTGCTGCTAATAAAGCAGCATCACTACACAAATCCCCCGACCTCATCTCATGTCCCATCTCCCATATTAAACACTTAATCAAACTAGACACACAACACAAGACACAGGCACGTTACACTGAAGCAACAACTGGGGCATTCACCAAAAAACTTTTCCCACACCTTAACAACATACACTCATTTTTCCTCGCCATCCCTACATCTTTTCATATGACACAATTCCTTACTGCTCACTCATTTGCTAAAGACTACTTACACAGATTTCACATAACTAATAACCCACACTGCCCTTGCAACAACACATCCACACAAGACCTCATACACCTCATTCGTGAATGCCCCAGATTCGACCTTCAAAGACACACACACGAACACACATGCTCCGTCATCAATGTTGATCCATACAACATAGCCGAGCTCATAGCCAAAGAAACCTCGGCGAAGTCGTTCGACTCACTCATTAAATATATTGTAAACAATTTAAAGGTGTACAACGGCACATAAACTCTGATAAATTTGTATTTACCTTTTTATTCATTACAATATTTAATCTGTTATTTAATCATTCAATTTACAAACTTACCCTGTCTCTTTAACTTTTAATCTTATTAACCATTTAATCTTATTTTAATCTTAAGTTTCTTTGTTAATTATACACAATTTTTGTTTTACACTCTAAGCTAAGTTATTGTAATATCTTCATTTCACATAGGAAAATTTGTAAATTTAGTCTTCACCATGGTAATCCTGATCCCGCATCATATGATAATAAACTTAAGCTTCTGTAAATACTATGTGTAATACTACCGCTTCAATTTTTGTTGTAACCGATTTTAATTTTAATTTTAGTTTCAGACACCAAAATGTATACACCAAACGGTTTTTTTTTATGTTTAATTTTAACCTTAGTTGTAAGCTCATTATAATTATAAGGGATCTGCAGCGGAAAGCAGAGTATCGAATAGCTCCATCCGCTGCAGATCCAAACCCTATTTATGTAAATTACTCTGCACTTGTAAAAAACTGTATTGTATTTTATATGAATATTATGTGAATAAATAAACACTTGTCGAATAGCTTCCTCGGCCACGGACCTGCCCGGTGCCGTGGAGTAGGCCACTAGGTGATTCAATTAAAAAAAAAAAAAAAAACCTAACCTAACCTAACCTAACCTAACCTAACCTAACCTAACCTAACCTAACCTAACCTAACCTAACCTAACCTAACCTAACCTAACCTAACCTAACCTAACCTAACCTAACCTAACCTAACCTAACCTAACCTAACCTAACCTAACCTAACCTAACCTAACCTAACCTAACCTAACCTAACCTAACCTAACCTAACCTAACCTAACCTAACCTAACCTAACCTAACCTAACCTAACCTAACCTAACCTAACCTAACCTAACCTAACCTAACCTAACCTAACCTAACCTAACCTAACCTAACCTAACCTAACCTAACCTAACCTAACCTAACCTAACCTAACCTAACCTAACCTAACCTAACCTAACCTAACCTAACCTAACCTAACCTAACCTAACCTAACCTTTTTTTTTTTTTTTTATCCTGGAGGAATCGTTTTACGACCCCGCGCCTGGGCTGTGCAGTGGCGCGGGAGTGTGGGACTCGGCCTAAAGTCGTTCGGCCCCTACCCTAACTAAACCATCCAGGGCCCACACGGAGCCCCATATGACGTATCCGGGATCATATTTAATATACACCGAATACGCCGGGGAAAACGAGGGCCATTAACCCCCTCCATGACAGCGGGGGTTAATGACTCTCTCTCCGTCTCCATGGTCATCCCCCCGCCCGCTCTTGAGTGCGGAAAGGGGACGCCATCGTTCCCCCCCCGCAGCCCCACATCTTCTCCACTGGCCCGTCGGTGAGGCTGCTGCCCCCGCGTTGAGCCGCCTGAGCTACGGCCCGTAGCTCGGCGCGTGCCACCTCGTAACACCGGCAACCGCCGAGTGCCGCCAGCCCTCTGTTGCCTCGTCCGTCCTGAAAAAGATTCAACTCCCCCTCTACGCCGCCGCCCGCCTGGACCAGTATTAGAACCTCTGGTCCTGCGGGCGGCAACTCGGGAGCTACCAGACTCTCTTTCTCGCCTCCTTTCGGCTTCCTCCTTCTGCGACATTACTTTTTCGCAGAAGAGGGAAGCCGCCCTCCAGGCCTCTTCGCCGTCGAGCATGCCCTTTATCATGCTCGACAGCGAGAGGTCAGAACCCAACACCATCCTGAGGTCGTGGCGGGGTCTTTCCCAAGCCACGCACCTCAGGAGGGTGTGCTCCGCGTCGTCCTCCTCGGCGTCATCGTCACAGTGATGACACCGAGGAGTCCGCTCTTTCCGAACCACCTTGTGCAGGTACCGCCCGAAGCATCCGTGTGCGGACAGCACCTGCGCAAGTCTAAATGACATAGCACCATGACGCCGCTTCCTCCAGTCCTTAAGGACCGGAAGAACGGCGCCAATGGTACTCGTCCCCGCAGTGGCATTCTGCAGGAACTCCATCCACTGCTCTTCAAGAATGGAGTCAGCCTCACGTCTGATCTGCGCTTGAGACTGACTCCATTCTTCGGTGCCCATCTCCACCTTCATCCTATAGAGGGCACCGCTCATCCGGGCCTCGAGGCCCCACGGCAAAGTGCCCGCCAACACGCAGGCCGCATCGCACGACACCGTTCTGTAGCACCTGGCTATTCGATTGGCGATCGTACGCTGCGCCCCGCGAAGGCACCTCTGGTTGGACCTCTTGTCCAGGGTGTCCTCCCAAATCGGAGCACCGTAGAGAGCTATGCTCCGGAGGACTCCACTGTAGAGCCTCCTCACACTCTGTGAGGGGCCCCCGATGTTAGGCAGCAGTCGCGCGAGTGCTCCTGCTGCCCTTACCACCTTGCCCTCTAGGGCTTTGAAGTGGGGTTCGAACCCCCAGCGGCCATCCAGTATGAGACCTAGGTACTTCATACTGGTAGCCACCGGGATCCGCACTCCCGCCACTTCAATGGCCGCCCCCGGCGGTGGACCTTTTCTTGGACCATGGAACAGGATGGCGTCGGTTTTTTCCAACGCCACCCTTAGTCCCAATCGCCCAATCCGGTCCACCACCATCGAGGTCCCCTCCGAAGCCAGTGCGGCCACCTCCGCAAATCTGGACCCATGGACCACGACCAGGGTGTCGTCTGCGTAGCAGAAGACGCGCATCTTTGGCAAGAGCGCGCCTCGCAACACCCAGTCGTAGCCCATGTTCCACAGCAGAGGCCCCAACACCGAGCCCTGGGGAACCCCACTCTCCACAGGGCAGCGTCTCAAATGGCCATCGGCCGAGATGTACGCCACCCTTCGTCCCACCAGGTAGTCCCTCACGATTCGGCGCAAATACAAAGGCACCCCGAAAAATTCGAGGGCCCTCGCAATCACGCCGAACGGGAGGCTGTTGAAGGCGTTGGCTATGTCCAACGACACTGCCAACGCCCTCTCACCCCCAGCCACCACCCCCTGGGTGAAAGCCTTCACCTCCGAGAGAGCCTCGAGAGTGGAGCGGCCCCTCCTGAAACCAAATTGGCATTCGGCCAAGTCGGGCCCTCCAGCCCCCAGGTGCATCCTAAGTCGCTCCGCAATGACCCACTCCAGCAGCTTACCGACCTCATCCAAAAGAACGAGTGGTCGGTAAGCCGAGGGCGAGTCAGCGGGCCGCCCTTCCTTCTTAAGGAGACATAGTCGGCCCTCTTTCCATACGTCGGGGAACCGTCCAGCAGCTAAGCAACTGCTGAACAGAGCCCCGACCTCCTTTTCCATGTGAGGGAAGGCCACCGCCCATATACGTCCATGGATGCCGTCAGGGCCGGGCGCCTTCCTGCGCGTCCTTAATCGGTCCAGACAACAGCCCAGCTCCGCCTCGGTTACCCTCACCTCTTCCAGGGTTTCCGCTGCAGTGCCATCGACTGCTGTCGTCACCATACCGGGAGGCTCATATCCAGGCGTGGCTCGAGGGAAGAGTTCGGAAACAATTCCCTCAGCCACGCTCGGCTCCAAAATCTCCAGGATTGGAGCCCCACATCCCTGGAGTTTCCTGCGGGCAGCCTGATACGGACGTCCCCAGGGGTCTCGCTCCAGGTCTTCGCGGAGTTCATCGAAGGCCCTGTCCTTAGACTGCCTAATGGCAGCCTTGAGGGCCTTCTTTTCCTCCGCGTACACCTTTCGAAGGCTCTCGGTGACCTCGACTGGGTCACCGCGCCTTCGTCTGCTCCGGAGGTATGCTCTCCGGGCTCTCATGGAAGCCACGCGCAGGTCGGCTATCTCCTGGGTCCACCAGTAAACAGCCTTCCTACGCGTGGGTTTCCTCCACCTCGGCATGGCCGCATCTGCAATGGCGCCCATGGCCAGCCTCATTTCCTGGGCCGCAGCATCAACGTCCACCGGAGGAGGCGTCTCGTCTGGTTTCAACCAAGACCTTACGATAGCCGCCTCCTCAGCAGCCTCCCTGTCGAGGCGGGTAATAACCCACCTCGGGAAGGCTGGACTCCGCCCAAGCCCAGACGGCGGAGTGGGGGCAGTTTTGCGGATCCCAAGTCGGACGTAACGATGGTCCGACAAGGTCTCCACACCTACCACCACCCGCCAATCAGTGACCCTGGAAGCCACCGCAGGCGAGGCGAAGGCGAGATCAACCACGGACTCCCCCTGAGGCCGGACACAGGTGGGCACGCTGCCCCTATTCAGGAGTACAAGCCCGAGCTCGGCCACCCACTCCTCGAGAAGTGGGGTCCTGACGCCGGTCACGGAGTCACCCCAACCACGCGAACGGCAGTTGAGGTCCCCCATGATAAGGATCGGCCTGGATCCAACTCTGCGCACAACCAGAAGCAGGCGGTCAAGGAACTCCTCGAACTCGCTCAGCCTCCGATTGGGCGAAAAGTAAACCCCGACCAGCGTGAGGGCACCCCACTCCGCCACCACGAAACCAGGTCCACTCTCCCGCTTAGTAAGAAGCGGGCCTCCCGTTCTGGTGACAACCGCGACTAAACCCTCAGGATCGGCCGCCCAATTGTCACTGGCAGGGGGACGGTAGGGCTCTGCCACTACCGCTGCGTCTACACCCCACTCCGCCATCGACTGCAGGAGCAGATCCTGAGCCGCAGCGGAGTGATTCAGGTTCCCCTGAAGAAGCTCGAATACAGTCGTGTTATCCATTAAACAGACATGTATTCGAGCTCATCAGAGACAGCCCCACCCTCAGACGTCGAGGGTGCCGTGGGCTCAGTCACGTCCGTGGACATAGTGAGGGGGACTGCCGGTGCAACCTTCTTCACCTTTACCAAAGGTGGGTTGCACGCTCTGCCCCCCATACAATGGCCCACATTCTTCACGCCCGCATCCCTGCACACAGCGCAGTGTGGTACAGACGTGCAGGCGGAAGCGACGTGACCAGATTCGCCACAACGGCGGCACAGGCCGCTACGGTCTTTGGCGGTGCACGCTTCTCTGCCGTGCCCTGTGCCAAAGCACCGGTAGCAGCGCAGGGGGCGCTTCTCCAGTAAGGTCACCCTTGCCCCACTAAATCCTATTCGGATAACGCCCCCGGCATCCCTTATCGCCTGCGCGACCGTGACTGGGCACGTCACCACCGTCGCACGACTTGCGTCTCCCCCCGTGATGCGCCCCACACGGATCTGATCCCGAGGGCACTTAGTAAAGGCCATCAGCGTTGCGGCCACCTCCTCCTCTGTCACGCTGTCTTCGAGTCTTGAGACCCGAAGCTCAACGGACTTAACGGGGCGGTTGACTGTTGCGACCCGCCCGAGAACCTCGCGGATTTCCTCTGCAAGCTTGTCCGCCTGCTGGACTCGCTCTGGGCCTCCTATCTCCAGGATGCGGCTACCCACCGCCGTTTTACGGGTGCGGATATCCTGCACCCCTAAGGCACCCAGATCCACTGCCTCTTTGACCCTTGTGAGGGCTGAGGCGTATGTGGTTCCACTTGCCACCGCCTCCCGCTGCAGTGTGATGACCACTGCAGCGGTATTGGGTGACTGCAGGTTTGGTTTACCTGATGCAGCCTTGTTGTTCATTCTCCTGCCCCCCTTTGCCTTTGTGGCCTCTGATGAGGAAGGACCTGGAGCTACTGGCGCCGAACTCTGTCCCCCCCCTTGCTGGTGTCGATGTTGAGGCCCCAGGACGCCTCGAAACAGAGTGCAGTTCAGAAGGGCGCGAACCCTGCCTCCGAGCCGTTGACCCAGCACCGTCTCCAGAGACCGGCAGCACCTGTTTTCCGGCACCTCTCTTCTTCTTCTTTGAAGTTACTGTTGCCCATGTTTCTTTTTCCACACTGGTGCTGGCTGGCTGCACAGTAGGTGCAGGTGCCTTAGCAGTATCAGTCACAACCAGTCGAGAAGGCTCCGCCCTCGCTGGGGTGCCTCTCGCTCCTGAGGCCGCCAAGGGTGGCCTCATAACAGGCGCCGGTGGAAGTCTCTCTGAGATCGTTTCGAATCTTGCATCCACTAGAGTGCCGACCGATCTCATGATGGCCGCCTGGTTCTCCTCCAGCAAATGCTGGAGATCAGCCAGGGTGACCACCTGAGTCGACGGTTTCTCTCTCTCCTCCGGTCGCCTATCTTTCTTCTCCACTGGAGCAGCTGGTGGAACACGCTCCGATATGTCACGCCTGAGGGCCTTCAATGAGGCCCTCAGTTCCTCAATGTGAGCCCTCATCCTCTCATTTTCCCTTCGCAGGGTCTTCATCTCGCGTGAGACCGGTCGTTCCAGCACGTCCAGTACCAGCTCACGGAGTTCCCTCGCGGCGATCTTAAGGTCCCTCTGCAGTGTTCCCTTGAGGTTGCCACTTTTTGTCGCAATCTCGGTAATTCGGCTTGTGTGCCGCTCCGCACGTTTCTTGAGCTCTGCAGAGCTCAAGAAAACGATATCTTCCGAATCCGGATTCGGGTTCACTTCGGATTCGGATTCGGATTCGCCTTCACCTGCCATTGGCAAGACAACCTGGCTGCCTGAGGCTACTGACTCCTCGCATCCTGATGCCTCTGAAGGCCCATCAGTAGATGGGACCTCCGCTCCGTTGCGTCGAGCTCCCGCCCTGAGCTGGCGCAGAAGGGACTGTTTGAAAGAGCGCCCTTTTTCCTCCTCCACGGCCTTCTTTTTGGAGCGAGTGACCCTCGTCTCCGTAGCCGTCTCCGAACCAGAGCTGCTCCGCACCTGCTTAGATTTTCGTTTCCGGCCCAATCCTAAGCCGACTTCTTCATCAGCAGTTGATGAGTCAGTCAACGGGCTGCAGTCCCTCACACTTTTTCCCTTAATAGGGCTCATTTTTAAAAACTTATAAGTTCCCAACTTCGAGTTAAACATTAATCGGCCGACTAATAATTTAATCGACCGATCAAGGTGAAAAACTATATACTACGAATTAACGAGTATATACACAACATATAAAATAAATAAATTCTAGTCGCGCCCACGCTTACAAAAATTGCGCTAGCGCGAGCAGAACTAAAAATTAAAACTAAATTATAATTAAAACACACAATACAAATAAATATACAAAAGCGCTTAAGTCTAACACCTATTGTCTCTAACGGCTGGCCGGCGGACCCGAGGGCGTGACGTCACAGCTCAGACAACAAAGGAAAAGCAAACTTGCACCTTTTTTCTCTCCGATTCCAACGAACGGGGTGTCGTTGGATTCGTCTCAGCGAGACGTACACAGATATGTGAATATCTTTTCCCCCCGGAGCAGTGGGGGGGAGATAACACAGAAAACTAAGTTTTTAGAAGAAAATTTCTAGCACCCTCATTTCTGAAGGGATTTTAAAATTTTAACACTCACGTATACAGGACGTCAATGCGCATCTTATGACACCAAAAAAGTGGGGGGTCGTGGCGACTGATCGCCCAGCGCACGCGCTTGAACAAACACTTTTCTTCACGTCCACTTTTTTCTGAATTTCTCCAAAATTTTCCGTCCGATTTTTTAAATCAGCACATAAATTTCTTCGTCTTTGTAAGACGGACACAATGGTACCCAAATCTCATCGATCCGATAAAAATCGGGGGAGATAGAGTTTAAAAGTTGTTTAAACTTCGGAAAATTCCAAAGCCGCCAATTTCCACACGATTTCCAAACTTTTTTCAAAAATACGTACAATTCGTCTCAGCGCATCCAATGACACTAAGAAAGTTGGGTGTCACAGCGACTAATCGTGAGCCACACACTTTGCAAACTACGCGTCCTTTCGCACTAAATTTTCACTGTTTTTTAAAGAAAATTGTGGTCCGATTTCCACGAAAATTATACCACTGCAATCCTTGCACAATTTTGCATCAGATGACACCAAAATCACCACGATACGCGAACTTTAACCACGCGCGGCGATTTTTAGAAAGCGGAGCGACGCCCAGAACGATCCGTTTGGTGCAGGCACTCGACGCAGACTAACCTAACCTAACCTAACCTAACCTAACCTAACCTAACCTAACCTAACCTAACCTAACCTAACCTAACCTAACCTAACCTAACCTAACCTAACCTAACCTAACCTAACCTAACCTAACCTAACCTAACCTAACCTAACCTAACCTAACCTAACCAGTCCGCGTCCAAACGCCATTAAAATCGGTCGACTCCACGTCGCTCCGCGCCCTTACAAAGTTTAGTTAAAGTTTTAAAAATAGTTCCAGTTAAGTTACAGTGACAATTAGTATACCAGTAGATGCGGAAAAATCCGCTCTATCTTTTTGTATAAAGTGCATTTTAAATTATTTTTGTCTTATATTTTTTTTGAGTGAAAAACCGTTAAAAACTTAGTTTTTGTGATTTTAAAAATACTAATAGTGCTCCAAAAATTGTGATTTGTGTTTTAATGTGTAGACCGTGTTAAGGTGCACATTTCGACCTACTTTTGAGGGATAAGGATTAACATTTGAGGATTTGGTGACCAAAATTCCGGTAAAAACTTAATAACTTTTTAAATCAATCTATGACCACATAGTTTAAATACACCATTCGATAGCCCTCATCAAGGCGCGTCGTTTGATACTACTCACGAACATATCTGGTGAAAACTGGATTTTTCAGCGGCTGAAAACTAGTTTTTCAGTCGCCAAATCACGGCGCTACTAGATACGGAAACGCAACTTTCACAGGGCTATTCGCCGCACAAAGGGCTATCGATTGACATATCGGTCACGAAAATCGGTACAGGATCAGACCCTGATATCACCAAAAAACCGGTTTTTGCGTTTGAACACCACCAACGCAACGCAAGGTCAAGGTCATTATACCATTAGAACCGGCTTTTTACGGCGCATCTACTGGCACCAAATTCTCAAATTTTCATCAAGCAGTTCCGAAGATACAGACTTTTTTTCATATTTTCATAATAAATTCCAAATAACTCTGCCAACTTATTTATAGTTATACATTTTATTACATAAATCGATAGAGCGATCCAAGGCGCATCATTTAACACTAATTTTATTACAATCGGATAGAAACCCGATTTTTCAGGGGCTGAAAACAAACTTTTTCAAGTTTTTCAGTCCCCAAATCACGGCGCTTTAATTTATAACCACAAGACCTGCACAGGATTAATGCCAAGAGTGAGGGCTATCGCCTGATATACTGATCTCGAAAATCGGTGCACCGAATGCCCCTCAAATCTGCATAAAACTGGTTTCTGCGTTATAACGCCCTCGAAACTACGCACAACCGCCAAGATCGTTATTACAGCAGCACCGGCGTCGTCTGGCGCACCAGCCGACATCAAGAACATAATTTTCCGTTGCGTGGTTCTCGAGATATCACCAGTTTTCACCTTCGCCCCAGGGTTTCCAAGGGAACCACCTCTCCAATAAACGTAACTTTTGCACAATAACATCTGCCAAGGTCGTCTCCTACGGAACAGACCATCTCATCGCTTCGGCCTCCATCACCAGCTCCACCAGGAAGTAAGATTCCTGGTGATCATCAGCGTTGGCAGCACCACCTTCACCATCAGACAGAGCTCGGCGGGGGCTTTCAGAAAAGCCCAAACACCGCGACATTCCGAGCAGGGGACTGGGAGCAATCCTACCGCAAAACACCAGGTAAGGCGGATTACCAGCCTCATCTCCAACATTACACATTATCACTCGCAAACACACCGAGCTTGGGCTCGTTTAAATCGCCTTTTTAAGGCGGACACAAATATCACTATACAGACGTTCACAAACCTCCCCTTCACCCCCCAAACGGAATTTCCCTTCCCCCCCCCTCAAAATCTCAACCCCCCCTCCCCACCCCTTCGAGTTTGGTATCATTTGAATCGTCTTTAGAAGGCGATTCCAACCCACTACTCAGACCTCACTTTTGACCACCCCCCACCCCCACCTTAATCATGCTCCCCCGAACCCCTCCGAAAACAGCTTTGATCAACACCCCTTCGCCGACTACTTCCAGTTCTACCGCAAGGCGGAACATTGTTAATTCTTTAAGCCCCGCCTTCGCCCGCTCCAGCCTACCTGCGGAGTCTACTCATATGGAATTGGCAAGGGATCTTCGGCGAAGGGCTATGAACGCGCTTTCCTCCTCGCGCAATTTGAAAACAGAGATCAAGGTCGCGATCACTGAGGCTATCGACGGCCTTTTCGGAGTCGTCGCGATCCTTGATCCCACCACTGACCCCACCAAACCTCCCCCTTCACAAACAAACAACACAATACAAAACACTGAACAATACACGCAACTAGTCCAGAAACTTGAGACTCACTCCGGGTTACTAGAGGAGTCTTACCGGGCTATCCGCGAACATACCAAACTCATAAAAGCATTACCGAAACCAGCCCCTGTGGCATCACCACCTCCTGTAGTCGAGAAGAACAACACCACCAAATCGTACGCTAAGGCCGCCGCCATACCGAAGCCTCCCGCGGGCCCCTCCATTGTGGTTTCAGGCGAGGGCTTTGACACAACTGAAAAATTGATCACTCAGCTGACCAAAACCGTTGACTTCCGCCGGGGCGGATACGCTCCCCTAAGGGTAACACCGCTCTCCAACAATAAACTCAAACTGGTCTTCGAGACCGAAGACCATAAAAAACACACACTCGACAAACTACACACCAGCAACACCATTAAGGCGCAGGAGGAGAAGCGCCTCAATCCTATGGTCATACTAAAAGGGATCTCAAAAACTACTACTGAACAGGATCTCATTAACTCAATCACAGACCAAAACCCTACACTGAAAAACCACACTTTTACAATTAAATTCACTGCCAAGAACCGCAACACATCCTTATACAACACAGTACTTAACACCACACCCTCTGCCTGGAAGGCCTTTGTCGATCTAGGCAGAGTAAACATAGGCATACAACGCGTCCATTGCAGCACTTTTTCACCTTTTAGGCAGTGTCAGAACTGCCTAAACTTCGGCCACACTAAGAGTAGATGCCCCACTAACACACCCACTTGCGCTAAGTGCTCAGCTCACCACCCGACAGCTGAGTGCAAGGAGCAAACACTTACATGCAACAACTGCGCCGAACACAACACCGTACACAAAACAGAAACAGACACTCGACACCGCGCCGACTCGGAGAGTTGCCCAAAGGTCAGAGCAATGCGTGCCCGTGTGGAAGCCAAAATAAATTACATTTAAATTCATGCACACTTTATTCAAAACACAGAGCATATACATAACACACTTGACTACACAATACACAAACATTCAATGCACACATGAAAACTTGAACGACACCCACACTTCTTTATCATTTAACTCACTACACACTTCGCCAACAAACAACACACTATCATCCCAACTCATCACTATGCTGTAACCCACCTTACCTGCGATGTATAAGCTGCTGCACTTTATATTTCAGAAACCAATTGTTAATTAATAATATAACTTGCCATTTTTTTATATAGTTTACTTTTCTTAATATGTACACTGTCACTCGGAATTGTTTGTTCTAATTCACCGTATTTTTTCCATAACTTTGTGTGTACAATTTCTCATTATATTCGATTGTTATACACGGTAACATTGCAGATGGTTGAGAGGAAGGGATTGTATCCAATAGCATGACCGACCCTCAACCACCTCTCCACCGAGTTTAAATTATTAAATCCCTAGATTTATATTAACATACAGTCTAGGATTTTTTGTACTCTAGTAGTTGCAATTACGGCGCGGGTCAAGAAGTGGTTGAGAGGAAGGATTTGTATCAAATAGCAGCCTGATCCTCAACCACCCTTCCCCGCGCCCACTACCACTAGCCTAGCTAAACTGTTTTTACTATACACAATTGTTTCACACCTTTTATTTACTGTTTAACTTTAATCATAGTACTCTATTTTTTATATTTTATACTTTTGTATTCCCTCGATAAGTCGAGATGAGCACTTGAACTAACTACTGTATTTTACTTTTATAATCAATGTAAATAGTTTCTTAATGTTATTTTGTTGCTAAACATGACAACAATGCAGGTGGTTGAGTGGAAGGGATTGTATCCAATAGCATGACCGACCCTCAACCACCTACCACTGAGTTTAAATTATTAAATCCTCAGATTAATGTTTACATCTAGTCTAAGATTTTTTGTACTCGTTTGTTACAATTATGGCGCGGGTTAAGACGTGGTTGAGAGGAAGGATTTGTATCAAATAGCAGCCCGATCCTCAACCACCCTACCCCGCGCCCACCATCACTTTTTTTTTTATTCTTATTATTACTTTTACTCATTACATTGTGTACTTTTAATTTATAAATACCTTAGATGTTTAATCATAATTTTAATATTGTAATTTACCAACTTTTGCAATATCGTATATTTCTTATCTTATTTTTAACTTTATGTTGTCACCCTAATTGTCATATAGCCATCTTTTACGTAATTTTAATTAATTTAATAATCTTTGTAAACTAGTTTTAAGACTTTTCAATATTTGTTTTAACCACAAAAACTATTAATAATAATTATAATGTAACGACGCGGACTCTATGCAGGTGGCTCAGTGAAGGTTGATCGTATCCGATAGCGAAGCCGACACTCAGCCACCTCACCTACCTTTATACATTTTATTTCAATAAAGATACCCACTGAAAAAATTATTCAATAGCTTAGCTTCCTCGGCCCCGGGGCGTGAGTCGCCGGGGAGGTAGGCCCACTAGAAACTAGCATAAAAAAAAAAAAAAAAAAAAAAAAAAAAAAAAAAACCTAACCTAACCTAACCCAGTCCGCGTCCAAACGCCATTAAAATCGGTCGACTCCACGTCGCTCCGCGCCACTTCAAAGTTTTGAAAAATAATTAAAAATAGTTCCGGTAGTGCTTCAATAGTGATTTACATATCAAAAGACGCGGAAAAATCCGCTCTTTCGTGCAGTGTTAATTTCATTTTCAAAAATTTTCATTTACTATTTTTCTTAGACTAAAAACTTTAAAAATTTCAGTTTTTGTGCAATTAAAAATACTTAAAGTGCAGTGAAAAATCCAAAGTGTTATCGTAGTGATAGAACACAGTGCTGCGCACCTTTCGACTATATTTTGGTCGATAAGGACTTATATTTGTGGATTTTGTGGACTAAAGACTGGTAAAAACTCAATAACTTTTAAACTAAATCTATAAGCACCCTTTTTTATCACCTTATTCGATAGATCTCGTTAAGGCGCATCGATTGACACCCATATCGACACCATCCAACTCAAATTGGATTTTTCAGCGGCTGAAAACCAGTTTTTCAGTCGCCAAATCACGGCGCTTCAGTTTACAAAAACAAAAACTATACAGGATTGTGCGCAAAACCAAGGCCTATCGAATGACATATCGGAACTGAAAATCCGATAATTTTCAGGCACTGAAAAAACCCAAAAACCGGTTTTTGCGTTAAAACCCCCAGAAGGTAACGCAACATCTACAAACCATTATCACCATAAGAACCGGCTTCTCCTGGCGCATCTTTGGGCATAAAGTTTTTGAATTTCTGATAAGTAGTTCTGGAGTTACAGATTTTTTTCCAATTTTCGCAGTAAATTGTTAATAACTTCTACAATATACATATAATTGTACATATTTATACATATAAAGATAGAACTCGTTAAGACGCATCGTTCTATACCAATATCGTGGGGATAAAATGAACACACGATTTTACAGAGGCTGAAAACTGGCTTTTTACAGTTTTTCAGTCGCCGACTCACGGCCCTTCTACTTACAACAACAATTACTATTCTAAATTACGCACAAGACAGCTGGCTATCGATTGACATATCGTTTTTAAAAATCGGAATTCAAATATCCCCTAAAAACACCAGAAAACTGGTTTTTGCGTCTGAACGCCTACCAAACAATACGATACCACCTCAGCACCATCGCCATTAGCTGCATCTGCAATCTGCGCACCCCTGGACATCAATACCATCAATTTCCGTCGTGTAGTTTGGAAGATAGGACCATCGGAAGATTTCTGCACAGGGTTTCCACAGGATCCCTGCGCAATAAAAATCCATTCTATACGGAGTATTATACATCGAACTCTCCTCTATCGGATAAGCTACCACGACTCCGCCAGCATCCATCATCAGCTCCACCAGGAGCCAAGATTCCTGGTGATCATCAGGAACTGCTTCTTCACCACCACCATCTTGTAGTCCTGCTCGCGGGCTACAAGAAGAACCCAAACTCCGGTGCCTACGGTCCAGCGGAACAGGAGATATCCTGTTCGGAAGCACCAGGTAAGGCGGATTACCAGCCTCATCTCCAACACCACACGTAAGTACACATAAACACACCGAGCTTGGGCTCGTTTAAACCGCCTTTTTAAGGCGAACACAACTACACGCATACAGCCGTTCGCAAACTTACCTTTCATCCCCTAATTTGAATTTTCACCCCCCCTCCCCTAAAATTTTTACCCCCCCCTCCCCACCCCCCGTGTCATATATCGTTTGATTCGTCTTTTAAAGGCGATTCTAACGCTGTAATCAGATTTCATTTTTGACCCCCCCTCCACTTTTTACGAAAAGATGATTACCCGTTCCCCACCAAAATCGTCAAAACCAAGCACCCCGACCCCTTCGCCTGGGACTGCCTCCAACACTGCTGCTAGACGGACTCTAGCTGAAGTCCTGAGCCCTGCTTTCAGCCGCAGCGTTCAACTAACTGAGCCAACACACACACTCATGGCGAGAGAGTACAGGCGAAAGGGTTTGGACGCCATCGCTGCCTCCAGAAACCTAAAGACGGAACTGAAGGTAGCAATCACAGAGGCGATCGACGGACTCTTCGGAGTCATAGCACACTTTGGTTCTCCCTCCCCCTCCCCCTCCCCCTCTAAGCCTCCCGCAGTTGCAACGGATGAAACAAGGAAATCCAACCCTGACACCAACACTACACTATTAATTGAGAAAATCGATCAGCACACAAAGCTCCTCGAAGAATCCAATAAGGCCATCAGCGCGCTCAATAAACAATTGAAATCCACACCCAAACCCACTATCACCGAACACACAAAAAACACTACCGACAAAAACAAACCAAAAACATACGCCTCGGCCACCGCGGCCCCCAAGGCACCCGTTGGTCCCTCAATTATTGTTTCCGGCGAGGGGTTTGAGACAACGGAAAAACTTATTACACAGATATGCAAAACCGTAAACTTCCGCCAGGGAGGATACGCACCACTGAAGGTCACTCCACTTTCAAACAACAAACTCAAAATGGTCTTCGAAACCGAAGACCATAAAAAGCATACAGTCACTCAACTTAACAACACCAACACAATCAAGGCCCAAGATGAGAAGCGGATTAGTCCAATGATCATCTTGAAAGGCATATCCAAAAACATACCAGAATTCGACCTCATCCACACTATTAGGGATCAGAACCCAACACTCACTAACCATACATTCTCAATTAAATTCTTGGCCAATAACCGTAACACCTCACTGTACAACACGGTCCTCACAACCACACCCTCTGCCTGGAAAGCTTTTGCTGACCTCGGCAGAGTCAACATCGGCATGCAGCGGGTGCACTGTGCCAACTTTTCACCATTCAGGCAGTGTCAGAATTGCCTGAATTTCGGACACACTAAAAACCGGTGCCCCGCCAAAACACCTACATGCGCCAAGTGCTCAGCCCAACATCTCACCGCTGAGTGCAAGGAACATACATTCACATGCACCAACTGCCACCAACACAACATAACACATAAAACAACCACCGACACCCAACACCGTGCCGATTCAGAGCGTTGCCCCAAACTCAGAGCTATGCGCGCCCGCGTTGAATCAAAAGTCGACTACGCTTAAACACGCATATACTTCAGCAAAAACCATAGCAAACAAAACACACAACACAACACACAACCTACACTCAAATCTACTATACCTAAAACCTACACCGAAGTCGACTGCGACCACAGCGCACGGCAACAGTTCTTGGGCAGCCTCCGCAACACTAACATCACACAAAACACTTATGCCATCACAAAGATACACTGTATATTACACACCTTCACAAGGACCGGTTGTACACTACTACCTTTCGCAGACTCTCTACATCCTTTACAACACCTTTTCATCTAACAGCTGTTACACACATGCTTACATTTACACTTAGCTGCTATCCGTCTTACTTTGGTTCCTTCTACTTCCCCAATTTCTTTGTTTGCTTTTAGTATTTGTATATTCATTCTTTTTGTCTGAAATGTTTTACCCACTGTGTTTTATAATACTACTGTTAATTTTATTGTTATTTTTACTTTTACTCAGCAAATTATTGTTACTACAACTTATTTTCAAATTTATCACCTTGTTTTAAAATGCTACTGATAATTTTATTGTCACTTTTACTTTTACTTTTACTCAGCAACATGTTTCAAATTTGTCACCTTGTCTTAATAATACTACTTTTAATTTTATTGTCACTTTTACCATTGCTTATTAAATACGTTAAATTTGTCATTTTGTTAATCTAAACTGTTTTGTTTAGCGCAAGCAGTTATAATTGTCATTTTTCCATTATTTCAACTGAAGTTTTTAAACTCTTTAGCCATTATTCTTACTGGTAATTTCACACCACCACGGTACTAAAAAATCCTTTCCTTTTTATTTTTCAAATCACGGTAATGGCGCAGGTGGTTGAGGGGAAGGAATTGTATCCAATAGCATGACTGATCCTCAACCATCCCGCCGCGCCTAAACCTTTTGACAAAATGTTTAAATCATCAAATACCTCTATAGGATATTTTTTGTACATTACAGCACTCACAACGCGCGGGTTACTACAGGTGGTTGAGAGGAGGAATTTGTATCAAATAGCATGCCGATCCTCAACCACCTTACCCGCGCTCACCACCATTAGCATGTGCTACTGCCTTTTACCATATATTGTACCTTTTCTTTATGTTAAATTTAATTACTTTAATTCTTTTTGATTGTTTTAAATTATATTCTACTTACATTGTATTATAATACCTTTCTGTACATATTACGTTTACATAGAATAACACCCTTAATTTGTAAAAATCACGGTTATGGCGCAGGTGGTTGAGGGGAAGGAATTGTATCCAATAGCATGACTGATCCTCAACCACCTCACCGCGTCTAAAACCATTAATCACGTGTTTGAATTATTGAACTCTTCAAATTAATCATTGTTTACATTCATGTCTTGTATTTCTCTTTACCAATCATTTTTACATGTAAATACTTTAACTTTATACTTATATTTATTTTAGAAGTTCTTTGTACACAAAGCATTGAAAGCGCGCGGGTAAACACAGGTGGTTGAGAGGAGGAATTTGTATCAAATAGCATGCCGAACCTCAACCACCCTACCCGCGCCTACAAACATTAGCTTTATATTCCTTTACTTTATTCTGTACCTTGTAATTGTAATTTTTTTTTTTTTTTATATTCTACTACTCCATAATATGTTAACACTGCATTAAATTAAGACCTATAAATATTATCGTTACGACGTGGACTCTATGCAGGTGGCTCAGTGAAGGTTGATCGTATCCGATAGCGAAGCCGACACTGAGCCACCTCACCTACACATATTGTTTAATTTTATTGAAATAAATAAAACCCACTGAAAAAATTATTAACCTAGCTTAGCTTCCTCGGCCCCGGGGCGTGAGTCGCCGGGGAGGTAGGCCCACTAGAAATTAACAAAAAAAAAAAAAAAAAAAAAAAAAAAAAAAAAAAAAAAAAAACCTAACCTAACCTAACCTAACCTAACCTAACCTAACCTAACCTAACCTAACCTAACCTAACCTAACCTAACCTAACCTAACCTAACCTAACCTAACCTAACCTAACCTAACCTCAACCTTCATCACCAGCTCCACCAGGAATCAAAATTCCTGGTGATCACCAGGAACTGCCTCATCACCACCACCATCTGGTAGAGCTCTTCGCGGGCTACTAGGCGATACCAAACACCAGCTTCAGCAGTGCAGCGGCTTTGAAGATATCCCGTGCGGAAGCAACAGGTAAGGCGGATTACCAGCCTCATCTCCAACACCACACTCATTCAATCAGAAACATATCGAGCTTGGGCTCATTCGAACCGCCTTTTTAAGGCCAACTCTAACACAGCCATACAGACATTCACAAACCCTCCCTTCACCCCCCAGACTGAAATTTCCTTCCCCCCCCCTCAAAATCTCAACCCCCCCTCCCAACCCCCCCGTGTTTGGGGTCATTTAAACCAGCTTCTAGAGGCGATTAAGCCAAGCACCACCCCCTCCTAAAATATGCTTCCCCGAACCCCCCCTAAAACTTCTTCTAACAATACCCCTCCGCCGACAACTTCCAACCCTACTGCAAGGCGGAACATAGTAAATTCTTTGAGCCCCGCCTTTGCTCGCTCCAGTCTACCTGCGGAGTCCACTCACATGGAGTTGGCAAGGGATCTTCGGCGTAGGGCGATCAATGCGCTCTCTTCATCACGTAATCTCAAAACAGAGATTAAAGTCGCGATCACGGAGGCAATCGACGGCCTTTTCGGGGTCGTTGCGATCCTCGATCCCTCCACCGCCCCCATCAAACCCCCCTCACCCAAAGCAGATAACACAAACACCGAGATCAACACCAATACCACACTGCTCATTAACAAAATAGACCAACACACAAAACTGCTAGAGGACTCGAACAAGGCTTTGAGTGCCTTTACAAAACAACTTAAATCGACACCCAAATCTACACCCTCGGACCCCCCACTACACAACACTGCACACAAAAATAACACATACGCCGCCGCCGCTGCTACACCCAAACCCACAGGCCCCTCCATCGTCGTATCGGGAGAGGGTCTCGATACCACCGAAAGGCTTTTAACACAAGTTAGTAAAACTGTCGATTTCCGTCGGGGCGGGTACGCACCCCTTAGAATCACTCCCCTTTCAAATAACAAAGTCAAGATGGTCTTCGAAACCGAAGAACACAAAACTCACACACTCACAAAACTACAAACCAACAACAAAATCAAGGCACAAGAGGAAAAGCGCCTCAACCCGATGATTATCATCAAAGGCATTTCAAAAAACACACCCGAATTCGAACTCATCGACACACTCAAAGACCAGAACCCAACACTATCAAACCACACCTTCACAATTAAATTCCTAGCTAACAATCGCAACACCTCACTATACAACACAGTCTTGAACACCACACCCTCTGCCTGGAAAGCGTTCGCTGACCTAGGCAGAGTAAACATTGGCATGCAACGCGTGCATTGCAGCAACTTTTCACCGTTTAGGCAATGTCAAAATTGCCTAAACTTTGGCCACACAAAGAGCCGATGCCCTAACAACACACCCACATGCGCCAAGTGCTCAGCAAAACACCCCACGGCTGAGTGCAAGGAGCCAACACTAACATGCACCAACTGCTCAGAACATAACACGGTACACAAGACCAACACAGACACTCAACACCGCGCCGACTCTGAGCGCTGCCCCAAGGTTCGAGCCATGCGTGCCCGCGTTGAGGCCAAAGTCAACTACGTCTAACCACATTTACTCTCACCAATAACACTGTATAATAGGTTTCGCTGCCAACAGGAAACCTTTTCACACAACTCACACTGCACAATTCACTTTTCATACAAGTTCACACTCGCTCAGACAATGTAGTTGATCATGATCTCAACGCGCGACACAGGCTCTTGGGGAGCCTCCATATACACATATACACATATGGCCAATACACATATTTCAATATCAAACATTCACAAACAAACACGCACAATAACACAACACGTTAAACCACACACATTATACATTTCATCACACCTGCTACCCCCACATCCCTTCCTTCCCTTAATTATCACATCAGCTCACTGTATACACTCCTCACAATGTCACTTAGACAACACAACTCTAGGCTGTCATCCACCTTACCTGTTAAACTTCATTTGTCGCCTCTAAACTCTAAAGTTCAATTTACATTTTTAAACTTTTAGTTTTTACACTTATACTTTTACCTCAAATGTTAATTTTAATTTATTACTTGTTCACCTATGTAAATAACTTGGCCAGTCAGATGTGCTCACGGCTGTGACCTATTAACGTTTTACCATAATTCACATCCTTATTTTACATTATTACAGAATCACTGTAATATCTAACTTACGGCACTTAATTTATCAGTATATATTCAATGCTGAGATTACAATCTCACTATTGTCACTTTTATTTTTACTAAGCATAAATACGCATATTGTTTCTTTGTTTCTCTGTGTTACATTAATTGTCATATGCTTTCATTGTTACTTAGTATTTTTTACCTTTAATTACTTTATCACAACTATAATATTACAACTATTTCATTTTTGTACGATCATATATTGCATATCTTATGCTCACTTATAGTTCACTACTTTTATTTTAATTCAATCATGGTTACGTCGCTGGTGGTTGAGTGGAAGGGATTGTATCAAATAGCATGACCGACCCTCAACCACCCCAACAGCGGCTATACCTCTAGGTTAAGAGTTTAAATTATTAAGTTCTTTGTGTAAGAGCTTTTTGTACTCTTCTCCATTTTAATCATGGTGCGGTATGGAGCGGTTGAGAGGAAGAAATTGTATCAAATAGCATGACTGATCCTCAACCGCCCCAACCGCACTCGCAATCACTAGCCTAAGCTATTAATGTGTACATACTATATTATTTTCTTTTTTATAATCTTATGTAATGTTATCCTACTCAATTTGTAATATTTTTAATTTGTAACCTTTTTCCTTTTGTTTTCTAATTTGTAATTTGTAATTTCATCAACATATTGTAGACTATTTTTAAGACCTTCTCACTAATGTCATCAATCGCAATAAAGATTATAAACTCATTAAATTGTAACGACGCGGACTCTACGCAGGTGGCTCAGCGAAGGTTGATCGTATCCGATAGCGAAGCCGACGCTCAGCCACCTCACCCACCTTTATACATTTTTATTACAATAAAGATCACCCATGAAAAAATTATTTCATAGCTTAGCTTCCTCGGCCCCGGGGCGTGAGTCGCCGGGGAGGTAGGCCCACTAGAAACTAGCAAAAAAAAAAAAAAAAAAAAAAAAAAAAAAAAACCTAACCTAACCTAACCTAACCTAACCTAACCTAACCTAACCTAACCTAACCTAACCTAACCTAACCTAACCTAACCTAACCTAACCTAACCTAACCTAACCTAACCTAACCTTTTTTTTTTTTTACCTGGGGAAACCCAACTACGGGCCCCCGCGCCGGGGCATTCGGAGAATAGCGCGGGGAGTGTGGGGCTCGGCCTAAAGGCGTTCGGCCTATACCCACTAAAACCACCAGGACCCCATCTCAGCGCGTATTGGACCGGCCATGGTATCAGCCGTTTGGCCACAACCCACAACACGGCCCGCGCATACCGTATGAAACGGTTCTCCTATGCCGTATTAAACGGCTGCCGCGTCCTTCTCGAACCTTTCGGGACGATCAGGTGCAGCTCTCCTATGTCCTTTGCCTCACCTTCGCGATCAACGATCGCTCCAGCTGACAAGGGACGTGCGGGAAAGATCGTCCGCTGAGCGCTGATGCCCCATATCAAGACCGGCGTCCAGAGTGGAGGCCGGCCAATCCTTAACTATCCTGGTGATACCCGATAACGGGCCCCCGCGCCGGGGCACTCGGAGAATAGCGCAGGGAGTGTGGGGGTCTGAGCTCGCAGTGCGATGGCAACACACCCACCACTTTTACCACCAGGACCCCACCTCGGCGCATCATGGACCGAGTGGTGGTGTCAGCCAGTGGCCTTAACCGACCACCAGGCCCGCGCCTGCCGCGCGTCGGTTGACGCGCGGTTCTCCTTGGCCGTCATGGACGGCTGCCGCGTCCTTCCCTACTCTTGCGAGATGGGATGGAGCAGCTCTCTCCTATGTCCCTCGCCTCACCTTTGCGATCAACGATCGCTCCAGCTGGCAGGGGACGCGCGGGAATGATCGTCCGCTGAGCGCTGATGCCCTGTATACAGACCGGCGTCCAAAGTGGAGGCCCGCCAATCCCTTATTCGCTTCCCCTTCGCGACGGTAATACAACGGTCGCTCCAGGTACTGAGCCCCCCCCGGCACGACAAGCCTAGGGACCCGCGGGTATGTTCGTCCGCGGTGGGGGGGGAACCTAACCTAACCTAACCTAACCTAACCTAACCTAACCTAACCTAACCTAACCTAACCTAACCTAACCTAACCTAACCTAACCTAACCTAACCTAACCTAACCTAACCTAACCTAACCTAACCTAACCTAACCTAACCTAACCTAACCTAACCTAACCTAACCTAACCTAACCTAACCTAACCTTTTTTTTTTTTTTTTCACCTGGGGAAACCCGCTTACGGGCCCCCGCGCCGGGGCATTCGGAGAATAGCGCGGGGAGTGTGGGACTCGACCTAAAGGCGTTCGGCCGATACCCACTAAAACCACCAGGACCCCATCTCAGCGCGTCATGGACCGAGCCATGGTATCAGCCGTTTGGCCATAACCCACGACCCGGCCCGCGCATACCGCGCGTCGTGAAACGCGCGGCCCTCCTTTGCCGTCGGAGACGGCTGCTGCGTCCCGTACTTGCGGGCGCAGCTCCTCCGGTGTCCCTCGCTTTACCTTCGCGATTTCGCGATCGCTCCGGCTGGCAAGGGACGTGCGGGAAACTCGTCCGCAGGGTGCTGATGCCCCGAATCATGACCGGCGTCCGAAGTGGAGGCCGGCCGAACCTTACCTAACCTGCGGTAACCCAAAAAAGCGGGCCCCCGTGCGTGGGCGCGCAGAGGTAGCGCGGGGGAGTGAAGTCTCTATCGCCGTGCGATAACCGTGGACTCACTTTACCGGCAGGCTCCACCTAAGGCGCGTGATTGACCAGGTTGCAGGGCACTCCCGGTCCGCGCCTACCGCACGTCGGTTGACGCGCGGTCCTCCTATACCGTCAGAGACGGCTGCTGCGTCCTTCGCGTCTCAGTGAGACGGTCAGGAGCAGCTCCTCCGGTGTCCCTTGCTTCACCTTCGCGATCAACGATCGCTCCAGCTGGCAAGGGACGTGCGGGAATGGTCATCCGCTGAGCGCTGATGCTTATACCTAGACCGGCGTCCAAAGTGGAGGCCGGCCGCTCCCTTATTCGCTTCCCCTTCGCGATGGCTGCCCATACAGCGATCGTTCCAGGTACTGAGCCCCCCCTGGCACGACAAGCCTAGGGAGCCGCGGGTAAGTTCGTCCGCGGTGGGGGGGAACCTAACCTAACCTAACCTAACCTAACCTAACCTAACCTAACCTAACCTAACCTAACCTAACCTAACCTAACCTAACCTAACCTAACCTAACCTAACCTAACCTAACCTAACCTAACCTAACCTAACCTAACCTAACCTAACCTAACCTAACCTAACCTAACCTAACCTAACCTAACCTAACCTAACCTAACCTAACCTAACCTAACCTAACCTAACCTAACCTAACCTAACCTAACCTAACCTAACCTAACCTAACCTAACCTAACCTAACCTAACCTAACCTAACCTAACCTAACCTAACCTAACCTAACCTAACCTAACCTAACCTAACCTAACCTAACCTAACCTAACCTAACCTAACCTAACCTAACCTAACCTAACCTAACCTAACCTAACCTAACCTAACCTAACCTAACCTAACCTAACCTAACCTAACCTAACCTAACCTAACCTAACCTAACCTAACCTAACCTAACCTAACCTAACCTAACCTAACCTAACCTAACCTAACCTAACCTAACCTAACCTAACCTAACCTAACCTAACCTAACCTAACCTAACCTAACCTAACCTAACCTAACCTAACCTAACCTAACCTAACCTAACCTAACCTAACCTAACCTAACCTAACCTAACCTAACCAGTCCGCGTCCAAACGCCATTAAAATCGGTCGACTCCACGTCGCTCCGCGCCCTCACAAAGTTTGTTTAAAGTTTTAAAAATAGTTCTAGTGTAGTTACAGTGTTAATTTTCATATCAATAGATGCGGAAAAATCCGCTCTATCTTTTAGTGTAAAGTGCAATTTAAATTATTTTTGTTTTCTATTTTTTTTGGACCAAAAACATTAAAATTTTCAGTTTTTTCAATTTTAAAAATAGTATTTGTGACAATAAAATTATATAGTGAGTTTCAAGTGATAGGACACTGTGTCGTGTACATTTCGACCACATTTTGGTTGATAAGGACTGAAAATTGAGGATTTGGTGACCAAAACAACGGTAAAATCTTAATAACTTTTTAAGTGAATCTATGACAGCTACTTTTTAATATACCAATCGATAGAACTCTTCAAGGCGCGTCGATTGATACCACTCACGACCATATTCAACTGAAACTGGATTTTTCAGCGACTGAAAACCAGTTTTTCAGTCGCTAAATCACGGCGCTACCAGTTACACACACAAGATTTATACAGGATTATACGCCTATTCAAGAGCTATCGTTGGACATATCACACCTCGAATTCGGTACATCATCAGACCCTCAAATCACCAGAAAACCGGTTTTTGCGTTTAAACCCCACCAAGACAACGCACCACCGTCAAGGCGATTACACCATCTGAACCGGCTTTTCTTGGCGCATCTGCTGACACCAAATTCTCCAGTTTTCATTGAGCAGTTCCGGAGATATTGATTTTTTTTCATATTTTCACAATAAATTCCAAATAACTCTGCCAACTTATTTATAGTTATACATTTTATTACATAAATCGATAGAGCGATCCAAGGCGCATCATTTAACACTAATTTTATATCAATCGGATAGAAACCCGATTTTTCAGGGGCTGAAAACGAACTTTTTCAAGTTTTTCAGTCCCCAAATCACGGCGCTTAAATTTATAACCACAAGACCTGCACAGGATTGTTATTAAGAGTGAGGGCTATCGACTGATATACGGATCACGAAAATCGGAGCACCGACTGCCCCTCAAACCAGCAAAAAACTGGTTTTTGCGTTCTAACGCCCTCGAAACTACGCACAACCGTCACGCTCGTTATTACAGCGGCACCGGCGTCGTCTTGCGCACCAGCCGACACCAGGAACATAATTTTCTGTTGCGTGGTTCTCGAGATATCTCCAGTTTTCACCTTCACCCCAGGGTTTCCAAGGGAACCACTTCACCAATAAACGGAATTTTTGCACCATAACATCTGCCAGAGTCGTCTTCTACGGACCAGACCTCGTCACCGCATCGGCCTCCATCACCAGCTCCACCAGGAGGTAAGATTCCTGGTGATCATCAGCGTTGGCAGCACCACCTACACCATCAGACAGAGCTCGGCGGGGGCTTTCAGAAAAGCCCAAACACCGTGATATTCCGTGCAGGGGACTGGGAGCAATCCTACCGCAAAACACCAGGTAAGGCGGATTACCAGCCTCATCTCCAACACTACACTCTATCACTCGCAAACACATCGAGCTTGGGCTCGTTTAATTCGCCTTTTTAAGGCAAACACGAATATCACTGTACAGACGTTCACAAACCTTCCCTTCACCCCCCAAACGGAATTTCCCTTCCCCCCCCCCTCAAAATCTCAACCCCCCCCTCCCCACCCCCGCGTGTTTGGTATCATCTGAATCGTCTTTAGAAGGCGATTCCAACCCACTACTCAGACCTCACTTTTGACCACCCCCCACCCTCACCTTAATCATGCTCCCCCGAACCCCTCCGAAAACAGCCTTGATCAACACCCCTTCGCCGACTACTTCCAGTTCTACAGCAAGGCGGAACATTGTTAACTCTTTAAGCCCCGCCTTCGCCCGCTCCAGCCTACCTGCGGAGTCTACTCATATGGAGTTGGCAAGGGATCTTCGGCGAAGGGCTATGAACGCGCTTTCCTCCTCGCGCAATTTAAAAACAGAAATCAAGGTCGCGATCACTGAGGCTATCGACGGCCTTTTCGGAGTCGTCGCGATCCTCGATCCCACCACTGACCCCACAAAATCCCACCCTCCACAGACAAGTAACACAGCACAGAACACTGAACAATATACACAACTAATCCAGAAACTCGAGTCTCATTCCGGGCTACTGGAGGAATCCTACAGGGCTATCAGGGAACACACCAAACTCATCAAGACTCAACCAAAACCCGTGACTGCGGCACCACCACCTCCCATGGCGGAGAAGCATAGCACTATTAAATCCTACGCTAAGGCCGCTGCCATACCGAAACCCCCTGCGGGCCCCTCCATTGTAGTTTCAGGGGAGGGCTTCGACACTACCGAAAAACTTATCACTCAACTGACCAAAACGGTTGACTTCCGCCGGGGCGGATACGCTCCCCTAAGGGTTACACCGCTCTCCAACAACAAACTTAAACTGGTCTTCGAGACCGAAGACCACAAAAAACACACACTTGACAAACTACACACCAGCAACACCATTAAGGCGCAAGAGGAGAAGCGCCTCAATCCTATGGTTATACTAAAAGGCATCTCAAAAACTACTACTGAACAGGATCTCATCAACTCAATCACAGACCAAAACCCTACACTGAAAAACCACACTTTCACAATTAAATTCACTGCCAAGAACCGCAACACATCCTTATACAACACAGTACTTAACACCACACCCTCTGCCTGGAAGGCCTTTGTCGATCTAGGCAGAGTAAACATTGGCATACAACGCGTCCACTGCAGCACATTTTCACCGTTTAGGCAGTGTCAGAACTGCCTAAACTTCGGCCACACAAAGAGTCGATGCCCCACCAACACGCCCACTTGCGCTAAGTGCTCAGCTCATCACCTGACAGCTGAGTGCAAGGAGCAAACACTCACATGCAACAACTGCGCCGAACACAACACCGTACACAAAACAGATACAGACACTCGGCACCGTGCCGACTCGGAGAGCTGCCCGAAGGTAAGAGCTATGCGTGCCCGTGTGGAGGCCAAAATTAATTACATTTAAATTCTATTCACCTTATTTAAAACACAGAGCATATACATTACACACTCGATCACACAACGCACATAAATTCATGCACATATCAACACTTAGCGCCTCTCACACGTATCTTTCATCTTATTCACTACACACCCTCTCAACAAACAACACTCTATCACCTCATCCTCTTACCAGGCTGTAACCCACCTTACCTGCGATGTATAAGCTTCTGTACAATATATCTTAGAAATTAACTGTTAACTATTAACATAACTAGCCATTCGGTAATTTAATTCTTTTAATATCTACACTACATTTGGAATTGCTTGTTAATTTACTGGATTTTTCTATAACTTTGCGTGTACAATTTCTTATCACATTCGACTGTTAAACACAGAAAAATCGTTTTTATTACACACCTTTAATTTACACCTTTTCTCTATTGTCCACTTTAATCATATTACTCTTTCTACATTATATATTTTGTAATACTTCAATGGGTCGAAATGGGCACTTGAACCCATCACCTTATTTTATTACTATTATTAAATTTATAACTAATGTAAAAAATTTTTTCAATATATCTTGTCGTTATACACGACTACAACGCAGATGGCTGAGCGGAAGGGATTGCATCCTGTAGCATGACCGACCCTCAATAATCTCTTTCACTGAGTTTAAATTATTAAATCTTCAGATTAATGTATACATCTAATCTAAGATTTTTTGCACTCGAACTGTTAAAATTATGGCGCGGGTCAAGACGTGGTTGAGAGGAAGGATTTGTATCAAATAGCAGCCTGATCCTCAACCACCCTAGCCCGCGCCCACTATCACTAGCATATGCTACTTATTTACCTTTATTCTTTACACAGTGCACTTTTAATTTGTAAATACATCAAATGTTGTAATTCGCAACTTCAGCAGTACCACATATTTTATCTCTAATTTTCACTTATATTTTGTCAACTTTAATTTTAAAACTATTATTAATTGTATAACTAATGTAAATATTTTGTTAATATTATCTTGCCGTTAAACATGACAACAATGTAGATGGCTGAACGGAAGGGATTGCATCCTGTGCATGACTGACCCTCAACAATCTCGTTCACCGAGTTTAAATTATTAAATCTTTAGATTAGTAATCTAAGATTTTTTGTACTCAAATTGTTTAAATTATGGCGCGGGACAAGACGTGGTTGAGAGGAAGGATTTGTATCAAATAGCAGCCTGATCCTCGACCACCCTTGCCCGCGCCCACTATCACTAGCATAATCGTCCTACTTATTTTTACTCCTTACACAGTTCACTTTCAAATTGTAAATACCTTATAACTCTCTCATAAATATCATATTGTAATATTTTAACTTTTGACCTACTGTATATTTAATCTCTTAATTTTAATTCTCTTTTGTCAACTTTATTCTCATGTAACCATGTTGTATGTTATTCTAATTTACTTAATAACCTTTGTTAACTATTCTTAAGACTTTTCCACAATTGTATTAACTACTATAACTTTTAATAATAATTATATTTGTAACGACGCGGACTCTATGCAGGTGGCTGAGAGAAGGTTGATCGTATCCGATAGCGAAACCGACTCTCAGCCACCTCACCCACCTTTATATACATTTTTCACAATAAAGTTCATAAATGGAAAAAAATTATTTCATAGCTTAGCTTCCTCGGCCCCGGGGCGTGAGTCGCCGGGGAGGTAGGCCTACTAGACAATTAACAAAAAAAAAAAAAAAAAAAAAAAAAAAAAAAAAAAAAAAAAAAACCTAACCTAACCTAACCTAACCTAACCTAACCTAACCTAACCTAACCTAACCTAACCTAACCTAACCTAACCTAACCTAACCTAACCTAACCTAACCTAACCTAACCTAACCTAACCTAACCTAACCTAACCTAACCTAACCAGTCCGCGTCCAGACGCCACCCGAAACGGTCAAATCCACGTCGCTCCGCGCAAAAATAAGTTTCGAAAAATATTTTAAGTGGTTTTCAGTGAAGTAACAGTGTTGTGCTACATATCAAAAGATTCGCAAAATTGCGATCTACCTGATAGTGTTAGTCTCAGTTTAAAATAATTTTATTTTCGATTTTTAAAACGTGAAAAACTGTAAAAATTTTAGTTTTTGTGAAGTTAAAAATACTATTTATTAAGCGAAAATTGTGAAAGTGGTACCAAAGGATAGAGCTGATTTTTACGGTCAGTTCGACACCAAAATCAAGGATAAGGACCTGAATTTCAGAAAACTGTAACGTATTTAACACTAAAAACTTAATAACTTTTAATTTAAATCAGTGACACTATAGTTTTATATACTCAAACGATAGACAATTTCACGGCGCATCTAACGATACCAATCTCAAAACAATCGGTTCATAAACCGATTTTTCAGGGGCTGAAAACTAGTTTTTCAGCCACCAACTCATAACGCTTCAGTGCTCTACAACGTGTTATACATAGAACTGTGCGCAATTACACCAGCTAGCGATTGGTATATCGCACGTGAAAATCGGAGTTAATTCAGGACCTGAAAAAACCTGAAAACCGGTTTTTGCGTTTAAACTCCCTGAAAACTACACACCACCAACAAGGAAGTATTACCATCCTAACCGGCGTTACCTGGAGCACCTTATGGTGCAAAAATAATTAATTTCCATTCAGTAGTTCAGGAGATATCCAATTTTTTCTGAAATTTTCGGAAAAAACTCATTTTACAACTCAACTTAAATTAAATCATACATTTTATAACATCATACGATAGAGCTCAGAGAGACGCACCGTTTGACACTAAGATTGTGCAGATCGGATTTAAAACCAATTTTTCAGAGGCTGAAAACTAGATTTTCAGTCTCCAATTCACGGCCTTACGACCTACAATAAAACTTCATATACGGAATTACGCGCCAGGCAAAGAGGGATCGATTGACGTATCGCACTACTAAATCGGAACAGGGATACCCTATCGAAACACCGAAAAACCAGTTTATGCGTTGAAACCCCCCGAAATCAACGCACCACCACCTCGTTGCAATACGCATCAGTTCCGGCTTCGTCGGGCGCATCCATCGACACCAACATTTTAAATTTTCATCAAGCGGTTCCTGAGCAATCCTCAGTTTCGTCACGGAAACCAGGGTTTCCACAGGATCCAATCAGCCGACATACACCATTTTAACTAATTAACGCTGCCGCAACGCTCCTGCATCGGCCCCGCTACGAAGAAAATTACATCACATCATATCAGCTTCACCAATCACCAAGTTTCCTGGTGATCACCGGGATCCGCTGCAACACCCGCACCAATTGGTAGACCCCGTCGCGGGCTGCCAAGCAACACCAATCAACGCCGCACTCGGAGCAACGAAACAGGAGCAATCCCCAACGGAATAGTCAGGTAAGGTGGATTACCAGTCTGATCTCCAACACATTACATTACCAACAGCAAACTCACCGAGCTTGGGCTCATTTGAACGGGCTCATTAACACCAACACCAATACACATATACAGACGCACACAAACCAACCCCTCACCCCCCAGGGTGAATTTTCCTCCCCCCCTCCTCTAAATTTTTTCCCCCCCTCACCCCACCCACCCGAGTTTAGGCTCGTTTAATACAGTTTTTAAAGGCGATTCTAACGCCGTAAATAACATCCTCCTCCGACACCCCCCCACCACCCACGGAAAATGTTACCCAGAACTCCACCTAAATCAACCATCTCGGGCACCCCTCCGCATACGTCTTCTGATCCTTCATCACGAAGGACTCTCGTTGACACGCTGAGCCCGGCGTTTACACGCAAAACCCCGCCAGTGGAACCCACCAGAATGGAGATGGCCAGAGAACATCGGCGGAAGGGACTCGACGCCCTCGCGGCATCTAAAAACATCAAGGGTGATTTAAAGAAAGCCATTACTGAGGCTATTGACGGCCTCTTCGGAGTCGTCGCTTTATTCATCCCATCCACCCCTCCTCCCCCTAGGGCCTCCCTTTCTCAACCCAATATCACTACGGACAGCGACACTAACCATCACACTAAAGAGCTGATACAAAAGCTCGAAGCCCACACCGGACTATTGGAGGAGTCCTATAGGGCGATAAGGGAGCACAGCAACCTGCTTAAGGCGCACCAAAAATCCGCGCCAGTGGTCACCCAATCTCGAGCGGTGGAATCATCGAACACCAAATCCTACGCCAAAGCAGCTGCCATCCCGAAACCCCCTTCGGGCCCCACCATTGTAGTCACTGGTGAGGGCTTCAACACTACCGAACAACTACTCACACAGATTAACAAAACCGTCAACTTTCGTCAAGGCGGCTACGCACCTTTAAATATCACCCCACTCTCAAATAAAAAATTAAAACTTACCTTCGAAAAGGAGGAACACAAACAGCACACACTTAAAAATTTACAGAAACACGATCAAATTAATACACTGGAGGAGAAGAGATTGGACCCAATGGTTATACTAAAAGGGATCTCTAAAAGTATAGACGAACACGACCTCACTAACACCATAAAAGACCAAAACCCTACACTCTCCAACGAAATATTTTCTATCAAATTTACTACCATTAATAGGAATTCATCACTATACAATGCAGTGCTACACACCACACCCTCCGCGTGGAAAGCCTTCTCCAACCTCGGCCGAGTCAACATTGGCATGCAGCGAGTGCATTGCGATAACTTTTCGCCATTCAGGCAATGCCAAAACTGCCTGAACTTTGGGCACACAAAGAGCCGCTGCCCGGCGAAATCACCAACTTGCGCCAAATGCTCCGCTTCACACCCCACCAAAGAGTGCAAAGCACTAACACTCAAATGTGCCAATTGCCACGAACACAACACACAATACAAAACAAACACAAACACTGAACACCGCGCCGACCACGAAAGCTGTTCCAAATTGAGGGCCATGCGTGCCCGCGTTGAAGCCAAAGTCAATTACGAATAACATGTACACCAAACTCAACATTATACAAGCGAACCTTGACCGGTCTCGCAACGCTTTTCAAGAATTCCAACAACACTTTTTTACAAAGAAACTCGACATCGCAATCATATCAGAACCTTACACGACTAACAACACAGTCAAAAACATTACAGGCCTCCGCGTGTTTCAGTCCAGTGCGACTAGCACAACGAAGGCCTGTATCATTACACAGTCACACATTAACGCTCATATAATTTCACAATACACAACAGGCAACATGGTGGTTATCGCCATTCCAACCGCAACAAAAACACTCTACATCGCGTCGGTTTACATTGAACCGAAAACTGACGCACATAACACATTAGACACACTCGACACCTTTATCAAAGCACACATAAACACTAATATCGTAATTGGCGGAGACTTCAATGCGTGGCACCAGCTGTGGGGTAGCTCACGCAACAACCCTCGAGGCGCAAACCTCACCGACATTATCAACTCTAACGATTTACACATTAACAACAATGGAAACACGCCCACATTCGAAACAGTTACACACGGAGCAGAGAGATCGTCCATAATCGACCTCACACTATCCACTGCACCTATATACTACCATATACACAATTGGGAGGTTAAACAACACCTCTTTCCTTCCACCCAACACAACCCCATTACCTATCACCTCGATTGCTCAATTAACCCCATAGCTCGAGCAATCCCCAATAGTACATTCAAATTCAACACTAGCAAAGGCAATTGGCACACCTTTAAAGAGACACTACACACAAACATTACCAAACACAATATTTTAAATAGCGATATCTCAACAATCACACCAACACAAATTGATGATTTTATCACGAATCTCACACGAGTAATACACACAGCCTGCGAAGAGTCTTTTGCGCTTAAAACAGGTATCGGCAGACCAAAAGCTCCATGGTGGAGTGAGGAACTACAAACGCTCAAATCACAATGCATCGACCTTCACCGTAAAATACACTCACACTCCAGACATAGACAGACACCTCCTCCAGATTTAATAAAAACATACAACGATACAAAACACCGATACACTCAGGCGATCAGAAAAACATCTACACAACACTTCAGGCAATTTTGCGAATCACAAGGAAAAGAGGACGTCTGGTCCATCACCAACAGACTACTTAAAACCAATCACACCATTCAACCTCGCACACTTAAAATCGGCGACAAATTCACTAACAACGAACAAGAAACAGCATCAGCTCTACTTAATCACTTTTATCCGACAGAGACACCAGACACAAACGACAAGCACACAAACATCCGCGCCAATAGTAAATTACTTCCTAAAACAGACGACGACCCTCCATTCACTACATCTGAAATAATAAGCGCCATTAACTCCATCAAACATACTAAAGCACCCGGTAACGACCACCTAACCAGCGACATCTGTTTGGTATTCGCTCAACAATACCCGGAGCTAATTACCAACCTATACAACCGATGTCTACAAACGGCCCACTTCCCCACGCCCTGGAAAGAGGCTATAGTTAAAATTATACCAAAACCCAGTAAAAACGATTACACTAGCCTCAACTCATTTCGGCCTATCGGCCTTATCCCAGTATTTGGGAAAGTGCTCGAGAAGCTTTTCACAAAACGACTCACACACAAGGCACACACACTCAAACTACTGAACCGACAACAGTTCGGCTTCACTGAACAGACAAACACAGTACACGCCTTACAAGAGGCCATTAACATCATACAAACGGCAAAACACAACCAACAACACACCATAGCCGTATCCCTCGACATCAAAGCTGCCTTCGATAATGCATGGTGGCCCGCGGTGTTGAGCGGATTACGAGCTGTACAATGCCCACTCAACATATTTAAACTCATACAAAACTACTTAACCAACAGAACAGTCACATTACAATTTGGCAACACACGCACTACACATTATACTCAAAAAGGATGTGTTCAGGGATCGGCCTGTGGGCCCATACTATGGAACATTATTCTCAATTCACTCCTCCACACCACCTTACCATCAGGATGCCACTTACAGGCTTTTGCAGATGACATAATACTTATCACTACAGACAAAGACATTAAATCCTTAGAACACAAAACAAACCACACTCTTAACATTATTAAGGAATGGGGCGAGGGGGTCAAACTTCAATTTGGCCCCGATAAAACTCAAACCATTGCCTTCACTAATCAAGCTCAGAACTGTAAAATCTTTTTCGACAACACTCCACTTCTATTCACTCACACTATAAAATATCTCGGAATCATAATAGATAATAAACTCACTTTCAAACACCACGTCACACATGTCACCGCTAAAGCCTCACTCATTTTTAATAAAATTATCACATTCACACGACCCACTTGGGGTCCTCATCCTGAGAACATTAGGATGATATACAAAATGGTTATCGAACCAATCATAACATACGGTGCTTCCATCTGGGGACAGGCGGCCAACAAGAGGTATAATAAAAAACTCCTCCTAAAAACACAACGTGGTTTCGCTATTCGGGCCACCAAAGCTTTTAAAAACACATCGACTAACGCAGCAATTGCCCTCGCGGGCTTCGTTCCGCTTGACCTCAAAGTTACCGAGGCCTTCGAGATCGAAAGCGCACGAATCAAGGGCACCAACAAACACATACCAAGTGACATCCCAGTTGAACAACCTACACATTTTACCAAACTATTACACCCTGCACAAAGACCCTTAATAAAATACACCACATATAAGAATAACCTACACAAACACACCTCAACAAATAACATAAACATATACACAGATGGGAGTAAACAGGAATCTGGCGAGACGGGCGCAGCATTCGTCGTTTACTCCCTCAGTAACACAGACATTATACACAGATGGAAAAGGAGATTACACCCAACCTGCACTGTATTCCAAGCGGAATTAGTCGCCATTAGAGGAGCCTGCAATTGGGCCACCAACCACTCGCACAGCAAGACCAACACTACACCCCATAGCTACACTATTCACACCGACTCATTGTCTGCATTGCAAGCAATAGGTCAACCGAATAACACTCACAATCTAGTCACTGGTATACACGAAATCATCCATAACAACACCGACACAAACATTAAATTCAACTGGGTGAAAGGTCACTCTGGTATCACCGGAAATGAGGAGGCGGACCTCGCGGCTAAAGCCGCATCCACCTCACACCAAAAATACTTTTATGCACGATGCCCCATAACTTACATAAAGACGCAGACCAAACGCGAAATCACAAAGATATGGGAACAACGTTTTAAGGATGAACCCACCGCCAAACACACGAAATCCCTCTTACACGACACTCACACCATCAAACAATTCACTAAACAGTTTCCAACCACTTTTCAAATCACACAATATTTAACTGGACACTCATTCGCTAAGGACCACCTTAAGCGCTTCCACATTACTGATAATGACACTTGCCCATGCGACTCAAACACAACACAGACACTACAACACCTCATCGAAGAATGTCCACGCTTCATACACCTAAGACACGAACACTTACAAAAACACAGAAGGAGTAAAAACCCCTTCTCCCTTCTCGAAAACAAAAAACACACCATAGAATCACTATTAAACCTTATCACGAAAATAATAGACTCACTTAAAGAATACAACGGATCACCTACCACAACTTAACTGGAATCCATCTTATCGGGCAATTACCATTCTTTTAAATGTTGTTATATCTCATTTTTTACTTTTACTTTTACTTTACCTCACTTGTATTTTTACTATAACATATGTGTCTCCAAGTACCAACTTGAACACTTTTCGATTGTTATAACTTATAAAATAGCCTGTAAACCTTCAAGAATATTCGAATTCAACTGCAACTTTGCACATTTTTATACCTTTATATACATTACTAATTTAAATAAATCATTTACCTTGTTAATTTATAACTTTAATGTTTAACTTTCAGCCATTCCACTGTGGCTACAAATTCGTATGTCATTAAGCCACACATGTAAAACTTATCTTATTTTGTTCATCTTTCTAATTTTATAATTTTAAATCGTTAATAATTGTCATGTTCAACTTTTATTATTATATACCTTTATGGCTCAACACTGTATACTTTAATAGTAAATTGAAAATTGTCATCTTTTATTCTCATTATTTTCTTAATTTTATTACTTTGTAAACTTTTAACTTAGTTTACTCTCCACTGCATTCGCACCTTGTGCATATTGTAATATTTATATTTCACTTTAATTTTAGATTTTAACTTTGAT
>CAVNZL010000064.1:577500-997500 GCA_963693355.1 Pontia daplidice | reverse complement strand
GTTGAGCCGCCTGAGCTACGGCCCGTAGCTCGGCGCATGCCACCTCGTAACACCGGCAACCGCCGAGTGCCGCCAGCCCTCTGTTGCCTCGTCCGTCCTGAAAAAGATTCAACTCCCCCTCTACGCCGCCGCCCGCCTGGACCAGTATTAGAACCTCTGGTCCTGCGGGCGGCAACTCGGGAGCTACCAGACTCTCTTTCTCGCCTCCTTTCGGCTTCCTCCTTCTGCGACATTACTTTTTCGCAGAAGAGGGAAGCCGCCCTCCAGGCCTCTTCGCCGTCGAGCATGCCCTTTATCATGCTCGACAGCGAGAGGTCAGAACCCAACACCATCCTGAGGTCGTGGCGGGGTCTTTCCCAAGCCACGCACCTCAGGAGGGTGTGCTCCGCGTCGTCCTCCTCGGCGTCATCGTCACAGTGATGACACCGAGGAGTCCGCTCTTTCCGAACCACCTTGTGCAGGTACCGCCCGAAGCATCCGTGTGCGGACAGCACCTGCGCAAGTCTAAATGACATAGCACCATGACGCCGCTTCCTCCAGTCCTTAAGGACCGGAAGAACGGCGCCAATGGTACTCGTCCCCGCAGTGGCATTCTGCAGGAACTCCATCCACTGCTCTTCAAGAATGGAGTCAGCCTCACGTCTGATCTGCGCTTGAGACTGACTCCATTCTTCGGTGCCCATCTCCACCTTCATCCTATAGAGGGCACCGCTCATCCGGGCCTCGAGGCCCCACGGCAAAGTGCCCGCCAACACGCAGGCCGCATCGCACGACACCGTTCTGTAGCATCTGGCTATTCGATTGGCGATCGTACGCTGCGCCCCGCGAAGGCACCTCTGGTTGGACATCTTGTCCAGGGTGTCCTCCCAAATCGGAGCACCGTAGAGAGCTATGCTCCGGAGGACTCCACTGTAGAGCCTCCTCACACTCTGTGAGGGGCCCCCGATGTTAGGCAGCAGTCGCGCGAGTGCTCCTGCTGCCCTTACCACCTTGCCCTCTAGGGCTTTGAAGTGGGGTTCGAACCCCCAGCGGCCATCCAGTATGAGACCTAGGTACTTCATACTGGTAGCCACCGGGATCCGCACTCCCGCCACTTCAATGGCCGCCCCCGGCGGTGGACCTTTTCTTGGACCATGGAACAGGATGGCGTCGGTTTTTTCCAACGCCACCCTTAGTCCCAATCGCCCAATCCGGTCCACCACCATCGAGGTCCCCTCCGAAGCCAGTGCGGCCACCTCCGCAAATCTGGACCCATGGACCACGACCAGGGTGTCGTCTGCGTAGCAGAAGACGCGCATCTTTGGCAAGAGCGCGCCTCGCAACACCCAGTCGTAGCCCATGTTCCACAGCAGAGGCCCCAACACCGAGCCCTGGGGAACCCCACTCTCCACAGGGCAGCGTCTCAAATGGCCATCGGCCGAGATGTACGCCACCCTTCGTCCCACCAGGTACTCCCTCACGATTCGGCGCAAATACAAAGGCACCCCGAAAAATTCGAGGGCCCTCGCAATCACGCCGAACGGGAGGCTGTTGAAGGCGTTGGCTATGTCCAACGACACTGCCAACGCCCTCTCACCCCCAGCCACCACCCCCTGGGTGAAAGCCTTCACCTCCGAGAGAGCCTCGAGAGTGGAGCGGCCCCTCCTGAAACCAAATTGGCATTCGGCCAAGTCGGGCCCTCCAGCCCCCAGGTGCATCCTAAGTCGCTCCGCAATGACCCACTCCAGCAGCTTACCGACCTCATCCAAAAGAACGAGTGGTCGGTAAGCCGAGGGCGAGTCAGCGGGCCGCCCTTCCTTCTTAAGGAGACATAGTCGGCCCTCTTTCCATACGTCGGGGAACCGTCCAGCAGCTAAGCAACTGCTGAACAGAGCCCCAACCTCCTTTTCCATGTGAGGGAAGGCCACCGCCCATATACGTCCATGGATGCCGTCAGGGCCGGGCGCCTTCCTGCGCGTCCTTAATCGGTCCAGACAACAGCCCAGCTCCGCCTCGGTTACCCTCACCTCTTCCAGGGTTTCCGCTGCAGTGCCATCGACTGCTGTCGTCACCATACCGGGAGGCTCATATCCAGGCGTGGCTCGAGGGAAGAGTTCGGAAACAATTCCCTCAGCCACGCTCGGCTCCAAAATCTCCAGGATTGGAGCCCCACATCCCTGGAGTTTCCTGCGGGCAGCCTGATACGGACGTCCCCAGGGGTCTCGCTCCAGGTCTTCGCGGAGTTCATCGAAGGCCCTGTCCTTAGACTGCCTAATGGCAGCCTTGAGGGCCTTCTTTTCCTCCGCGTACACCTTTCGAAGGCTCTCGGTGACCTCGACTGGGTCACCGCGCCTTCGTCTGCTCCGGAGGTATGCTCTCCGGGCTCTCATGGAAGCCACGCGCAGGTCGGCTATTTCCTGGGTCCACCAGTAAACAGCCTTCCTACGCGTGGGTTTCCTCCACCTCGGCATGGCCGCATCTGCAATGGCGCCCATGGTCAGCCTCATTTCCTGGGCCGCAGCATCAACGTCCACCGGAGGAGGCGTCTCGTCTGGTTTCAACCAAGACCTTACGATAGCCGCCTCCTCAGCAACCTCCCTGTCGAGGCGGGTAATAACCCACCTCGGGAAGGCTGGACTCCGCCCAAGCCCAGACGGCGGAGTGGGGGCAGTTTTGCGGATCCCAAGTCGGACGTAACGATGGTCCGACAAGGTCTCCACACCTACCACCACCCGCCAATCAGTGACCCTGGAAGCCACCGCAGGCGAGGCGAAGGCGAGATCAACCACGGACTCCCCCTGAGGCCGGACACAGGTGGGCACGCTGCCCCTATTCAGGAGTACAAGCCCGAGCTCGGCCACCCACTCCTCGAGAAGTGGGGTCCTGACGCCGGTCACGGAGTCACCCCAACCACGCGAACGGCAGTTGAAGTCCCCCATGATAAGGATCGGCCTGGATCCAACTCTGCGCACAACCAGAAGCAGGCGGTCAAGGAACTCCTCGAACTCGCTCAGCCTCCGATTGGGCGAAAAGTAAACCCCGACCAGCGTGAGGGCACCCCACTCCGCCACCACGAAACCAGGTCCACTCTCCCGCTTAGTAAGAAGCGGGCCTCCCGTTCTGGTGACAACCGCGACTAAACCCTCAGGATCGGCCGCCCAATTGTCACTGGCAGGGGGACGGTAGGGCTCTGCCACTACCGCTGCGTCTACACCCCACTCCGCCATCGACTGCAGGAGCAGGTCCTGAGCCGCAGCGGAGTGATTCAGGTTCCCCTGAAGAAGCTCGAATACAGTCGTGTTATCCATTAAACAGACATGTATTCGAGCTCATCAGAGACAGCCCCACCCTCAGACGTCGAGGGTGCCGTGGGCTCAGTCACGTCCGTGGACATAGTGAGGGGGACTGCCGGTGCAACCTTCTTCACCTTTACCAAAGGTGGGTTGCACGCTCTGCCCCCCATACAATGGCCCACATTCTTCACGCCCGCATCCCTGCACACAGCGCAGTGTGGTACAGACGTGCAGGCGGAAGCGACGTGACCAGATTCGCCACAACGGCGGCACAGGCCGCTACGGTCTTTGGCGGTGCACGCTTCTCTGCCGTGCCCTGTGCCAAAGCACCGGTAGCAGCGCAGGGGGCGCTTCTCCAGTAAGGTCACCCTTGCCCCACTAAATCCTATTCGGATAACGCCCCCGGCATCCCTTATCGCCTGCGCGACCGTGACTGGGCACGTCACCACCGTCGCACGACTTGCGTCTACCCCCCGTGATGCGCCCCACACGGATCTGATCCCGAGGGCACTTAGTAAAGGCCATCAGCGCTGCGGCCACCTCCTCCTCTGTCACGCTGTCTTCGAGTCTTGAGACCCGAAGCTCAACGGACTTAACGGGGCGGTTGACTGTTGCGACCCGCCCGAGAACTTCGCGGATTTCCTCTGCAAGCTTGTCCGCCTGCTGGACTCGCTCTGGGCCTCCTATCTCCAGGATGCGGCTACCCACCGCCGTTTTACGGGTGCGGATATTCTGCACCCCTAAGGCACCCAGATCCACTGCCTCTTTGACCCTTGTGAGGGCTGAGGCGTATGTGGTTCCACTTGCCACCGCCTCCCGCTGCAGTGTGATGACCACTGCAGCGGTATTGGGTGACTGCAGGTTTGGTTTACCTGATGCAGCCTTGTTGTTCATTCTCCTGTCCCTCTTTGCCTTTGTGGCCTCTGATGAGGAAGGACCTGGAGCTACTGGCGCCGAACTCTGTCCCCCCCTTGCTGGTGTCGATGTTGAGGCCCCAGGACGCCTCGAAACAGAGTGCAGCTCAGAAGGGCGCGAACCCTGCCTCCGAGCCGTTGACCCAGCACCGTCTCCAGAGACCGGCAGCACCTGTTTTCCGGCACCTCTCTTCTTCTTCTTTGAAGTTACTGTTGCCCATGTTTCTTTTTCCACACTGGTGCTGGCTGGCTGCACAGTAGGTGCAGGTGCCTTAGCAGCATCAGTCACAACCAGTCGAGAAGGCTCCGCCCTCGCTGGGGTGCCTCTCGCTCCTGAGGCCGCCAAGGGTGGCCTCATAATAGGCGCCGGTGGAAGTCTCTCTGAGATCGTTTCGAATCTTGCATCCACTAGAGTGCCGACCGATCTCATGATGGCCGCCTGGTTCTCCTCCAGCAAATGCTGGAGATCAGCCAGGGTGACCACCTGAGTCGACGGTTTCTCTCTCTCCTCCGGTCGCCTATCTTTCTTCTCCACTGGAGCAGCTGGTGGAACACGCTCCGATATGTCACGCCTGAGGGCCTTCAATGAGGCCCTCAGTTCCTCAATGTGAGCCCTCATCCTCTCATTTTCCCTTCGCAGGGTCTTCATCTCGCGTGAGACCGGTCGTTCCAGCACGTCCAGTACCAGCTCACGGAGTTCCCTCGCGGCGATCTTAAGGTCCCTCTGCAGTGTTCCCTTGAGGTTGCCACTTTTTGTCGCAATCTCGGTAATGCGGCTTGTGTGCCGCTCCGCACGTTTCTTGAGCTCTGCAGAGCTCAAGAAAACGATATCTTCCGAATCCGGATTCGGGTTCACTTCGGATTCGGATTCGGATTCGCCTTCACCTGCCATTGGCAAGACAACCTGGCTGCCTGAGGCTACTGACTCCTCGCATCCTGATGCCTCTGAAGGCCCATCAGTAGATGGGACCTCCGCTCCGTTGCGTCGAGCTCCCGCCCTGAGCTGGCGCAGAAGGGACTGTTTGAAAGAGCGCCCTTTTTCCTCCTCCACGGCCTTCTTTTTGGAGCGAGTGACCCTCATCTCCGTAGCCGTCTCCGAACCAGAGCTGCTCCGCACCTGCTTAGATTTTCGTTTCCGGCCCAATCCTAAGCCGACTTCTTCATCAGCAGTTGATGAGTCAGTCAACGGGCTGCAGTCCCTCACACTTTTTCCCTTAATAGGGCTCATTTTTGAAACTTATAAGTTCCCAACTTCGAGTTAAACATTAATCGGCCGACTAATAATTTAATCGACCGATCAAGGTGAAAAACTATATACTACGAATTAACGAGTATATACACAACATATAAAATAAATAAATTCTAGTCGCGCCCACGCTTACAAAAATTGCGCTAGCGCGAGCAGAACTAAAAATTAAAACTAAATTATAATTAAAACACACAATACAAATAAATATACAAAAGCGCTTAAGTCTAACACCTATTGTCTCTAACGGCTGGCCGGCGGACCCGAGGGCGTGACGTCACAGCTCAGACAACAAAGGAAAAGCAAACTTGCACCTTTTTTCTCTCCGATTCCAACGAACGGGGTGTCGTTGGATTCGTCTCAGCGAGACGTACACAGATATGTGAATATCTTTTCCCCTCGGAGCAGTGGGGGGGAGATAACACAGAAAACTAAGTTTTTAGAAGAAAATTTCTAGCACCCTCATTTCTGAAGGGATTTTAAAATTTTTAACACTCACAGGACGTCAATGCGCATCTTATGACACCAAAAAAGTGGGGGGTCGTGGCGACTGATCGCCCAGCGCACGCGCTTGAACAAACACTTTTCTTCACGTCCACTTTTTTCTGAATTTCTCCAAAATTTTCCGTCCGATTTTTTAAATCAGCACATCAATTTCTTCGTCTTTGTAAGACGAACACAATGGTACCCAAATCTCATCGATCCAATAAAAATCGGGGGAGATAGAGTTTAAAAGTTGTTTAAACTTCGGAAAATTCCAAAGCCGCCAATTTCCACACGATTTCCAAACTTTTTTCAAAAATACGTACAATTCGTCTCAGCGCATCCAATGACACTAAGAAAGTTGGGTGTCACAGCGACTAATCGTGAGCCACACACTTTGCAAACTACGCGTCCTTTCGCACTAATTTTTCACTGTTTTTTAAAGAAAATTGTGGTCCGATTTCCACGAAAATTATACCACTGCAATCCTTGCACAATTTTGCATCAGATGACACCAAAATCACCACGATACGCGAACTTTAACCACGCGCGGCGATTTTTAGAAAGCGGAGCGACGCCCAGAACGATCCGTTTGGTGCAGGCACTCGACGCAGACTAACCTAACCTAACCTAACCTAACCTAACCTAACCTAACCTAACCTAACCTAACCTAACCTAACCTAACCTAACCTAACCTAACCTAACCTAACCTAACCTAACCTAACCTAACCTAACCTAACCTAACCTAACCTAACCTAACCTAACCTAACCTAACCTAACCTAACCTAACCTAACCTAACCTAACCTAACCTAACCTAACCTAACCTAACCTAACCTAACCTAACCTAACCTAACCTAACCTAACCTAACCTAACCTAACCTAACCTAACCTAACCTAACCTAACCTAACCTAACCTAACCTAACCTAACCTAACCTAACCTAACCTAACCTAACCTAACCTAACCTAACCTAACCTAACCTAACCTAACCTAACCTAACCTAACCTAACCTAACCTAACCTAACCTAACCTAACCTAACCTAACCTAACCTAACCTAACCTAACCTAACCTAACCTAACCTAACCTAACCTAACCTAACCTAACCTAACCTAACCTAACCTAACCTAACCTAACCTAACCTAACCTAACCTAACCTAACCTAACCTAACCTAACCTAACCTAACCTAACCTAACCTAACCTAACCTAACCTAACCTAACCTAACCTAACCTAACCTAACCTAACCTAACCTAACCTAACCTAACCTAACCTAACCTAACCTAACCTAACCTAACCTAACCTAACCTAACCTAACCTAACCTAACCTAACCTAACCTAACCTAACCTAACCTAACCTAACCTAACCTAACCTAACCTAACCTAACCTAACCTAACCTAACCTAACCTAACCTAACCTAACCTAACCTAACCTAACCTAACCTAACCTAACCTAACCTAACCTAACCTAACCTAACCTAACCTAACCTAACCTAACCTAACCTAACCTAACCTAACCTAACCTAACCTAACCTAACCTAACCTAACCTAACCTAACCTAACCTAACCTAACCTAACCTAACCTAACCTAACCTAACCTAACCTAACCTAACCTAACCTAACCTAACCTAACCTAACCTAACCTAACCTAACCTAACCTAACCTAACCTAACCTAACCTAACCTAACCTAACCTAACCTAACCTAACCTAACCTAACCTAACCTAACCTAACCTAACCTAACCTAACCTAACCTAACCTAACCTAACCTAACCTAACCTAACCAGTCGCACGTCTCCCCTCGCCGTGGAAGCATCGAAAACGGACCGCTCCGTCTTTAGAAAATCCTAGAAATAGGTTTTTTCAACCGAATCAAGTAGTGCTATACATCATCGTGTTCAGCTCAGTGCCGCGAACCGTTTGATATATAACTTGAAGTGTTTTGTGCAAAATTGTGAACTTTTCCATACAAAAAACCGAAAATAGTGAAATATTAGGTTATGTTTTTTGGTTTTTTGCGTGCGGCTCCGAAATAAGATCTACGACATACCTTTATTTTGGTACCAAAATAACCGCCATCGTGAAGTGTATATGTGAGTAAAAAACTGGATTTTTAAGTGCAAGTTCCACAAACTTATTAAACTTTTTCTTCTTAACCACGTGGCGACCACGTGGTTGCTATCTTGGAAAATAACAAGTGTACAGTGAAGTGTAATATATCAAAAGAACCGCCGTTCGGAGTTCATTAAGACGACATATTTTTCTTTTAAAACTAACTTCTGGAAAATTTTCCACAAGCCATTTGCAGAAAGTTGTCAACTCACATAAACTTTGCCCACCTATATTTCTTAAAGCAGATCGAGGACATACCTTTTTTATTATATAAAAAGATAGATTAACTATTGTAGAGTTCATCCTGAAAATTACAGAATTATATCTCCTATATTCAATTTTTGCCGAATTTTCTCCGGAAAAAGGGCCGGTGACGCCATTCCGTGATAAAGTTGTCGAAGCCCTAGCGCCGAAACGGAGCCCCGGATCGAAAATCTGACGTCATTTTTGTTCTCTAATGAGAACCGCTTTTGAGGGAAACTCACCATCCGACATCAGAATCACCGGTCTACCGGAAGGTCCAGCGACTCCGCAGGGGATAACCCTGGCCCCACAAGACCTGGAGTGAAGTTCAGCATACCAAACGAAAGAGCTCCGCCTAAGGTACACAACAGTATATAATAACAAATTTTACTTAAATTTTTTCTTAGTGAAATTTGTCTTTTAAAAATAATTTTTACAAAAAATTGTCAATTTACTCCTATCAATCATTGTTTATGGGCTTTTCTGCTCCAAAACACTAGTTACATGTTATATGATCAGATAGAGCACATCTTGGTGCATCTTTTAATATATAATCAGGCATAAATTTATCATTATTTCATTTAGCTAAACCGATTTGCAAGGTTTCTATTTTTAAAAAAATTTTAAAATTTTCACATAAATATCTTTGATAACTCTAATTTACAATCTCTTTTAACTAATCTGTATATTCCAATATATAGAGCTCCTCTAGGCGCTCATTTTAGTATATAACAACAATAACTTTTAATTATTTTACACACTCATTTTCAAATTTTTCTCTTCTTTTCCTAACAAAAAGTTGTACATTTTTCATGCAACTTTTCATTTCCAGGCTGATAAATAAATATCTGACCTTTAACCACCTATGTGCAGTATAACATTGAATAGAGCTCATTAAGAAGCACATTTTAAGATAAACCTATTAGAATTTAAACCTAGATTAACTTGTAAAATCGGTTTACTAAACATTACGTTTTTGGAAAAATTTCAAAATTATTTACATTATCCTTGTTAACCTTATTTTTTTCAAATCTTTTGTAACTGTGTCATACACCTTTAAATAGAGCTCATTTCGCTTATCATTTTGATATATCATACATTATACATTTACTTACCGGACACCCTCACACAGATAGTACCAAATCACAACTTTAACAAAATTATCAAATCATCCATATACATCAGTCGATAATTTTTCTCTGTCATCTGAAAGAACACCCAAAACAATGATCAAACGTACACCCCCTAACACACCACGGGCTCTTAGTCCCACTAAACCACCCTCTGACACTAATCAACAACAACACGTATCCCCACAACGCATACCGCTAGGTCAATTCCTTGCGGACTTCTCTCCCGCGGCTCTCTCTGGGTCTGGATCTGCAGCTAAAGCCTCGCGCCTAGTCAACTCTAACATGACTACACAAGCGGAGGCTAAGCTGTGGCTCCAGAAGGCCAGGGAGGCCCTTAGCACATCCAGGAACCTGAAAACCGAATTAAAGGTGACCATCGAGAAGGCGCTGCAAAAACTATATGACTTAGCGGTTTCACCCGCCGTTATACAATCACTGCCTCAAACTCAAACTGAACCTACCCCAGTCCCCCCACCCACACCAGACATCGCAGCTTTTACCGAAGCTGCGAACGCCCTTACGGCCAAAATTGACGCTCACGCAAAACTACTCCAAGACAATAAAAACAACATCACACAAATAACTAATAAAATCAACTCATTCAGTAAACAGACCTTAGATTCATCGAATGCTCACCGTACACACGAGACAACTACATACGCGAAAGTAACAGCCTCTCCTCCTAAGCCTGCTCCTGGCCCCTCCATTGTGGTCAGTGGAGGCTCTGATACCACACCGCAGGCCATGCTGGAGAAGGTCAGGACGGGTATCAACTACCGACAGGGCGGATACGCTCCGCTCAAGATCTCCCCCCTTTCCAAAGGGAAACTAAAAATAACTTTTAAGTCCGAGGAGCACAGGGATGACGCTCTCCAACAACTTCGCAAGTCTTCTTCCCTCAAAGCGGAGAATGAGAGGAGACTTGATCCCATGATCATCCTGAAGGGGATAAGCAAGTCTGTGCCAGAGGAAGAGCTTATGGAAACGATACGGGATCAAAACCCCGAGTTAACTAATGAAAAGTTTTCAATTAAGTTTCGTCGTAACAATCGTAACGACAACTTATATAACATTGTACTCACCACCTCCTCTTCCGCCTGGCACAGATTTGTGGAGATGGGGCACGTCGCGATATCATACCAACACGTCCACTGTTCCAACTTCTCCCCATTCATACAATGCAGGCGTTGTATGAATTTCGGACATACCAAATCCAGGTGCCCTGCATCCTCACCCACGTGTGCGAAGTGCGCTGGCCAACACGAAACCACAGACTGCAAACCGGCAGAAGCTCACTCATCCATCACACACACCTGCGCCAACTGCAACGAGCACAATGCGCAGTTTAAGACCAAAACCAATGTTAACCACCGTGCCGACAGCGAAAACTGCCCCAAAGTGAAAGCGATGAAGGCCCGCATTGAGGCCAAGATTAACTATTAACAACACCCAGACATGCATTCATTCAAAATTACACAAGCGAATCTAGATAGATCTCGCCTTGCACTTCACGAGTTTAAATTGCACCTCATTAACACTAACACTGACATCGCTTTCATATCTGAACCCTACAACAACACTAACAACACACTTTCACACATTCCAGGCTTTCGGGTATTCCAATCTACAAATGAGGGACCTACGAAAGCCTGCATTATCACCACACAACGCATTAATGCACACATTCTCACCCAATACACTACAAACAACATAGTAACTATATCCGTCACAACTAACATTAATACACTGTTCTTTATCTCCATTTACATTGAACCAAACACTGATCAGTCAAACACATTACAAACTTTAGACAAATTCCTAGCAGATTATCCAAACGCACACATCCTCATTGCGGGAGACTTCAACGCTTGGCACCCTCTTTGGGGCAGTGGGCTTCACGCCAGATACAACTCGCGAGGCTACGATGTCGCTGACCTCCTTCTCATACACGACCTCATCATACATAACGACACTCACACACCTACGTTCGAAACAATTACACACGGCCAAACGCGCTCTTCGATAATCGACCTCACATTCACAACTTCACACTTAGCACAACACATTTCCAATTGGAAAGCTCACAGCGGCTTATTTCCGCATTCACAACATAACCCTATCACTTTCTCACTACGCTATACACATAAACACATACCAAACGCACACACAAATACAACTTTTAGATATAAAACACAAAATGCCAATTGGCAACTATTCAAAGAATCATTACACACGCACTTCGCCAACTCCAACATATTAGACTTTGACATCTCCGAGGCTTCACCCCACGCAATAGATACTTTTATTAATGATCTCACCAAACATATAAACACAGCCTGCACAGATACATTCCCCATTCGGAAAGGATCACGCAAACCTAAAGCTCCCTGGTGGAACGATCACCTCGAGGAACTTAGCGGTGAATGTCGCAGGCTCCATCACAAGATGTGTCGCTCCTCCAGGGGACAAAACACACCTAGTACTGATCTTATTGATCAGTACAATAACACTAGACAAAAATACACCACATCTATGCGAGAAGCATCCATACACAGCTTTAAGGAATTTTGCGAGACACAAGACAAAGAAGACGTTTGGTCTGTTACCAATCGCCTTCTTAAAAACTCCACACCTAACATCCAGCCGGGAACGCTCCTCATTAACAATACATATACTAAAACTGAGCTTGAAACAGCTCAAGCACTGCTGAACCATTTTTATCCTAAAGATTTGCCTAATACCGAATCCCGACACCACACACTCACTGACACTATCGACTTCCCTCCGGACACAGCGGATGATCCTCCGTTCACTCTACAAGAAGTGACTCACGCAATTGAGTCAATTAGTCATAAAAAAGCTCCTGGTCACGACCACCTGACCAGCGACATATGCCTTGTAGTGTTTAAATCATATCCTGAGCTCTTTCTTAAACTACTTAACCGATGCGTTGACATTGCTCACTTTCCCATTCCATGGAAAGAAGCAACGGTCAAAGTGATACCTAAACCCAATAGGAACGACTACACATCGTTGTCCTCTTATCGCCCCATTGGACTCATCCCTGTGTTCGGCAAAACACTCGAAAAACTCATCACTAAGAGGATCACATACAAAGCTAATAAGCTAGGTCTTCTTAGCGACAAACAATTCGGCTTCACCGAGCAAACTGGAACGGTGCAAGCGATTCACCGCGCCCTGGACACAATTAAAAACGCAAAAGCCAATAAACAACAGGTTATTGCAGTTTCGCTGGACATCAAAGCGGCGTTTGACAATGCTTGGTGGCCGGCGGTGCTCAATGGCCTCAAACAAGCTCAATGCCCAGCCAATCTATACAACACCCTGCGCAGCTACTTGTCGCAGAGGTCTGTAACACTACACTTAGGTAACACAAAAATTACACAATCCACAGAGAAGGGATGCGTGCAGGGCTCTGCATGCGGACCAATTCTGTGGAACCTTATCGTTAACGACCTCCTCAATAACACCGAGCTACCTCCCGGCTGCTACATACAGGCTTATGCGGATGACGTCCTTTTGGTCGTCTCCGCACAGGACCTAAACACTATTCAAAATCACACCAACACAGCCTTAGAAACCATCCGTCTTTGGGGTCAAAGCGTCAAGCTGCACTTTGGCCCTTCCAAAACACAACTCATTGCTTTCACAAAACAGTCAGAACACTCACGGATCCTTTTCGACAACACTACACTCGCCTTCAGCAAAAACATCACTTATCTCGGAGTTGTCATTGACAACAAATTACTCTTTAACGACCATCTAAACCACACCCTACATAAAGCACACAACATATTCAAAAAGCTACAAATTTACACACGAAACACATGGGGCCCACACCCCGAAAACATACGCATAATATACTCAATGGTTATTGAGCCGATCATAACTTACGCTTCCAGTGTGTGGGGACACATCGCTGTTAAGAAGACAATTAGTAAAAAACTTATTAGTCTGCAAAGGGGCTTCGCCCTTCGCGCCATTCGAGCCTTTAGGACGGTGTCTGCAAATGCAGCGATCGCCCTAGCTCGATTCACACCTCTCGATCTCAAGCTCTTAGAGGTTGCTGAGATCGAAGCTATGCGTATAACTAGACACACAAACAGACTTCCGCACGACATACCCATAGAGACCCCTGTGTGCTCCTCAGACTTACTTCATCCTGCAGATCGGAATCCTATTACAACACTTACCAAAGAGGCATACGCTGAATTGGACCACACTTCACATCATCACATATATACAGACGGCAGCAAACACGACGACGGTTCTACCGGCGCCGCGTTCGTTGTCTACTCACCCTCACCTTCCTCAACATCGAACGGCGACGAAGATACTCACAAACACACCTACACAAAACATATCAAACTACACAGCACCAGTTCGGTCTTCCAGGCTGAGCTGGCTGCTATCAAACACGCCACATCCTATCTACATAACAGGAACATCACACAGGCCATCATCCACACTGATTCACAGTCTGCTATTGCAGCACTCAAACAATACACCAACACTCACCCTATTGTTTCTGACATACACAACACTCTTCAACTGCTTAAATCCAAATCTGCGAACATTTTATTTCACTGGGTGAAAGGCCACTCAGGCATACAAGGTAATGAGTTAGCCGACATTGCTGCTAATAAAGCAGCATCACTACACAAATCCCCCGACCTCATCTCATGTCCCATCTCCCATATTAAACACTTAATCAAACTAGACACACAACACAAGACACAGGCACGTTACACTGAAGCAACAACTGGGGCATTCACCAAAAAACTTTTCCCACATCTTAACAACATACACTCATTTTTCCTCGCCATCCCTACATCTTTTCATATGACACAATTCCTTACCGCTCACTCATTTGCTAAAGACTACTTACACAGATTTCACATAACTAATAACCCACACTGCCCTTGCAACAACACATCCACACAAGACCTCATACACCTCATTCGTGAATGCCCCAGATTCGACCTTCAAAGACACACACACGAACACACATGCTCCGTCATCAATGTTGATCCATACAACATAGCCGAGCTCATAGCCAAAGAAACCTCGGCGAAGTCGTTCGACTCACTCATTAAATATATTGTAAACAATTTAAAGGTGTACAATGGCACATAAACTCTTATAAATTTGTATTTACCTTTTTATTCATTACAATTTTTAATCTGTTATTTAATCATTCAATTTACAAACTTACCCTGTCTCTTTAACTTTTAATCTTATTAACCATTTAATCTTATTTTAATCTTAAGTTTCTTTGTTAATTATACACAATTTTTGTTTTACACTCTAAGCTAAGTTATTGTAATATCTTCATTTCACATAGGAAAATTTGTAAATTTAGTCTTCACCATGGTAATCCTGATCCCGCATCATGTGATAATAAACTTAAGCTTATGTAAATACTTTGTGTAATACTACCGCTTCAATTTTTGTTGTAACCGATTTTAATTTTAATTTTAGTTTCAGAAACCAAAATGTATACACCAAACGATTTTTTTTTTATGTTTAATTTTAACCTTAGTTGTAAGCTCATTATAATTATAAGGGATCTGCAGCGGAAAGCAGAGTATCGAATAGCTCCATCCGCTGCAGATCCAAACCCTATTTATGTAAATTACTCTGCACTTGTAAAAAACTGTATTGTATTTTATATGAATATTATGTGAATAAATAAACACTTGTCGAATAGCTTCCTCGGCCACGGACCTGCCCGGTGCCGTGGAGTAGGCCACTAGGTGATTCAATTAAAAAAAAAAAAAAAAAAAAAAAAAAAAAAAAACCTAACCTAACCTAACCTAACCTAACCTAACCTAACCTAACCTAACCTAACCTAACCTAACCTAACCTAACCTAACCTAACCTAACCTAACCTAACCTAACCTAACCTAACCTCGCGCCATTCGAGCCTTTAGGACGGTGTCTGCAAATGCAGCGATCGCCCTAGCTCGCTTCACACCTCTCGATCTCAAGCTCTTAGAGGTTGCTGAGATCGAAGCTATGCGTATAACTAGACACACAAACAGACTTCCGCACGACATACCCATAGAGACCCCTGTGTGCTCCTCAGAATTACTTCATCCTGCAGATCGGAATCCTATTACAACACTTACCAAAGAGGCATACGCTGAATTGGACCACACTTCACATCATCACATATATACAGACGGCAGCAAACACGACGACGGTTCTACCGGCGCCGCGTTCGTTGTCTACTCACCCTCACCTTCCTCAACATCGAACGGCGACGAAGATACTCACAAACACACCTACACAAAACATATCAAACTACACAGCACCAGTTCGGTCTTCCAGGCTGAGCTGGCTGCTATCAAACACGCCACATCCTATCTACACAACAGGAACATCACACAGGCCATCATCCACACCGATTCACAGTCTGCTATTGCAGCACTCAAACAATACACCAACACTCACCCTATTGTTTCTGACATACACAACACTCTTCAACTGCTTAAATCCAAATCTGCGAACATTTTATTTCACTGGGTGAAAGGCCACTCAGGCATACAAGGTAATGAGTTAGCCGACATTGCTGCTAATAAAGCAGCATCACTACACAAATCCCCCGACCTCATCTCATGTCCCATCTCCCATATTAAACACTTAATCAAACTAGACACACAACACAAGACACAGGCACGTTACACTGAAGCAACAACTGGGGCATTCACCAAAAAACTTCTCCCACATCTTAACAACATACACTCATTTTTCCTCGCCATCCCTACATCTTTTCATATGACACAATTCCTTACCGCTCACTCATTTGCTAAAGACTACTTACACAGATTTCACATAACTAATAACCCACACTGCCCTTGCAACAACACATCCACACAAGACCTCATACACCTCATTCGTGAATGCCCCAGATTCGACCTTCAAAGACACACACACGAACACACATGCTCCGTCATCAATGTTGATCCATACAACATAGCCGAGCTCATAGCCAAAGAAACCTCGGCGAAGTCGTTCGACTCACTCATTAAATATATTGTAAACAATTTAAAGGTGTACAATGGCACATAAACTCTTATAAATTTGTATTTACCTTTTTATTCATTACAATTTTTAATCTGTTATTTAATCATTCAATTTACAAACTTACCCTGTCTCTTTAACTTTTAATCTTATTAACCATTTAATCTTATTTTAATCTTAAGTTTCTTTGTTAATTATACACAATTTTTGTTTTACACTCTAAGCTAAGTTATTGTAATATCTTCATTTCACATAGGAAAATTTGTAAATTTAGTCTTCACCATGGTAATCCTGATCCCGCATCATATGATAATAAACTTAAGCTTCTGTAAATACTTTGTGTAATACTACCGCTTCAATTTTTGTTGTAACCGATTTTAATTTTAATTTTAGTTTCAGAAACCAAAATGTATACACCAAACGATTTTTTTTTATGTTTAATTTTAACCTTAGTTGTAAGCTCATTATAATTATAAGGGATCTGCAGCGGAAAGCAGAGTATCGAATAGCTCCATCCGCTGCAGATCCAAACCCTATTTATGTAAATTACTCTGCACTTGTAAAAAACTGTATTGTATTTTATATGAATATTATGTGAATAAATAAACACTTGTCGAATAGCTTCCTCGGCCACGGACCTGCCCGGTGCCGTGGAGTAGGCCACTAGGTGATTCAATTAAAAAAAAAAAAAAAAAAAAAAAAAAAAAAACCTAACCTAACCTAACCTAACCTAACCTAACCTAACCTAACCTAACCTAACCTAACCTAACCTAACCTAACCTAACCTAACCTAACCTAACCTAACCTAACCTAACCTAACCTAACCTAACCTAACCTAACCTAACCTAACCTAACCTAACCTAACCTAACCTAACCTAACCTAACCTAACCTAACCTAACCTAACCTAACCTAACCTAACCTAACCTAACCTAACCTAACCTAACCTAACCTAACCTAACCTAACCTAACCTAACCTAACCTAACCTAACCTAACCTAACCTAACCTAACCTAACCTAACCTAACCTAACCTAACCTAACCTAACCTAACCTAACCTAACCTAACCTAACCTAACCTAACCTAACCTAACCTAACCTAACCTAACCTAACCTAACCTAACCTAACCTAACCTAACCTAACCTAACCTAACCTAACCTAACCTAACCTAACCTAACCTAACCTAACCTAACCTAACCTAACCTAACCTAACCTAACCTAACCTAACCTAACCTAACCTAACCTAACCTAACCTAACCTAACCTAACCTAACCTAACCTAACCTAACCTAACCTAACCTAACCTAACCTAACCTAACCTAACCTAACCTAACCTAACCTAACCTAACCTAACCTAACCTAACCTAACCTAACCTAACCTAACCTAACCTAACCTAACCTAACCTAACCTAACCTAACCTAACCTAACCTAACCTAACCTAACCTAACCTAACCTAACCTAACCTAACCTAACCTAACCTAACCTAACCTAACCTAACCTAACCTTTTGTACTAATATTAAGAGCTATATCATCCACTCACTAATGTCACTCACACAATTGTAAAATCATTTTCATAACCTCATTTTTATTTTATTGTAATTAACCTGTTAAACTTCTTTTGATTGTCATTTTATATTTTTACTCTGTAATTAATAATTAAATTAGTTTTAAGACGCGGACTCTACGCAGGTGGTTGAGGGAAAGAACATGTATCAAATAGCAAAACTGGCCCTCAACCACCTCACCCATGTCCAAATATATTGTACTCACTTTAATAAATAAACGTTCTCTGAAAAACTTATTTGAGCTTAGCTTCCTCGGCCCCGGGGCGTGAGTCGCCGGGGAGGTAGGCCCACTAGATCAATAAAAAAAAAAAAAAAAAAAAAAAAAAAAAAAAAAAAAAAAAAAAAAAAAACCTAACCTAACCTAACCTAACCTAACCTAACCTAACCTAACCTAACCTAACCTAACCTAACCTAACCTAACCTAACCTAACCTAACCTAACCTAACCTAACCTAACCTAACCTAACCTAACCTAACCTAACCTAACCTAACCTAACCTAACCTAACCTAACCTAACCTAACCTAACCTAACCTAACCTAACCTAACCTAACCTAACCTAACCTAACCTAACCTAACCTAACCTAACCTAACCTAACCTAACCTAACCTAACCTAACCTAACCTAACCTAACCTAACCTAACCTAACCTAACCTAACAGTCGCACGTCTCCCTTCGCCGTGGAAGCATCGAAAACGGACCGCTCCGTCTTTAGAAAATCCTAGAAATAGGTTTTTTCAACCGAATCAAGTAGTGCTATACATCATCGTATTCAGCTCAGTGCCGCGAACCGTTTGATATATAACTTGAAGTGTTTTGTGCAAAATTGTGAACTTTTCCATACAAAAAACCGAAAATAGTGAAATATTAGGTTATGTTTTTTGGTTTTTTGCGTGCGGCTCCGAAATAAGATCTACGACATACCCTTATTTTGGTACCAAAATAACCGCCATCGTGAAGTGTATATGTGAGTAAAAAACTGGATTTTTAAGTGCAAGTTCCACAAACTTATTAAACTTTTTCTTCTTAACCACGTGGCGACCACGTGGTCGCTATCTTGGAAAATAACAAGTGTACAGTGAAGTGAAATATATCAAAAGAACCGCCGTTCGGAGTTCATTAAGACGACATACTTTTCTTTTAAAACTAACTTCTGGAAAATTTTCCACAAGCCATTTGCAGAAAGTTGTCAACTCACATAAACTTTGCCCACCTATATTTCTTAAAGCAGATCGAGGACATACCTTTTTTATTATATAAAAAGATAGATTAACTATTGTAGAGTTCATCCTGAAAATTACAGAATTATATCTCCTATATCCAATTTTTGCCGAATTTTCTCCGGAAAAAGGGCCGGCGACGCCATTCCGTGATAAAGTTGTCGAAGCCCTAGCGCCGAAACGGAGCCCCGGATCGAAAATCTGACGTCATTTTTGTTCTCTAAAGAGAACCGCTTTTGAGGGAAACTCACCATCCGACATCAGAATCACCGGTCTACCGGAAGGTCCAGCGACTCCGCAGGGGATAACCCTGGCCCCACAAGACCTGGAGTGAAGTTCAGCATACCAAACGAAAGAGCTCCGCCTAAGGTACACAACAGTATATAATAACAAATTTTACTTAAATTTTTTCTTATTTAAATTCGTCTTTTAAAAATAATTTTTACAAAAAATTGTCAATTTACTCCTATCAATCATTGTTTATGGGCTTTTCTGCTCCAAAACACTAGTTACATGTTATATCATCAGATAGAGCACATTTTGGTGCATCTTTTAATATATAATCAGGCATAAATTTATCATTATTTCATTTAGCTAAACCGATTTGCAAGGTTTCTATTTTTAAAAAAAATTTTAAAAATTTTCACATAAATATCTTTGATAACTCTAATTTACAATCTCTTTTAACTAATTTGTATATTCCAATATATAGAGCTCTTCTAGGCGCTCATTTTAGTATATAACAACAATAACTTTTAATTATTTTACACACTCATTTTCAAATTTTTCTCTTCTTTTCCTAACAAAAAGTTGTACATTTTTCATGCAACTTTTCATTTCCAGGCTGATAAATAAATATCTGACCTTTAACCACCTATGTGCAGTATAACATTGAATAGAGCTCATTAAGAAGCACATTTTAAGATAAACCTATTAGAATTTAAACCTAGATTAGCTTGTAAAATCGGTTTACTAAACATTACGTTTTTGGAAAAAATTTTAAAATTATTTACATTATCCTTGTTAACCTTATTTTTTTTCAAATTTTTTGTAACTGGGTCATACACCTTTAAATAGAGCTCATTTCGCCAATCATTTTGATATATCATACATTATACATTTACTTACCGGACACCCTCACACAGATAGTACCAAATCACAACCTTAACAAAATTATCAAATCATCCATATACATCAGTCGATAATTTTTCTCTGTCATCTGAAAGAACACCCAAAACAATGATCAAACGCACACCCCCTAACACACCACGGGCTCTTAGTCCCACTAAACCACCCTCTGACACTAATCAACAACAACACGTATCCCCACAACGCATACCGCTAGGTCAATTCCTTGCGGACTTCTCTCCCGCGGCTCTCTCTGGGTCTGGATCTGCAGCTAAAGCCTCGCGCCTAGTCAACTCTAACATGACTACACAAGCGGAGGCTAAGCTGTGGCTCCAGAAGGCCAGGGAGGCCCTTAGCACATCCAGGAACCTGAAAACCGAATTAAAGGTGACCATCGAGAAGGCGCTGCAAAAACTATATGACTTAGCGGTTTCACCCGCCGTTATACAATCACTGCCTCAAACTCAAACTGAACCTACCCCAGTCCCCCCACCCACACCAGACATCGCAGCTTTTACCGAAGCTGCGAACGCCCTTACGGCCAAAATTGACGCTCACGCAAAACTACTCCAAGACAATAAAAACAACATCACACAAATAACTAATAAAATCAACTCATTCAGTAAACAGACCTTAGTTTCATCGAATGCTCACCGTACACACGAGACAACTACATACGCGAAAGTAACAGCCTCTCCTCCTAAGCCTGCTCCTGGCCCCTCCATTGTGGTCAGTGGAGGCTCTGATACCACACCGCAGGCCATGCTGGAGAAGGTCAGGACGGGTATCAACTACCGACAGGGCGGATACGCTCCGCTCAAGATTTCCCCCCTTTCCAAAGGGAAACTAAAAATAACCTTTAAGTCCGAGGAGCACAGGGATGACGCTCTCCAACAACTTCGCAAGTCTTCTTCCCTCAAAGCGGAGAATGAGAGGAGACTTGATCCCATGATCATCCTGAAGGGGATAAGCAAGTCTGTGCCAGAGGAAGAGCTTATGGAAACGATACGGGATCAAAACCCCGAGTTAACTAATGAAAAGTTTTCAATTAAGTTTCGTCGTAACAATCGTAACGACAACTTATATAACATTGTACTCACCACCTCCTCTTCCGCCTGGCACAGATTTGTGGAGATGGGGCACGTCGCGATATCATACCAACACGTCCACTGTTCCAACTTCTCCCCATTCATACAATGCAGGCGTTGTATGAATTTCGGGCATACCAAATCCAGGTGCCCTGCATCCTCACCCACGTGTGCGAAGTGCGCTGGCCAACACGAAACCACAGACTGCAAACCGGCAGAAGCTCACTCATCCATCACACACACCTGCGCCAACTGCAACGAGCACAACGCGCAGTTTAAGACCAAAACCAATGTTAACCACCGTGCCGACAGCGAAAACTGCCCCAAAGTGAAAGCGATGAAGGCCCGCATTGAGGCCAAGATTAACTATTAATAACACCCAGACATGCATTCATTCAAAATTACACAAGCGAATCTAGATAGATCTCGCCTTGCACTTCACGAGTTTAAATTGCACCTCATTAACACTAATACTGACATCGCTTTCATATCTGAACCTTACAACAACACTAACAACACACTTTCACACATTCCAGGCTTTCGGGTATTCCAATCTACAAATGAGGGACCTACGAAAGCCTGCATTATCACCACACAACGCATTAATGCACACATTCTCACCCAATACACTACAAACAACATAGTAACTATATCCGTCACAACTAACATTAATACACTGTTCTTTATCTCCATTTACATTGAACCAAACACTGATCAGTCAAACACATTACAAACTTTAGACAAATTCCTAGCAGATTATCCAAACGCACACATCCTCATTGCGGGAGACTTCAACGCTTGGCACCCTCTTTGGGGCAGTGGACTTCACGCCAGATACAACTCGCGAGGCTACGATGTCGCTGACCTCCTTCTCATACACGACCTCATCATACATAACGACACTCACACACCTACGTTCGAAACAATTACACACGGCCAAACGCGCTCTTCGATAATCGACCTCACATTCACAACTTCACACTTAGCACAACACATTTCCAATTGGAAAGCTCACAGCGGCTTATTTCCGCATTCACAACATAACCCTATCACTTTCTCACTACGCTATACACATAAACACATACCAAACGCACACACAAATACAACTTTTAGATATAAAACACAAAATGCCAATTGGCAACTATTCAAAGAATCATTACACACGCACTTCGCCAACTCCAACATATTAGACTTTGACATCTCCGAGGCTTCACCTCACGCAATAGATACTTTTATTAATGATCTCACCAAACATATAAACACAGCCTGCACAGATACATTCCCCATTCGGAAAGGATCAAGCAAACCTAAAGCTCCCTGGTGGAACGATCACCTCGAGGAACTTAGCGGTGAATGTCGCAGGCTCCATCACAAGATGTGTCGCTCCTCCAGGGGACAAAACACACCTAGTACTGATCTTATTGATCAGTACAATAACACTAGACAAAAATACACCACATCTATGCGAGAAGCATCTATACACAGCTTTAAGGAATTTTGCGAGACACAAGACAAAGAAGACGTTTGGTCTGTTACCAATCGCCTTCTTAAAAACTCCACACCTAACATCCAGCCGGGAACGCTCCTCATTAACAATACATATACTAAAACTGAGCTTGAAACAGCTCAAGCACTGCTGAACCATTTTTATCCTAAAGATTTGCCTAATACCGAATCCCGACACCACACACTCACTGACACTATCGACTTCCCTCCGGACACAGCGGATGATCCTCCGTTCACTCTACAAGAAGTGACTCACGCAATTGAGTCAATTAGTCATAAAAAAGCTCCTGGTCACGACCACCTGACCAGCGACATATGCCTTGTAGTGTTTAAATCATATCCTGAGCTCTTTCTTAAACTACTTAACCGATGCGTTGACATTGCTCACTTTCCCATTCCATGGAAAGAAGCAACGGTCAAAGTGATACCTAAACCCAATAGGAACGACTACACATCGTTGTCCTCTTATCGCCCCATTGGACTCATCCCTGTGTTCGGCAAAACACTCGAAAAACTCATCACTAAGAGGATCACATACAAAGCTAATAAGCTAGGTCTTCTTAGCGACAAACAATTCGGCTTCACCGAGCAAACTGGAACGGTGCAAGCGATTCACCGCGCCCTGGACACAATTAAAAACGCAAAAGCCAATAAACAACAGGTTATTGCAGTTTCGCTGGACATCAAAGCGGCGTTTGACAATGCTTGGTGGCCGGCGGTGCTCAATGGCCTCAAACAAGCTCAATGCCCAGCCAATCTATACAACACCCTGCGCAGCTACTTGTCGCAGAGGTCTGTAACACTACACTTAGGTAACACAAAAATTACACAATCCACAGAGAAGGGATGCGTGCAGGGCTCTGCATGCGGACCAATTCTGTGGAACCTTATCGTTAACGACCTCCTCAATAACAACGAGCTACCTCCCGGCTGCTACATACAGGCCTATGCGGATGACGTCCTTTTGGTCGTCACCGCACAGGACCTAAACACTATTCAAAATCACACCAACACAGCCTTAGAAACCATCCGTCTTTGGGGTCAAAGCGTCAAGCTGCACTTTGGCCCTTCCAAAACACAACTCATTGCTTTCACAAAACAGTCAGAACACTCACGGATCCTTTTCGACAACACTACACTCGCCTTCAGCAAAAACATCACTTATCTCGGAGTTGTCATTGACAACAAATTACTCTTTAACGACCATCTAAACCACACCCTACATAAAGCACACAACATATTCAAAAAGCTACAAATTTACACACGAAACACATGGGGCCCACACCCCGAAAACATACGCATAATATACTCAATGGTTATTGAGCCGATTATAACTTACGCTTCCAGTGTGTGGGGACACATCGCTGTTAAGAAGACAATTAGTAAAAAACTTATTAGTCTGCAACGGGGCTTCGCCCTTCGCGCCATTCGAGCCTTTAGGACGGTGTCTGCAAATGCAGCGATCGCCCTAGCTCGCTTCACACCCCTCGATCTCAAGCTCTTAGAGGTTGCTGAGATCGAATCTATGCGTATAACTAGACACACAAACAGACTTCCGCACGACATACCCATAGAGACCCCTGTGTGCTCCTCGGACTTACTCCATCCTGCAGATCGGAATCCTATCACAACACTTACCAAAGAAGCATACGCTGAATTGGACCACACTTCACATCATCACATATACACAGACGGCAGCAAACACGACGACGGTTCTACCGGCGCCGCGTTTGTTGTCTACTCACCCTCACCTTCCTCAACATCGAACGGCGACGAAGATACTCACAAACACACCTACACAAAACATATCAAATTACACAGCACCAGTTCGGTCTTCCAGGCTGAGCTGGCTGCTATCAAACACGCCACATCCTATCTACATAACAGGAACATCACACAGGCCATCATCCACACTGATTCACAGTCTGCTATTGCAGCACTCAAACAATACACCAACACTCACCCCATTGTTTCTGACATACACAACACTCTTCAACTGCTTAAATCCAAATCTGCGAACATTTTATTTCACTGGGTGAAAGGCCACTCAGGCATACAAGGTAATGAGTTAGCCGACATTGCTGCTAATAAAGCAGCATCACTACACAAATCCCCCGACCTCATCTCATGTCCCATCTCCCATATTAAACACTTAATCAAACTAGACACACAACACAAGACACAGGCACGTTACACTGAAGCAACAACTGGGGCATTCACCAAAAAACTTTTCCCACACCTTAACAACATACACTCATTTTTCCTCGCCATCCCTACATCTTTTCATATGACACAATTCCTTACTGCTCACTCATTTGCTAAAGACTACTTACACAGATTTCACATAACTAATAACCCACACTGCCCTTGCAACAACACATCCACACAAGACCTCATACACCTCATTCGTGAATGCCCCAGATTCGACCTTCAAAGACACACACACGAACACACATGCTCCGTCATCAATGTTGATCCATACAACATAGCCGAGCTCATAGCCAAAGAAACCTCGGCGAAGTCGTTCGACTCACTCATTAAATATATTGTAAACAATTTAAAGGTGTACAACGGCACATAAACTCTGATAAATTTGTATTTACCTTTTTATTCATTACAATATTTAATCTGTTATTTAATCATTCAATTTACAAACTTACCCTGTCTCTTTAACTTTTAATCTTATTAACCATTTAATCTTATTTTAATCTTAAGTTTCTTTGTTAATTATACACAATTTTTGTTTTACACTCTAAGCTAAGTTATTGTAATATCTTCATTTCACATAGGAAAATTTGTAAATTTAGTCTTCACCATGGTAATCCTGATCCCGCATCATATGATAATAAACTTAAGCTTCTGTAAATACTATGTGTAATACTACCGCTTCAATTTTTGTTGTAACCGATTTTAATTTTAATTTTAGTTTCAGACACCAAAATGTATACACCAAACGGTTTTTTTTTATGTTTAATTTTAACCTTAGTTGTAAGCTCATTATAATTATAAGGGATCTGCAGCGGAAAGCAGAGTATCGAATAGCTCCATCCGCTGCAGATCCAAACCCTATTTATGTAAATTACTCTGCACTTGTAAAAAACTGTATTGTATTTTATATGAATATTATGTGAATAAATAAACACTTGTCGAATAGCTTCCTCGGCCACGGACCTGCCCGGTGCCGTGGAGTAGGCCACTAGGTGATTCAATTAAAAAAAAAAAAAAAAAAAAACCTAACCTAACCTAACCTAACCTAACCTAACCTAACCTAACCTAACCTAACCTAACCTAACCTAACCTAACCTAACCTAACCTAACCTTTTTTTTTTTTTTTTTTTTATAAGGGAGGTAAAAATGCACGAATGCAGCCCCGCGGGCGTATGCAGTCGCTTACGCGGGGACTGTGGGGCTGGTAAACTCTTAGTCCCTCTGCTAATCAGAGGGGAGCTACCGACCCACTAAAACTTCCTCCGAGCCCTCCATACCGCCTGTGGCACCGAGCGACACCCACACCTGAGTGAGTGGCGCCCTGCACCACATTGCGATCCCCGGGGGTCGCACTGGGCATTCAACCCGGGGAGCGCAGGCGAATACGTCCGCATAAGGGCTCATCACGGATGCGACGGGGCAACTCGGGGCCTGCGTCTGGCCCTCGAGCGCCCCCGCCGTCCGCTCCGAGCGACACCTCTTCGGCCATCGCCGAGGGCCTCCCGCTGACGTTCGGCGGCCTCCTTCTGCAGCATAACGTGCTCACAAAAGAAGGCCACCGCTCGCCATGCCTCCTGGCTACCGAGCATTGCTGCGACAATACCCGGCAGCGAGAGGTCCGTCCCAATGAAACCTAACCTAACCTAACCTAACCTAACCTAACCTAACCTAACCTAACCTAACCTAACCTAACCTAACCTAACCTAACCTAACCTAACCTAACCTAACCTAACCTAACCTAACCTAACCTAACCTAACCTAACCTAACCTAACCTAACCTAACCAGTCGCAGTCGAACCGCCGTCGCGGAAGCACTTAAACCGAACTGCTCCGTCTTTAAAAAAAATCCTAAAAATAGGTTTTTCTCGTGATATTGAAAAACAAAATATACCATCGTGTGCATCTCAGTGCGGCGAATCAGAGGACACCAAATTTGTTGTAAATTAGTGGGAGAAAAGCTTTAAATTTGGATGAAAACTGTGAAAATACAAAAAAATCTGACACAAAAGTGAGTGCGGCGTCGAAACAAGATCTGCAACATATAAGTTTTTACATATATTTAAATACAGCTCGTCAAGACGCATCTTTTAAGCCCCATCTCAGATTTTTGGCGCCACAAATAAAGAAGATACAAAGAAAACTAAAAATAACCACGTGGCACGTGGTACCAGATCCCGGTGGACCCTGGACAAACCAAATATATCATCGGGAGCGCCGCAAGAAGCTGATTCCGATGACGTATTTATATCTCTGATATCTTGTCAGGGAAGAAAACAACGACTGAAAAACTGAAAAACAATAAATAAAAAGACTTCAAAATCAAATAACAAGAAAAGAAGATCGACGGCCCCATCTGGAAATTACATCATTAGACGCGCCGCGAGGAGATCTACAAAAAGGTACCGGTCCCAGATTTTTCCCTTTAAAACTGAGGCTCCTGGACACTTTTTTCTCTTGACCACGTGCCACGTGGTCGGAGATCCCGTCGGTATTTTGCGCCGCGGACGGTCTCGCGAGATAGATCTCGACGAGCCCGTCATTTTGACATATCGCACAAGTAAATTCGACCAATACCGGCGGTACTAGGAGTCCGGGAAGAAAAAGGGGGAAAAGTGCGGGATAACTCAGGAACGGTGCATCTTAGCGCGTTTTTGACGTCGGATCCAGTATACTATATAGTATACTGGACCTTGACCGCCCGGTCGAACCCTACCGGGAACAGTTTTAAAAAATTTTTCAAAATTATTTTGTAAATTATTGAAATAAAAATAGTAAGTAAACTAGAGTAACATCAATTTTGGCTATAACGGTGCACGCTAAATTAAAATCAATATCATTTTCGGCTTAGTCACATAAGAAAAGGGTTATAGGGACGTGTCGCGTGCACCATACCTTGGACCCCCCCCCTCGCCCTAATACCTCACCCCCTGGGGCTGAAAAATTTCAACCCCAAGGAACATACACGTGTGACAGCTCTATCGACTCCCCGTGAGAAGGGGAGTTGATTGAGAACTGTTGCACACACCTCACGCACACACACACAAAGATAACACACACAAATACACAAAACACGGTCTCACACACAAACACATAAGTGTGACGGCTCAATCAACTCCTCATAACACGAGGAGCAGGTTGCCGCCACCCACTTTGTCATTCGCATACACACACACGCACACACACAAACACACATACAAAAATACTTTCAAAAATACAAGTGTAGCACCTCATTCGGCTCCGCTGATTGCAGCAAATCCCCCGAAGAGGTGCACACGTGCAAAGGCACACACACACATTCACACACACACACACACATAAAAGGCGAAGGATAGGAGGCCCAATCGCGCGCTATATATCTTAAAATTGACGCACCGCTCCTGAAGGGTACAAAGACTGTGACATTAGATTTAAGAGACAGGGGTTTTTCCTCTTGGAAATCCCTTATTAGTATATAAGTTATTGACACGGCTACTACCCTTTTGGGAGTAGACCTTAGGTTAAGCTTTACTGACTATTTTAAATTATTTTGACGCAGCTACTACCCTATTGGGAGTAGACTCTAGTATAAGTTTTAAAAATTTATTATTATATAAAAAATTGTGACAATCGACACGGCTATCACCCTATTGGGGATAGACCCTAGTATAGTATAAGTAATTGACCGCCTTTAGAACCTTAATACCTTAATTTTATTATAATAATTTATGACCGATGTATATTAATTAATTTATTACCTTTTTGGGAATAGATTATAGCTTTAAGTATTTACAATTGATTTTATCATATTGACGACCTACGGCCTACGAGCCCTCAGCTTACAATATATAGGACACGAACGGTATGTTTGGTATACGAACACCAGTTAAGATGCCAGCCACCGCCCCAGGCCCCGCGGAGAGAGAGAGTGAGCCGGATGCGGCCCCTGTACAGCCACCCGCCCTCGCTTCTATCTCCGTGGTCAGAAAAAGTATTGGAGAAATAGAGGCGTCAATGACGCAAGCTGGGGAGGGTGGGAAAAGGGGCAGAATCTATAAGACAAGGGCCACAGAAGCATTAGCCCTTCAACAGAGCGCGCTCCTGCAGCTTGATGCTGCGAGGAATCTAAAGGGCGAAATTAAGGCAGCTGTAACGACCTCAGTCAAGAGGCTGTGCGAGTTGGTTCGCGAAGGGGAAAATCAGGACAGGGAAGGAAAGGAGAAAAGAAAAGAGGAACAACCCGTGTATATAGCAAACACCCAGGAACCCCTCAAGACGGATAAGCTTGGGGAACAGCTTAAGAAAATGGAGAAGGGAATATTAAAGGCAATGGAGGAAAACGCAAAAAAGTTAGAAGAATTGAAAGAGGAAATTAGAAAGAACAGTGATGTGAGTCAGGAGGGGACGAGGGAGAGTAAAAGGCAATCAAAAGAAATTAAGGAAATAAAGCTGATGATGGAGGAACAGATAGGAAAAGCAGATGAGAGAGAGAAAAAGATAGAGGAGAAAATAGAGAAGACTTATGCCAGTGTAGTGGCGAGCTCACAACAGATAGCGCCTCAAGTATCCGCGCCCCAAAGGGGCACATCACTAACAACCACAGAGCGGATGCATTCCATTATTATCAAGTCCACAGACCCGGGCGACACAAGCAGCGAAATAGTCGAGCGCATTCGAACAACAATCGACGCAAGGAATACAGGTCTTAATATTGACCGTATCCGAAAAGCCAGAGATCAAAAGGTCGTCATAGGATGCGCCAGCGCGACACAGTTAGAAAAAGTGAAAGATCGCATTGGGTCTGTGGCAACACTGACAGTCGAGACGGCCAAATTGAAGGACCCGCTGGTAGTGCTCCGAAATGTTCTATCCACTAATACCGATGAGGACATAGTCCATTCGATGTCTAACCAGAACAGAAATCTGTTTAAAAACCTTAGCCCAGAAGACATCCGAGTTCTGGTTAGATACCGAAGGAGGACAAGAAACGAGCACACAAGTAATATAGTAGTGCAAGTCTCTCCGCCAATGTGGAAGATCCTTACAGAAAAGGGGAAAGTGCATATTGACATCCAGCGTGTGACCGTCGCAGACCAGTCGCCGCTCATGCAGTGTTCGCGTTGCCTTGGCTACGGCCATGGCAGGAAGCATTGCACTGAGACTGAGGACACATGCTCCCACTGTGGTGAACTCCATCACAAAGCAGATTGCCCCAAATTTGCCATTGGAGAGCCCCCGTCTTGCATAAACTGCCGTAGATCGAACGGGGAAGGCAAGCCGCACAACGCGTTTGACGAGGATTGCCCGGTACGCAGGAGATGGGACGCGCTCGCTCGAATCCCGGTGGCATACTGCTAAGGGCGCCCCAGGCCAGAATAGTGTCATCACATGTATCCAGGCGAACTTACAGAGAGCGGCACTTGCCACCGACGAGCTGATTATTGTAGCGCGAGATAGGAGAGTCTCTGTACTGATAGTACAGGAGCCGTATACCGGTGCAATCGGACGGATGAAGGAGTACCGAGGTACGAGGGTTTACCAATGTACGCGCGCCGCAGAGGGCCCTGTCAAGGCTGCTATTGTAGTATTGGATGATGTCATCGATGTGCTGCAATACCCGGAACTGACGACGCCGAACATAGCGGTGATCGGCCTGCGTACGACCACTGGTACAGTACATCTGGTATCTGTCTACTTCGAACCCGACCCGAAACCCATCAGGCCGTATCTTAATCACCTGGTGCACATCGGCGAGACCCTCCGAAACAGAATCATCATAGGGGGAGATGTAAACGCAAGGAGTCCCTGGTGGGGGGGGGTTCGAAGTGACGAGAGAGGAGAAGAGGTGGAGGCGACCTTGGACTGCATGACCGCAGAGGTGGTGAATCGGGGCGAGGTAGCCACGTTCGACACTATCAGAGGCAACACAAGGTACACTAGCTGTGTCGACATCACGGCCGTCACGCGTGATCTCCTCGGCCTTCTTGAAGACTGGAGAGTAGATCATGACGTGACCGGCTCAGATCATAACGCAATCACCTTTTCTCTATATTTAGAGAAAAGCAGAACAAAGAAAATCGTCGGCACAACTAGGGTATACAACACTCGTAAAGTGAACTGGACCAATTTTCGTTTGAAAATCAGTCAGTTACTTACCGAGCGTAACATAACTATCGAACACATAAACAATATACACTCTACATCAGATTTGGAAGATACAGTCACACACTACACGCAAATCATTACAGAAACATGCACAACACTTATACCTAAAATTAAAAAACAAAACACTGTGGCTGCCCCGCCCTGGTGGAACGACGCGCTTAGCAACCTGAAGAAGGAGCTTGCACGCAGAAAAAGAAGAATCCGTTGTGCGGCACCGATAAGAAGAGCCAAGGTAGTCGATGCATATCTCTCCGCAAAGCTTCAATATCAACAGGAAGTGGAGAAAGCAAAGCTGGAGAGTTGGAGGGAGTTTTGCGAGAAACAAGATAGAGAGAGTCTCTGGGATGGCATATACAGAGTGATAAGAAGAACCACCCAGAGACAAACCGACATACCGCTCTCCAAAAATGGCAAATCTCTCAGTCCCCAAGAATCTGCGGAGTATCTGGCGGAGACCTTTTACCCCGAGGACCGGATTGATGAAGAAAATGAAGTGCACGCTGCCATTAGAGAAAAAGCCCTAAAAATAAATATCTCGGCACAAAATGAGACGCATGACCCTATATTTACCGAGAAGGAACTATATGACAGCGTTGCTAGCTTCAATCCCAAGAAGGCGCCCGGGGGCGATGGCCTCACGGCGGATATATGTGGAAACGCCATCCATGCAAACCCAACAGTGTTCCTGGCAATAATGAATAGGTGCCTGCTGCTGAGCTACTTCCCTACCCAGTGGAAGATGGCCACAGTAGTCATCCTAAGGAAGCCGAATAAAGACAACTACGAAAACCCAAAATCGTATCGTCCCATAGGACTTCTCCCTGTCCTCGGCAAGGTGGTCGAAAAGGTTATTATAAAGCGTCTGAACTGGTGGCTGATCCCCAGGCTGTCACCAAATCAATTTGGCTTTATGCCCCAGAGGTCGACGGAGGACGCATTGTACGTACTTCTTGGCCATATTAGACAGGGCCTAACGGCCAAAAAAGTCGTGACGGTCGTCTCCCTCGACATCGAAGGGGCTTTTGATAACGCCTGGTGGCCAGCCATCAGGGTCAGACTTGCGCAAGAACTTTGCCCCGTCAACCTGAGACGCCTTTTGGATAGTTATCTGAGCTCGCGCAGCGTCCGCCTATTGTACGGAGGATCGCAGGTGGAGAGACCCACAAATAAGGGTTGTGTCCAAGGATCGATTGGAGGACCAACCCTTTGGAATCTTCTTCTCGACCCACTGCTGACTCGGCTAACTCGCCAAGGAACCTACTGCCAAGCATTCGCGGACGACGTCGTACTGGTCTTCACTAATGATACAGCACTGGAAACAGAAAGACAAGCCAACGCCGCACTTGCCATCGTGCAAGATTGGGGTTCCATTAATAAATTGCGATTCGCACCATCTAAAACGAATGCTATGGTCATTACAAGGAAACTCAAATATGACACACCGAAATTGACCATGGCCGGAACCCCAATCCCGATGGCCGATTTCATAAAAATCCTTGGAGTCACGATCGACAACAAACTCACGTTCAGTCAACATGTGAACCAAGTGACAAAAAAGGCTATCGGTATCTACAAACAGGTCGCAAAAGCAGCAAAGGTCGGATGGGGACTGGGCCCCGAGGTAGTGAGAACGATATATGTAGCGGTGGTGGAGCCGGTCATTTTGTACGCGGCCAGCGTTTGGGCGTCCGCCGCGGACAAGGTCTATATTAAAAAGCGACTCAACTCTGTCCAGCGAGGGTTCGCGGCAAAAATTTGTAGGGCATACCGCACCGCATCATTGAACTCGGTGATACTGCTCGCGGGGCTGCTCCCAGTCGACCTCCGTGTAAAGGAGAATGCAAGACTATACGAGATAAAGAGAGGTCTTGCAGTACCTGACGACCTGAAAGGAGTCGAAATGGAACAAAAGGAAAGATACTGCATGATCGGCCATCCAGCTCACGAAACACGACTACAATTTGGGCTGATAACCACGGAGGATGAGCTCACGGCAAACGCGGAAACCGTCGCACAAATATTCACCGACGGTAGCAAAATGGAGGACTTGGTCGGTGCTGCTTTTTCCTGTTGGAAGAACGGAACCGAAACCAAATGCCAAAAACTGAGGCTTTCGTCGTACTGCACGGTTTTCCAAGCAGAGGCGTTGGCTATGGCAGCAGCCACAAGGCATATAATGGGTAGCAATGAGCGAGAACACGCCATCTACTCCGACTCCAGGTCGGTGCTGGAGTCAGTAGTAAGCGGGAAGTCGTTGCACCCCTTAATCGTGGAGACTAGGCGGAACCTCGCAACAGCGGATAAGGAAAAGAAAATAGTTAAGCTATACTGGATCAAGGCGCACTGCGGACTTCAAGGCAACGAGAGGGCGGATGAGTTGGCCAGGGAGGCTGCACTGCGACTTAAAACCAGACCTCACTATGATAGGTGCCCAGTGTCCTATATTAAACGAAAACTTCGTGTAAACTCAATAGAAATATGGCAGACTAGATATGCTGAGGGTACACAAGCATCTGTAACAAAACTTTTCTTTCCACACGTGGATTTAGCATATAGGTTTGTTAAATATAGGAGGCCTGATCCGGGACTCGTGCAGGTGGTGACGGGCCACGGACCATTTTCTAGCTACCTAAATAGGTTTAATCTTAAACCTGACCCGACATGCGCCTGTGACGGGATCACGGATCAGACCTCTCTACACCTGTTGTTGGAGTGTCAGGTGTTTGGAGCCGCGAGATACGTATTGGAGAACGAGGCAAATCTAGTCATCACCAAAGAGACTCTTCCCCACTTTGTGTCTCACCACGATCATAGATTGTTGTTGGAAGAACTATGTAGAAAAATTATACAATATGGACAAAAATGTAACAATAGCAAACAATGACTGTATTATTAGTTATCGAAAATAATTTTATATTTTGATTAGATTGTGTAAAAATCGGCTTCAATGCCAATTAACAAAACTTATAGTAGGATAAGCACATCTTGTATCAACCTATATCAATAAAGATGAACTTGTTTTATTTTTCCCGAAACAAACCCTAATCAGATATTCCACGGCCCGGAGATGACCTCGTCCGGGGGGTAGGCCAAGTAGGAAAAAAAAAAAAAAAAAAAAAAAAAACCTAACCTAACCTAACCTAACCTAACCTAACCTAACCTAACCTAACCTAACCTAACCTAACCTAACCTAACCTAACCTAACCTAACCTAACCTAACCTAACCTAACCTAACCTAACCTAACCTAACCTAACCTAACCTAACCTAACCTAACCTAACCTAACCTAACCTAACCTAACCTAACCTAACCTAACCTAACCTAACCTAACCTAACCTAACCTAACCTAACCTAACCTAACCTAACCTAACCTAACCTAACCTAACCTAACCTAACCTAACCTAACCAGTCCGCGTCCAAACGCCATTAAAATCGGTCGACTCCACGTCGCTCCGCGCCCTTACAAAGTTTAGTTAAAGTTTTAAAAATAGTTCCAGTTAAGTTACAGTGACAATTAGTATACCAGTAGATGCGGAAAAATCCGCTCTATCTTTTTGTATAAAGTGCATTTTAAATTATTTTTGTCTTATATTTTTTTTGAGTGAAAAACCGTTAAAAACTTAGTTTTTGTGATTTTAAAAATACTAATAGTGCTCCAAAAATTGTGATTTGTGTTTTAATGTGTAGACCGTGTTAAGGTGCACATTTCGACCTACTTTTGAGGGATAAGGATTAACATTTGAGGATTTGGTGACCAAAATTCCGGTAAAAACTTAATAACTTTTTAAATCAATCTATGACCACATAGTTTAAATACACCATTCGATAGCCCTCATCAAGGCGCGTCGTTTGATACTACTCACGAACATATCTGGTGAAAACTGGATTTTTCAGCGGCTGAAAACTAGTTTTTCAGTCGCCAAATCACGGCGCTACTAGATACGGAAACGCAACTTTCACAGGGCTATTCGCCGCACAAAGGGCTATCGATTGACATATCGGTCACGAAAATCGGTACAGGATCAGACCCTGATATCACCAAAAAACCGGTTTTTGCGTTTGAACACCACCAACGCAACGCAAGGTCAAGGTCATTATACCATTAGAACCGGCTTTTTACGGCGCATCTACTGGCACCAAATTCTCAAATTTTCATCAAGCAGTTCCGAAGATACAGACTTTTTTTCATATTTTCATAATAAATTCCAAATAACTCTGCCAACTTATTTATAGTTATACATTTTATTACATAAATCGATAGAGCGATCCAAGGCGCATCATTTAACACTAATTTTATTACAATCGGATAGAAACCCGATTTTTCAGGGGCTGAAAACAAACTTTTTCAAGTTTTTCAGTCCCCAAATCACGGCGCTTTAATTTATAACCACAAGACCTGCACAGGATTAATGCCAAGAGTGAGGGCTATCGCCTGATATACTGATCTCGAAAATCGGTGCACCGAATGCCCCTCAAATCTGCATAAAACTGGTTTCTGCGTTATAACGCCCTCGAAACTACGCACAACCGCCAAGATCGTTATTACAGCAGCACCGGCGTCGTCTGGCGCACCAGCCGACATCAAGAACATAATTTTCCGTTGCGTGGTTCTCGAGATATCACCAGTTTTCACCTTCGCCCCAGGGTTTCCAAGGGAACCACCTCTCCAATAAACGTAACTTTTGCACAATAACATCTGCCAAGGTCGTCTCCTACGGAACAGACCATCTCATCGCTTCGGCCTCCATCACCAGCTCCACCAGGAAGTAAGATTCCTGGTGATCATCAGCGTTGGCAGCACCACCTTCACCATCAGACAGAGCTCGGCGGGGGCTTTCAGAAAAGCCCAAACACCGCGACATTCCGAGCAGGGGACTGGGAGCAATCCTACCGCAAAACACCAGGTAAGGCGGATTACCAGCCTCATCTCCAACATTACACATTATCACTCGCAAACACACCGAGCTTGGGCTCGTTTAAATCGCCTTTTTAAGGCGGACACAAATATCACTATACAGACGTTCACAAACCTCCCCTTCACCCCCCAAACGGAATTTCCCTTCCCCCCCCTCAAAATCTCAACCCCCCTCCCCACCCCTTCGAGTTTGGTATCATTTGAATCGTCTTTAGAAGGCGATTCCAACCCACTACTCAGACCTCACTTTTGACCACCCCCCACCCCCACCTTAATCATGCTCCCCCGAACCCCTCCGAAAACAGCTTTGATCAACACCCCTTCGCCGACTACTTCCAGTTCTACCGCAAGGCGGAACATTGTTAATTCTTTAAGCCCCGCCTTCGCCCGCTCCAGCCTACCTGCGGAGTCTACTCATATGGAATTGGCAAGGGATCTTCGGCGAAGGGCTATGAACGCGCTTTCCTCCTCGCGCAATTTGAAAACAGAGATCAAGGTCGCGATCACTGAGGCTATCGACGGCCTTTTCGGAGTCGTCGCGATCCTTGATCCCACCACTGACCCCACCAAACCTCCCCCTTCACAAACAAACAACACAATACAAAACACTGAACAATACACGCAACTAGTCCAGAAACTTGAGACTCACTCCGGGTTACTAGAGGAGTCTTACCGGGCTATCCGCGAACATACCAAACTCATAAAAGCATTACCGAAACCAGCCCCTGTGGCATCACCACCTCCTGTAGTCGAGAAGAACAACACCACCAAATCGTACGCTAAGGCCGCCGCCATACCGAAGCCTCCCGCGGGCCCCTCCATTGTGGTTTCAGGCGAGGGCTTTGACACAACTGAAAAATTGATCACTCAGCTGACCAAAACCGTTGACTTCCGCCGGGGCGGATACGCTCCCCTAAGGGTAACACCGCTCTCCAACAATAAACTCAAACTGGTCTTCGAGACCGAAGACCATAAAAAACACACACTCGACAAACTACACACCAGCAACACCATTAAGGCGCAGGAGGAGAAGCGCCTCAATCCTATGGTCATACTAAAAGGGATCTCAAAAACTACTACTGAACAGGATCTCATTAACTCAATCACAGACCAAAACCCTACACTGAAAAACCACACTTTTACAATTAAATTCACTGCCAAGAACCGCAACACATCCTTATACAACACAGTACTTAACACCACACCCTCTGCCTGGAAGGCCTTTGTCGATCTAGGCAGAGTAAACATAGGCATACAACGCGTCCATTGCAGCACTTTTTCACCTTTTAGGCAGTGTCAGAACTGCCTAAACTTCGGCCACACTAAGAGTAGATGCCCCACTAACACACCCACTTGCGCTAAGTGCTCAGCTCACCACCCGACAGCTGAGTGCAAGGAGCAAACACTTACATGCAACAACTGCGCCGAACACAACACCGTACACAAAACAGAAACAGACACTCGACACCGCGCCGACTCGGAGAGTTGCCCAAAGGTCAGAGCAATGCGTGCCCGTGTGGAAGCCAAAATAAATTACATTTAAATTCATGCACACTTTATTCAAAACACAGAGCATATACATAACACACTTGACTACACAATACACAAACATTCAATGCACACATGAAAACTTGAACGACACCCACACTTCTTTATCATTTAACTCACTACACACTTCGCCAACAAACAACACACTATCATCCCAACTCATCACTATGCTGTAACCCACCTTACCTGCGATGTATAAGCTGCTGCACTTTATATTTCAGAAACCAATTGTTAATTAATAATATAACTTGCCATTTTTTTATATAGTTTACTTTTCTTAATATGTACACTGTCACTCGGAATTGTTTGTTCTAATTCACCGTATTTTTTCCATAACTTTGTGTGTACAATTTCTCATTATATTCGATTGTTATACACGGTAACATTGCAGATGGTTGAGAGGAAGGGATTGTATCCAATAGCATGACCGACCCTCAACCACCTCTCCACCGAGTTTAAATTATTAAATCCCTAGATTTATATTAACATACAGTCTAGGATTTTTTGTACTCTAGTAGTTGCAATTACGGCGCGGGTCAAGAAGTGGTTGAGAGGAAGGATTTGTATCAAATAGCAGCCTGATCCTCAACCACCCTTCCCCGCGCCCACTACCACTAGCCTAGCTAAACTGTTTTTACTATACACAATTGTTTCACACCTTTTATTTACTGTTTAACTTTAATCATAGTACTCTATTTTTTATATTTTATACTTTTGTATTCCCTCGATAAGTCGAGATGAGCACTTGAACTAACTACTGTATTTTACTTTTATAATCAATGTAAATAGTTTCTTAATGTTATTTTGTTGCTAAACATGACAACAATGCAGGTGGTTGAGTGGAAGGGATTGTATCCAATAGCATGACCGACCCTCAACCACCTACCACTGAGTTTAAATTATTAAATCCTCAGATTAATGTTTACATCTAGTCTAAGATTTTTTGTACTCGTTTGTTACAATTATGGCGCGGGTTAAGACGTGGTTGAGAGGAAGGATTTGTATCAAATAGCAGCCCGATCCTCAACCACCCTACCCCGCGCCCACCATCACTTTTTTTTTTATTCTTATTATTACTTTTACTCATTACATTGTGTACTTTTAATTTATAAATACCTTAGATGTTTAATCATAATTTTAATATTGTAATTTACCAACTTTTGCAATATCGTATATTTCTTATCTTATTTTTAACTTTATGTTGTCACCCTAATTGTCATATAGCCATCTTTTACGTAATTTTAATTAATTTAATAATCTTTGTAAACTAGTTTTAAGACTTTTCAATATTTGTTTTAACCACAAAAACTATTAATAATAATTATAATGTAACGACGCGGACTCTATGCAGGTGGCTCAGTGAAGGTTGATCGTATCCGATAGCGAAGCCGACACTCAGCCACCTCACCTACCTTTATACATTTTATTTCAATAAAGATACCCACTGAAAAAATTATTCAATAGCTTAGCTTCCTCGGCCCCGGGGCGTGAGTCGCCGGGGAGGTAGGCCCACTAGAAACTAGCAAAAAAAAAAAAAAAAAAAAAAAAAAAAAAAAAAAAAAAAAAAAAAACCTAACCTAACCTAACCCAGTCCGCGTCCAAACGCCATTAAAATCGGTCGACTCCACGTCGCTCCGCGCCACTTCAAAGTTTTGAAAAATAATTAAAAATAGTTCCGGTAGTGCTTCAATAGTGATTTACATATCAAAAGACGCGGAAAAATCCGCTCTTTCGTGCAGTGTTAATTTCATTTTCAAAAATTTTCATTTACTATTTTTCTTAGACTAAAAACTTTAAAAATTTCAGTTTTTGTGCAATTAAAAATACTTAAAGTGCAGTGAAAAATCCAAAGTGTTATCGTAGTGATAGAACACAGTGCTGCGCACCTTTCGACTATATTTTGGTCGATAAGGACTTATATTTGTGGATTTTGTGGACTAAAGACTGGTAAAAACTCAATAACTTTTAAACTAAATCTATAAGCACCCTTTTTTATCACCTTATTCGATAGATCTCGTTAAGGCGCATCGATTGACACCCATATCGACACCATCCAACTCAAATTGGATTTTTCAGCGGCTGAAAACCAGTTTTTCAGTCGCCAAATCACGGCGCTTCAGTTTACAAAAACAAAAACTATACAGGATTGTGCGCAAAACCAAGGCCTATCGAATGACATATCGGAACTGAAAATCCGATAATTTTCAGGCACTGAAAAAACCCAAAAACCGGTTTTTGCGTTAAAACCCCCAGAAGGTAACGCAACATCTACAAACCATTATCACCATAAGAACCGGCTTCTCCTGGCGCATCTTTGGGCATAAAGTTTTTGAATTTCTGATAAGTAGTTCTGGAGTTACAGATTTTTTTCCAATTTTCGCAGTAAATTGTTAATAACTTCTACAATATACATATAATTGTACATATTTATACATATAAAGATAGAACTCGTTAAGACGCATCGTTCTATACCAATATCGTGGGGATAAAATGAACACACGATTTTACAGAGGCTGAAAACTGGCTTTTTACAGTTTTTCAGTCGCCGACTCACGGCCCTTCTACTTACAACAACAATTACTATTCTAAATTACGCACAAGACAGCTGGCTATCGATTGACATATCGTTTTTAAAAATCGGAATTCAAATATCCCCTAAAAACACCAGAAAACTGGTTTTTGCGTCTGAACGCCTACCAAACAATACGATACCACCTCAGCACCATCGCCATTAGCTGCATCTGCAATCTGCGCACCCCTGGACATCAATACCATCAATTTCCGTCGTGTAGTTTGGAAGATAGGACCATCGGAAGATTTCTGCACAGGGTTTCCACAGGATCCCTGCGCAATAAAAATCCATTCTATACGGAGTATTATACATCGAACTCTCCTCTATCGGATAAGCTACCACGACTCCGCCAGCATCCATCATCAGCTCCACCAGGAGCCAAGATTCCTGGTGATCATCAGGAACTGCTTCTTCACCACCACCATCTTGTAGTCCTGCTCGCGGGCTACAAGAAGAACCCAAACTCCGGTGCCTACGGTCCAGCGGAACAGGAGATATCCTGTTCGGAAGCACCAGGTAAGGCGGATTACCAGCCTCATCTCCAACACCACACGTAAGTACACATAAACACACCGAGCTTGGGCTCGTTTAAACCGCCTTTTTAAGGCGAACACAACTACACGCATACAGCCGTTCGCAAACTTACCTTTCATCCCCTAATTTGAATTTTCACCCCCCCTCCCCTAAAATTTTTACCCCCCCTCCCCACCCCCCCGTGTCATATATCGTTTGATTCGTCTTTTAAAGGCGATTCTAACGCTGTAATCAGATTTCATTTTTGACCCCCCCTCCACTTTTTACGAAAAGATGATTACCCGTTCCCCACCAAAATCGTCAAAACCAAGCACCCCGACCCCTTCGCCTGGGACTGCCTCCAACACTGCTGCTAGACGGACTCTAGCTGAAGTCCTGAGCCCTGCTTTCAGCCGCAGCGTTCAACTAACTGAGCCAACACACACACTCATGGCGAGAGAGTACAGGCGAAAGGGTTTGGACGCCATCGCTGCCTCCAGAAACCTAAAGACGGAACTGAAGGTAGCAATCACAGAGGCGATCGACGGACTCTTCGGAGTCATAGCACACTTTGGTTCTCCCTCCCCCTCCCCCTCCCCCTCTAAGCCTCCCGCAGTTGCAACGGATGAAACAAGGAAATCCAACCCTGACACCAACACTACACTATTAATTGAGAAAATCGATCAGCACACAAAGCTCCTCGAAGAATCCAATAAGGCCATCAGCGCGCTCAATAAACAATTGAAATCCACACCCAAACCCACTATCACCGAACACACAAAAAACACTACCGACAAAAACAAACCAAAAACATACGCCTCGGCCACCGCGGCCCCCAAGGCACCCGTTGGTCCCTCAATTATTGTTTCCGGCGAGGGGTTTGAGACAACGGAAAAACTTATTACACAGATATGCAAAACCGTAAACTTCCGCCAGGGAGGATACGCACCACTGAAGGTCACTCCACTTTCAAACAACAAACTCAAAATGGTCTTCGAAACCGAAGACCATAAAAAGCATACAGTCACTCAACTTAACAACACCAACACAATCAAGGCCCAAGATGAGAAGCGGATTAGTCCAATGATCATCTTGAAAGGCATATCCAAAAACATACCAGAATTCGACCTCATCCACACTATTAGGGATCAGAACCCAACACTCACTAACCATACATTCTCAATTAAATTCTTGGCCAATAACCGTAACACCTCACTGTACAACACGGTCCTCACAACCACACCCTCTGCCTGGAAAGCTTTTGCTGACCTCGGCAGAGTCAACATCGGCATGCAGCGGGTGCACTGTGCCAACTTTTCACCATTCAGGCAGTGTCAGAATTGCCTGAATTTCGGACACACTAAAAACCGGTGCCCCGCCAAAACACCTACATGCGCCAAGTGCTCAGCCCAACATCTCACCGCTGAGTGCAAGGAACATACATTCACATGCACCAACTGCCACCAACACAACATAACACATAAAACAACCACCGACACCCAACACCGTGCCGATTCAGAGCGTTGCCCCAAACTCAGAGCTATGCGCGCCCGCGTTGAATCAAAAGTCGACTACGCTTAAACACGCATATACTTCAGCAAAAACCATAGCAAACAAAACACACAACACAACACACAACCTACACTCAAATCTACTATACCTAAAACCTACACCGAAGTCGACTGCGACCACAGCGCACGGCAACAGTTCTTGGGCAGCCTCCGCAACACTAACATCACACAAAACACTTATGCCATCACAAAGATACACTGTATATTACACACCTTCACAAGGACCGGTTGTACACTACTACCTTTCGCAGACTCTCTACATCCTTTACAACACCTTTTCATCTAACAGCTGTTACACACATGCTTACATTTACACTTAGCTGCTATCCGTCTTACTTTGGTTCCTTCTACTTCCCCAATTTCTTTGTTTGCTTTTAGTATTTGTATATTCATTCTTTTTGTCTGAAATGTTTTACCCACTGTGTTTTATAATACTACTGTTAATTTTATTGTTATTTTTACTTTTACTCAGCAAATTATTGTTACTACAACTTATTTTCAAATTTATCACCTTGTTTTAAAATGCTACTGATAATTTTATTGTCACTTTTACTTTTACTTTTACTCAGCAACATGTTTCAAATTTGTCACCTTGTCTTAATAATACTACTTTTAATTTTATTGTCACTTTTACCATTGCTTATTAAATACGTTAAATTTGTCATTTTGTTAATCTAAACTGTTTTGTTTAGCGCAAGCAGTTATAATTGTCATTTTTCCATTATTTCAACTGAAGTTTTTAAACTCTTTAGCCATTATTCTTACTGGTAATTTCACACCACCACGGTACTAAAAAATCCTTTCCTTTTTATTTTTCAAATCACGGTAATGGCGCAGGTGGTTGAGGGGAAGGAATTGTATCCAATAGCATGACTGATCCTCAACCATCCCGCCGCGCCTAAACCTTTTGACAAAATGTTTAAATCATCAAATACCTCTATAGGATATTTTTTGTACATTACAGCACTCACAACGCGCGGGTTACTACAGGTGGTTGAGAGGAGGAATTTGTATCAAATAGCATGCCGATCCTCAACCACCTTACCCGCGCTCACCACCATTAGCATGTGCTACTGCCTTTTACCATATATTGTACCTTTTCTTTATGTTAAATTTAATTACTTTAATTCTTTTTGATTGTTTTAAATTATATTCTACTTACATTGTATTATAATACCTTTCTGTACATATTACGTTTACATAGAATAACACCCTTAATTTGTAAAAATCACGGTTATGGCGCAGGTGGTTGAGGGGAAGGAATTGTATCCAATAGCATGACTGATCCTCAACCACCTCACCGCGTCTAAAACCATTAATCACGTGTTTGAATTATTGAACTCTTCAAATTAATCATTGTTTACATTCATGTCTTGTATTTCTCTTTACCAATCATTTTTACATGTAAATACTTTAACTTTATACTTATATTTATTTTAGAAGTTCTTTGTACACAAAGCATTGAAAGCGCGCGGGTAAACACAGGTGGTTGAGAGGAGGAATTTGTATCAAATAGCATGCCGAACCTCAACCACCCTACCCGCGCCTACAAACATTAGCTTTATATTCCTTTACTTTATTCTGTACCTTGTAATTGTAATTTTTTTTTTTTTTTATATTCTACTACTCCATAATATGTTAACACTGCATTAAATTAAGACCTATAAATATTATCGTTACGACGTGGACTCTATGCAGGTGGCTCAGTGAAGGTTGATCGTATCCGATAGCGAAGCCGACACTGAGCCACCTCACCTACACATATTGTTTAATTTTATTGAAATAAATAAAACCCACTGAAAAAATTATTAACCTAGCTTAGCTTCCTCGGCCCCGGGGCGTGAGTCGCCGGGGAGGTAGGCCCACTAGAAATTAACAAAAAAAAAAAAAAAAAAAAAAAAAAAAAAAAAAACCTAACCTAACCTAACCTAACCTAACCTAACCTAACCTAACCTAACCTAACCTAACCTAACCTAACCTAACCTAACCTAACCTAACCTAACCTAACCTAACCTAACCTAACCTCAACCTTCATCACCAGCTCCACCAGGAATCAAAATTCCTGGTGATCACCAGGAACTGCCTCATCACCACCACCATCTGGTAGAGCTCTTCGCGGGCTACTAGGCGATACCAAACACCAGCTTCAGCAGTGCAGCGGCTTTGAAGATATCCCGTGCGGAAGCAACAGGTAAGGCGGATTACCAGCCTCATCTCCAACACCACACTCATTCAATCAGAAACATATCGAGCTTGGGCTCATTCGAACCGCCTTTTTAAGGCCAACTCTAACACAGCCATACAGACATTCACAAACCCTCCCTTCACCCCCCAGACTGAAATTTCCTTCCCCCCCCCTCAAAATCTCAACCCCCCCTCCCAACCCCCCCGTGTTTGGGGTCATTTAAACCAGCTTCTAGAGGCGATTAAGCCAAGCACCACCCCCTCCTAAAATATGCTTCCCCGAACCCCCCCTAAAACTTCTTCTAACAATACCCCTCCGCCGACAACTTCCAACCCTACTGCAAGGCGGAACATAGTAAATTCTTTGAGCCCCGCCTTTGCTCGCTCCAGTCTACCTGCGGAGTCCACTCACATGGAGTTGGCAAGGGATCTTCGGCGTAGGGCGATCAATGCGCTCTCTTCATCACGTAATCTCAAAACAGAGATTAAAGTCGCGATCACGGAGGCAATCGACGGCCTTTTCGGGGTCGTTGCGATCCTCGATCCCTCCACCGCCCCCATCAAACCCCCCTCACCCAAAGCAGATAACACAAACACCGAGATCAACACCAATACCACACTGCTCATTAACAAAATAGACCAACACACAAAACTGCTAGAGGACTCGAACAAGGCTTTGAGTGCCTTTACAAAACAACTTAAATCGACACCCAAATCTACACCCTCGGACCCCCCACTACACAACACTGCACACAAAAATAACACATACGCCGCCGCCGCTGCTACACCCAAACCCACAGGCCCCTCCATCGTCGTATCGGGAGAGGGTCTCGATACCACCGAAAGGCTTTTAACACAAGTTAGTAAAACTGTCGATTTCCGTCGGGGCGGGTACGCACCCCTTAGAATCACTCCCCTTTCAAATAACAAAGTCAAGATGGTCTTCGAAACCGAAGAACACAAAACTCACACACTCACAAAACTACAAACCAACAACAAAATCAAGGCACAAGAGGAAAAGCGCCTCAACCCGATGATTATCATCAAAGGCATTTCAAAAAACACACCCGAATTCGAACTCATCGACACACTCAAAGACCAGAACCCAACACTATCAAACCACACCTTCACAATTAAATTCCTAGCTAACAATCGCAACACCTCACTATACAACACAGTCTTGAACACCACACCCTCTGCCTGGAAAGCGTTCGCTGACCTAGGCAGAGTAAACATTGGCATGCAACGCGTGCATTGCAGCAACTTTTCACCGTTTAGGCAATGTCAAAATTGCCTAAACTTTGGCCACACAAAGAGCCGATGCCCTAACAACACACCCACATGCGCCAAGTGCTCAGCAAAACACCCCACGGCTGAGTGCAAGGAGCCAACACTAACATGCACCAACTGCTCAGAACATAACACGGTACACAAGACCAACACAGACACTCAACACCGCGCCGACTCTGAGCGCTGCCCCAAGGTTCGAGCCATGCGTGCCCGCGTTGAGGCCAAAGTCAACTACGTCTAACCACATTTACTCTCACCAATAACACTGTATAATAGGTTTCGCTGCCAACAGGAAACCTTTTCACACAACTCACACTGCACAATTCACTTTTCATACAAGTTCACACTCGCTCAGACAATGTAGTTGATCATGATCTCAACGCGCGACACAGGCTCTTGGGGAGCCTCCATATACACATATACACATATGGCCAATACACATATTTCAATATCAAACATTCACAAACAAACACGCACAATAACACAACACGTTAAACCACACACATTATACATTTCATCACACCTGCTACCCCCACATCCCTTCCTTCCCTTAATTATCACATCAGCTCACTGTATACACTCCTCACAATGTCACTTAGACAACACAACTCTAGGCTGTCATCCACCTTACCTGTTAAACTTCATTTGTCGCCTCTAAACTCTAAAGTTCAATTTACATTTTTAAACTTTTAGTTTTTACACTTATACTTTTACCTCAAATGTTAATTTTAATTTATTACTTGTTCACCTATGTAAATAACTTGGCCAGTCAGATGTGCTCACGGCTGTGACCTATTAACGTTTTACCATAATTCACATCCTTATTTTACATTATTACAGAATCACTGTAATATCTAACTTACGGCACTTAATTTATCAGTATATATTCAATGCTGAGATTACAATCTCACTATTGTCACTTTTATTTTTACTAAGCATAAATACGCATATTGTTTCTTTGTTTCTCTGTGTTACATTAATTGTCATATGCTTTCATTGTTACTTAGTATTTTTTACCTTTAATTACTTTATCACAACTATAATATTACAACTATTTCATTTTTGTACGATCATATATTGCATATCTTATGCTCACTTATAGTTCACTACTTTTATTTTAATTCAATCATGGTTACGTCGCTGGTGGTTGAGTGGAAGGGATTGTATCAAATAGCATGACCGACCCTCAACCACCCCAACAGCGGCTATACCTCTAGGTTAAGAGTTTAAATTATTAAGTTCTTTGTGTAAGAGCTTTTTGTACTCTTCTCCATTTTAATCATGGTGCGGTATGGAGCGGTTGAGAGGAAGAAATTGTATCAAATAGCATGACTGATCCTCAACCGCCCCAACCGCACTCGCAATCACTAGCCTAAGCTATTAATGTGTATATACTATATTATTTTCTTTTTTTATAATCTTATGTAATGTTATCCTACTCAATTTGTAATATTTTTAATTTGTAACCTTTTTCCTTTTGTTTTCTAATTTGTAATTTGTAATTTCATCAACATATTGTAGACTATTTTTAAGACCTTCTCACTAATGTCATCAATCGCAATAAAGATTATAAACTCATTAAATTGTAACGACGCGGACTCTACGCAGGTGGCTCAGCGAAGGTTGATCGTATCCGATAGCGAAGCCGACGCTCAGCCACCTCACCCACCTTTATACATTTTTATTACAATAAAGATCACCCATGAAAAAAATTATTTCATAGCTTAGCTTCCTCGGCCCCGGGGCGTGAGTCGCCGGGGAGGTAGGCCCACTAGAAACTAGCAAAAAAAAAAAAAAAAAAAAAAAAAAAAAAAAAAAAAAAAACCTAACCTAACCTAACCTAACCTAACCTAACCTAACCTAACCTAACCTAACCTAACCTAACCTAACCTAACCTAACCTAACCTAACCTAACCTAACCTAACCTAACCTTTTTTTTTTTTTTTACCTGGGGAAACCCAACTACGGGCCCCCGCGCCGGGGCATTCGGAGAATAGCGCGGGGAGTGTGGGGCTCGGCCTAAAGGCGTTCGGCCTATACCCACTAAAACCACCAGGACCCCATCTCAGCGCGTATTGGACCGGCCATGGTATCAGCCGTTTGGCCACAACCCACAACACGGCCCGCGCATACCGTATGAAACGGTTCTCCTATGCCGTATTAAACGGCTGCCGCGTCCTTCTCGAACCTTTCGGGACGATCAGGTGCAGCTCTCCTATGTCCTTTGCCTCACCTTCGCGATCAACGATCGCTCCAGCTGACAAGGGACGTGCGGGAAAGATCGTCCGCTGAGCGCTGATGCCCCATATCAAGACCGGCGTCCAGAGTGGAGGCCGGCCAATCCTTAACTATCCTGGTGATACCCGATAACGGGCCCCCGCGCCGGGGCACTCGGAGAATAGCGCAGGGAGTGTGGGGGTCTGAGCTCGCAGTGCGATGGCAACACACCCACCACTTTTACCACCAGGACCCCACCTCGGCGCATCATGGACCGAGTGGTGGTGTCAGCCAGTGGCCTTAACCGACCACCAGGCCCGCGCCTGCCGCGCGTCGGTTGACGCGCGGTTCTCCTTGGCCGTCATGGACGGCTGCCGCGTCCTTCCCTACTCTTGCGAGATGGGATGGAGCAGCTCTCTCCTATGTCCCTCGCCTCACCTTTGCGATCAACGATCGCTCCAGCTGGCAGGGGACGCGCGGGAATGATCGTCCGCTGAGCGCTGATGCCCTGTATACAGACCGGCGTCCAAAGTGGAGGCCCGCCAATCCCTTATTCGCTTCCCCTTCGCGACGGTAATACAACGGTCGCTCCAGGTACTGAGCCCCCCCCCGGCACGACAAGCCTAGGGACCCGCGGGTATGTTCGTCCGCGGTGGGGGGGGAACCTAACCTAACCTAACCTAACCTAACCTAACCTAACCTAACCTAACCTAACCTAACCTAACCTAACCTAACCTAACCTAACCTAACCTAACCTAACCTAACCTAACCTAACCTAACCTAACCTAACCTAACCAGTCCGCGTCCAAACGCCGTCGAAAACGGTCGAATTCACGTCGCTCCGCGCCTAGAAAAAGTTTGAATTAAGTTTTAAAAATAGTTCCGGTAGTGTTTTAATAGTGTTTTATATATCAAAAGACGCAGAAAAATCTGCTCTTTCGTGTAGTGTAAAGTTCATTTTCAAAAATTTTCATTTAACATTTTTTATCGTACAAAAACTTTTAAAATCTCAGTTTTTTCTCTTTTAAAAATAGTAATAGTGCTTTTAAAATTCTATAGTGATTTCATAGTGACAGGACACAGTGTTGTGCACGTTTCGACAATATTTTCGTGGATAAGGACCAAAAATTGAGGATTTGGTGAACAATTTAGTGCTAATTTTTTAATAACTTTTTAAATAGATCTTTGACAATACCTTTGTTATACACCAAACGACAGATCTCGTCAAGGCGCGTCGTTTGAGCCTAATATCAAGTTTATACGACTTAAATTGGATTTTTCAGCGGCTGAAAACCTGTTTTTCAGTCGCTAAATCACGGCGCTTTAGTTTATACAAACAAGTTACACATAGAAAGGTGCGCAATTTCAACAGCTACCGTTTGGTGTATTGCTCCTGAAAATTGGATAATATTAAAGACCTGAAAACACCTGAAAACCGGTCCGTGCGTTCAAACCCCTAGAAAGCAACGCACCACGAACAAGTGAGTACCATCATTAGAACCGGCTTTTCCAGGCGCATCGAATGACATAATTTCCATAAAATTTCAGCAAGTAGTTTCAGAGATACAGAATTTTTTCTGATTTTTTCAAAATTTTTCAAATAACTCCCACATTTTACATAAAGTTATACATATTATAATTCAAGAAGATAGAGCGCGTCAATGCGCATCTACTGATACCAATATTGTGCCATTTGGATAGAAAATAGATTTTTCAGGAGCAAAAAACTGGAAATTCAGGTTTTTCAGCTGTGAAATCGCAGCGCGTATATATACAAATAGTTTGAATACAGAGAATAACGCAGAATACGATTCCCTATCAATAGACATATAGATCAATAAAATCGGAGCTGAAATAACCCCTCAAACCACGTAAAAACTAGTTTTTGCGTTATAACGCACACAAGACAACACACCATAGCATCGCCCATTACACCAAAAGGAGCGCCTTCGTCTGGCGCATCAGACGACACCGAAATTTCCATTTTTCATCAAACGGTTATCGAGATATCAGCAGTTCCAGTATTTAACCCAGGGTTTCCATAGGAACCACTCCATCCAGAAACTTAATTTTAACACCACCAGATTCGCAATTCCTTATTACACCGGACCAGACCTCACAGCCCCAACACCCATCATCACCGGCTCCACCAGGAATTCGAATCCCTGGTGACCACCAGCACCAGCTCCAACACCAACACCATTGGATAGAGCTCGAAGGGGGCTTCTAGACAATACCCAACACCAGGACATTCGAAGCAGTGGATCAGGAGCAATCCTACTGCAAAACATCATAAAAGGCGGAGGATCAGCCCCAACACCAACAGGGAACAAGTTCTCATAGAAACCTGTCGAGCTTGGGCTCTTCTAAAACAGAATTTCAAGGCCTACACGATCCTGCACGTGCAAACGTTCCTAAACCCACCCTTCACCCCCTAAACTGAAATCCCCTTCCCCCCCCTGTAAAATCTTACCCCCCCCTCCCCACCCCCTCGTGTTTGGGGTCGTTTGAATCAGCTTTTTAAGGCGGTTCTAACGCGCTACGCACACTCCTCGCCCAACCCCCCCCCACCCTCCACCAATATGTTAGGCCTACGAACACCGACCAAAAATAAACCTGTACCATCTACAAGCACTTCTGATAGGAGGACCGAGGGAGAGTCGCTCCCTATACAAGCACCGGCCCCGGCTCCACCTACAGACACACAAGAAAGTGCAAGGGGAACTGAGATCGCCACACCTGAAGGCAAGAAAGGCAAAACCTACAGATCGAGAATCACGGAAGCAGCGGCTTTGCAACAGAGCGCACTTCTACAACTGGATGCGGCGAGAAATCTCAAGGGTGAGATCAAAGTCGCTGTGACGGCTGCCGTGAGAAGACTGTATGAGTTAGTGCGAGACGGGGAACTTATGGCGAAAAATAGAAAAGACGAGCCAAACATAGCTTCCAGCCAAACAGAGCAAACAAGTGTAGAGAATAGGATCGAAGAAAAAATAAAGAAGATAGAAAAAATGATGGAAAGTAACTCGAGGAAGCTAGATGAAGTAAGCACAAGAGTGAGCAAGCACAGTGCAATGTATATCAAGGATAGGGAGGAAAACAATAGCACAATTAAGGGAATGGTAGGGAAAATAGGTGAGCAAATGGAAAAAATCGAGGAAAGAGATAAAAAGATCGAACTGAAACTGGAAGCTACATATGCTAGTGTAGTAGCCACAGGGAACAAGAGAGAACAAAAGGACGAGGTAATAGGCCAGTACAGCATGGCAAACAGAGGTGCAGAAGTGCACTCAATGATCATCTCTCCTACGAACGATCAGGAGACAAGCGACCAAACACTGAACAGAGTAAGGGAAGTAGTGAATGCTAAAGAAGGAGGCATTAGAGTGGACAGAATCAGAAAGATCAAGGACGGAAAAATAATCATTGGCTGCAAGAGTATCGAGGAAAAGAATAAAATAAAGGAAAAACTAAAAGGAAAAAGGGAACACCTAGAGATCAAGGACGTTGAAAACAAAGATCCTCTTGTTGTAATAAAAAACCTATTGAGCTACAACACAGAAGATGACATTAAACAAGCCATACGCACACAGAACAGTAACATCATAGCGAACATTGAAGAAAAGGAATACAGGATTACTGAAAAATATCGCCGCCGAGCCAGAAACCAGCACGAGTCTCACGTAGTTTTGCAAGTATCGCCGAAACTTTGGCAAGCGTTGACGAACGCAGGGAAGCTCCACATCGACCTGCAAAGAGTACTGGTAGAGGACCAGTCACCATTAATGCAATGCATGCGCTGCCTCGGCTTCGGTCATGGTCGTAAACACTGTCAGGCCGAAAACAACTCGTGCAGTCACTGTGGTGGAGAGCACCTGAAAACGGAATGCGAAGCTTTTAAGAATGGAAACCCACCGAAATGCAAAAACTGCAAAGAAGTGGGTAAAGAACATCAACACAACGCATTTGACAGTGACTGCTCTACAAGGAGGAGATGGGACGTGGTAGCCAGGCGCAGTTACGCTTATTTGTGTTAAGACAAGGGCACCCCAATAAACAATCGACATAATACTTCAAAGGATATAAAAGAAAAAACATGTACAATCACACAAATAAACTTACAAAGGAAAGCGCTAGCCACCACGGAATTAATTAACGATGCAAAAAAGAATAAGATTGCCATAGCTTTAATACAAGAACCTTATGTAGGCGCAATAGGGAAAATGACTAACCCAAGCGGAGCTAGAACATACCAATGCGAGAAAAGAGGAACTATTGTTAAGGCATGCATAATTGTCTTTGACCAAGAACTAAAAGTCGAACCAATTCCAGAATTAATAAATTCAAATATAGTTACAATAAAAGTAGGATCGGGAACATGGGAGATACAATTCACATCATTTTACTTTGTACCTAGACCACACCCCATCGCTCCCTATCTGACTGAGCTGGATAAACATATACAAAATAATAAGGCAATTATAGGAGGAGATGGCAATGCACAAAACACCTGGTGGGGAAGTAATAAAACGAACAAACGAGGGAAAGAACTTGAACATACAATAGAGGCAAATAACTTACAGGTATTAAACATCGGAAACGCCCCAACCTTCGAAATAGTCAGAGGTGACAAAATGTACTCGAGTGTCATAGACATAACACTATGCACTCAAGGTGTTGTCAACCTGATAGAGGACTGGAGAGTAATAAGAGGACAGCTCAGCACTGATCATAACCCCATCATATTTAGTATAAAACTCATGAACACCAATGAAGAAATGAAAAGGACTACGAGGATATACAACACAAAGAAAGCGCAATGGACTAAGTTCCGTGAGGAAATTAGTCAATCGCGAGTGGAAAAGTTTAACAACCAGCAAGAAATAGAGAACATAGCCGATAAAATCACATTAGAAGAGACAGTAGAAAAGTATATCCGAGTAGTCACCGAAGCATGCGACAACAATATACCAAAAATCAAGAAGAGAAGTATTAAAAAGATTCCGTGGTGGAATAATAGCTTGGAAGAATTAAGGAAAGAAGTGGTAAGGAAGAAAAGAAGGATTAGGTGTGCCAGACCTGCTAGAAAGGCAGTGACAATAGAGCTGTACCTAAAGGCAAAAACCACATACGAGGAAGCAGCGGACGAGGCCAGGGTGAATAGTTGGAGAAACTTCTGTACAGAACAGACCAAAGATGGAATGTGGGAAGGAATATATCGAGTCCTGAACCGCTCAAAAGCACAAACAACAGACACACCATTGAACAAGGAAGGCAAAGTTTTAAGTTTAATAGAATCAGCTGAACACCTAGCTGATACCTTTTACCCCCCAGATAGCACAGACAATGAAAATGAACAACATAAGGAAACCAGAAAAATAGCAGATTTAGTCAATATAGAATCAGAAGCAGGATACCTAGACCCCGCATTCACCAAACAAGAACTCTATACAGTCATCAACACCTTCAACCCAAAGAAAGCACCCGGAGGTGACGGACTAACGTCAGATATTTGCAGAGAAGCCATTTTGGCCGACCCAGACACCTACCTAGCTATCGCAAACAAATGCCTCACCCTGGGATACTTTCCAAAAGCTTGGAAAGAAGCAACAGTAATAATTTTAAGGAAACCTGCAAGAGACAACTATGCGGAGGCTAAATCCTATAGACCCATAGGTCTCTTGCCAGTACTAGGCAAAATATTTGAAAAGATGGTAGTGAACAGACTCAAGTGGCATCTGGTGCCAAAACTCAGTCTGAATCAGTATGGCTTTATGCCTCAAAGGAGCACCGAAGACGCCCTCCATGTCCTAATGAGTAGAGTCCAGGCCCACTTGGAAAATAAGAAGCTAGTCGTCATTATATCATTGGACATTGAGGGGGCCTTTGATAACGCGTGGTGGCCACGTATAAGGGTTAGATTATCGGAAGAAGGATGCCCGATAAACCTACGTAGGATTATAGATAGTTATTTGTCAGACCGAAAAATTAAATTAAGTTACGCAAATTACACAGCACACAGACAAACCACGAAGGGATGCGTTCAAGGTTCAGTCGGAGGCCCACTCCTGTGGAACCTCCTTCTGGACCCACTACTCAAGACGCTCCAAGAGATAGGAATCACAGCACAAGCCTTCGCTGATGACATCGTCTTGCTGGTGGAAGGTGAAACAGCAGGCGAGATAGAAGAGATAGCCAACACTGCTTTAACGAAGGTACACGAATGGGGTGTAAATAACAAACTGAAATTTGCACCTCAAAAAACAAAAGCCATGTTAGTCACCAACAAAAGGAAGCATGATACCCCAGTACTATGCATGGCAGGCATCAACATCGAAATGGCTGAGTCCATAAAGATCTTAGGACTCACCATCGATAAAAAGCTCACATTTAATACACATGTCAAAAATATAATGAAGAAAACTATAGATATTTTTAAAAGGATTGACAAGGCTGCCAAGGTGAGCTGGGGAATACACCCGGATATCACCAGAACCATCTATACGGCAGTTATAGAGCCAATAACACTTTATGCATCGGCTGCCTGGGCGCCAGCCACCAAAAAGAAATGTGTACAGCGTCAACTAAGAAACATTCAGAGGAAGTTTGCTCAAAAAATCATAGGAGGATACAGAACGGTCTCATACGAAGCGGCACTAACACTAGCCGGACTACTTCCTCTTGATCTCAGGATACAAGAATCGGCGGAGCTCTATTACGCTAAAAGGTATGGCACATCTCAAGACCTAAATGACGCAGAAGTCGAAAGGAGAGTGCCTTACACCGAAAGCCCGCATCCAGCCGCAATCCTGAGTATCGGATTTGAGCTACTGACTGACACGGAAAGCCTCACCAAAGCTGCAGCCGAGATTAAAATATACACCGATGGAAGCAAGATAGAAGATAAGACAGGGGCAGCATATGTAGTTACTGATGGACAGAGTGGTGAAGAAACGAAGAGGAAGAAGCTAAAATTAGCCGACCACTGCTCTGTCTATCAGGCAGAACTACTGGCATTAAATGCAGCATTGGAGGAAGCAATCAAACTTAAAAAAGAGACAACAGCTATCCTAAGTGACTCGCGATCTGCTTTAGAAGCAGTCACGAGTGGAAAAAGTAATAACAGATTGGCAACCGAAGCGAGAACCAAAATTAAAAATATCTTAGAAGACGGCAAAAATATCAATCTATTCTGGGTCAAGGCGCATGCTGGACTACCGGGCAACGAAGCAGCGGACGAAGCAGCAAAGGCGGCGGCACTTCACTTGAAGACCAAACCCCACTATGATAAATGCCCCACATCATTTGTGAAGAAATGTATAAGAAGAAGAACGGTGGAAGAGTGGTGTGACCGATATCGGAACTCGGACTCGGCATCTGTCACAAAACTCTTCTTCCCGACGCCGAAGCACGCTCATGGAGTGCTCAAGAATGGCAGACCGACCCACAAGATCACACAAATACTCACTGGACATGGCGGCTTCTCAGAGTACTTACACAGATTTAAGTGCAAGGAGGAGCCGACATGTCCATGTGACGGTCAGTCAAGTGAGAGCGTGGTTCACTGCCTTCTTGAGTGCCCCATGAGCATGAATGACAAATACAATTTTGAGGCCAACACCAATTTTGAACTTAACATAGATACATTAAGTATAGCCATAAGTAACCCAGATATCAGAACAGAATTTGTAAAATACGCAGAGAAAATTGTAAATAGAGTGTTAAAACAAAATAAAAACAAAAATACTATATTGACATAAAGTAATGTACATATAAATAAATAAGCTAGATCTAAGTAACTCATAATATTAAGTAAACTAGAATAAATATTGTAACCAATAAATGAGCAAACACTGTAATGAATAAAAACATGTATAGAATAAGGATTAAAAGAAATGTATAGAAACATAGAATAGTCACTAAGAAACATATAATTAAGAATAAGTAATTAAGTAAAAATTAGTATAAGTAAACATTGTAAACCTAAAAGTAAAACAGTGAATTATTAAAGCGACGGGGAATGAAACCCCAACTATAAATAAGAAAAATAACAAGTAGATATTACAAAATAGACAATAGGAAACATATAATAAGAAATAAACATTTTTGTTAAGAAATCTAATTAAACAGCCAGTAATAGAATAAGCATAGTATGTAAGACGCGAACTGTATGATTAAAAATTTGTAATTGGTTTTAATTTTAATAAAGATACACAAGGTCTCTGACGATAAGTCAGGGGGGGATTGTAGCTCCACGGCCCCGGGGCGTGAGTCGCCGGGGAGGTAGGCCAAGTAGGCGGGGGCAACAAAAAAAAAAAAAAAAAAAAAAAAAAAAAAAAAACAAAACCTAACCTAACCTAACCTAACCTAACCTAACCTAACCTAACCTAACCTTTTTTTTTTTTTTTTTTTTTTATAAGGGAGGTAAAAATGCACGAATGCAGCCCCGCGGGCGTATGCAGTCGCTTACGCGGGGACTGTGGGGCTGGTAAACTCTTAGTCCCTCTGCTAATCAGAGGGGAGCTACCGACCCACTAAAACTTCCTCCGAGCCCTCCATACCGCCTGTGGCACCGAGCGACACCCACACCTGAGTGAGTGGCGCCCTGCACCACATTGCGATCCCCGGGGGTCGCACTGGGCATTCAACCCGGGGAGCGCAGGCGAATACGTCCGCATAAGGGCTCATCACGGATGCGACGGGGCAACTCGGGGCCTGCGTCTGGCCCTCGAGCGCCCCCGCCGTCCGCTCCGAGCGACACCTCTTCGGCCACCGCCGAGGGCCTCCCGCTGACGTTCGGCGGCCTCCTTCTGCAGCATAACGTGCTCACAAAAGAAGGCCACCGCTCGCCATGCCTCCTGGCTACCGAGCATTGCCGCGACAATACCCGGCAGCGAGAGGTCCGTCCCAATGACCGAAACCAGGTCCTGGCGTTGCCTGGACCAGGTGACACAATCGGCCAAGGTGTGCTCCGCCGTATCCTCCAGGGCACCACAGTGGTGACAAATTGGGAGGATCTCCCGTTTTGCCACCACGTGCAGATACCGTCCGAAACAACCGTGTCCGGACAGCACCTGCGCCATTCTAAAGGACACGGCTCCTCCTGGACGATTCACCCATTCCCTCAGGAATGGGCGAATCGCCTCCACCGTCCTCAACCCCGCCCTTGGCGAGGCCAGGTCATCGGCCCACCTCTCCAAGACGACCTCTCTGGCCTGCCTTCTGGCGGGCCCGGCCAGCTCGGGCCATCGATCCCCGCTCGCCCTGGTCTCGACTTTCAGGCGATACAGGGCACCGAGGGCCCCCGCCTCCAACTCCCATGGGGGCGTACCCGCGAGCAGACAAGCCGCCTCGAATGAGACGGTCCGGTAGCATCGAGCAGCCCTGACCGCCAACACCCTCTGCGGCTTCCGCAGCTGGGCGCGATTGCGCGCCCCCAAGCTATCATCCCAAACAGGGGCCCCATAAAGTGCCATACTGCGAACGATGCCGCAGTACAGCCGCCGGGTCCCCTGTCTGGGACCACCAAGATTGGGAAGCAGCCGCGCAAGCGCCCCCGCCGCGCCAACGAGCCTGCCCCCGAGATCCCCGAAGTGGGCCTCGAATTTCCATCGGCCATCCAGGACGAGACCAAGATACCTCATCCTGGAAGCCAACGGGACCCGCACTCCCTCGACCATGAGAGCTGCGCCGGGGGGGGGACCATTCCTAGGGCCGTGGAACAATAGGGCATCAGTCTTATCGAGAGACACCCTAAGTCCCAGGGCCCTGATCCGCCTTACCACCAAAGAGGTGCCAGCGGTCGCCAATCGCTGCACCTCTCCGTAACTCCCTCCGCTGGCTACGACAAGGGTGTCGTCTGCATAGCAGAGAACGCGCAACCCCACAGGGAGCGCGCCACGCAACACCCGGTCGTAGGCCATGTCCCAGAGGAGCGGTCCGAGGACTGAGCCCTGCGGGACCCCACACCGTACAGGGTGGTATACCATCGACCCCTCTCTATTCTGATATACCACCCGCCGTCCCTCGAAGTAGTCAGCCACCAATCGGCGCAAGTAGAGTGGCACCCTGAAAAATTCAAGGGCCTCCCCAACCACGCCGAAAGGTAGGCTGTTAAAGGCATTGGCGATATCCAAAGATACCGCCAGTGCCCTCCCACCTCTCTCGACGACCCTCTTGGTGTGGGCCTTTAGCTCCAGCAATGCATCGAGAGTTGACCGCCCGGCACGGAAGCCATACTGCGCATCGCTGAGATCCGGCCCCTCCACAGCCAGATGCCGACTCAGTCGGGACGCCACAATCCATTCGAGCGCCTTACCAGCCTCATCCAGCAGGACAATGGGCCGATAAGCCGCCGAACTATCCAGCGGGCGTCCCTCCTTGCGCAGCAGGCATAGCCGTCCCGTCTTCCAGATAGCCGGGAACCGACCCTCATGTAGGCATGAGTTGTACAGTTCCCGAACCATCTCCTCCATGTGAGGGAGGACCAGTGCCAGTACGCGCGCATGAATACCATCCGGCCCAGGGGCCTTTTTGCGCGCTTTAAGGCGGTCCAGGATGGCCTCCATTTCTTGGTCCGAGACCTCAGGCGCCATCCCGCCGCCTCCATCCGCTGCAGCCCCCTCAGTCGCCGCTGTCCCTGTAGGATGTGATCCTTGAGGAGAAGGAAAGAGCTCCGTCACCACCCTCTCCAACAGGGTTGGTTCCAACGTCTCCGCGAGTGGTGCCCCCACGTTCGTGAGCCTTTTTCGGGCTGCACGATAGGGACGCCCCCACGGATCATCGTCCAGTCCCCGCAGAGTCTCTTGATGGGCTCTGTCCTTCGCCTCACAAATGGCTATTTTGAGAGCCCTCTTCAGATTTGTATAGGTCTGCCGAAGGCCCCCTGCCAAACCAGGATCATCCCCAGTCCTTCGGCGGCTTCTGTAATAGGCCCTTCTGGCTTCATGGCACGTGCGTCGGAGATCACCGATCTCCGACGTCCACCAGTACACCTCCCTCTTTCCTTTCGGCGGTCTCCATCTTGGCATTGCCGCATCGGAAACCCTTTTCAGGCTTACGCTCAGTCCTCGCGCTCCCTCCTCTGTGTCGCTCACACTGCCCTGTGCGCTCCACCCTTCGACTATCGCTACTTCCCTCGCTATTTGACTATCGAGGCGACCGATAGTCCAGCGAGGGAAGCCCTGTCGCATCCGCACCCCTCGCACCTCAGGGGTAGAGACCCTGAACCGGATATAACGGTGGTCTGACAGGGTCTCCACCCCGACAACCACCCGCCAAGCCGAAACCCTCGGCGCCGCCACAGCGGAGGCAAGGGTAACGTCCACCCTGGAGGAACCCTGCGCACGGACACAGGTGGGCTCCGTCCCTTCGTTTAAGAAGACGAGCCCAACCTCCGCCGCCCATTCCTCCAGCAACGGAGCCCTGCGACACGTACACCGGTCCCCCCAGGTAGGAGACCTCGCATTAAGGTCTCCCATCAGGATAAGGGGGCGTGAAAGCGCCCTCTGTACGGCCAGGCCGAGTGCGTCGAGGAATTCCTCAAATTCGCATCTCGGCCTATTTGGGGAGAAGTAAGCTCCGACAAGCGTCCATTCCCCCCAATCCGCCAGAACGAATCCCGCCCCCCTCTCCCTCAATGAAACGGGTGGACCGTGCAGCCGGACAACGACTGCCGCATCTCCACGGGAGTCCGCCACCCAGTGCCCACGCTGCGTGACAAAGTTCGGCTCCGTTACCACGGCTGCCGCGATTCCCCACTCCGCCATAGACTGCAGGAACAGGTCCTGAGCCGCGGCGGAGCGTCCTATATTCCCCTGCAGGAGGTCGATGTGGTTCTCTACCATATTATTGTCGAGAATTCACACCGACCTCCATGCAAGAGCCTTCCGCAGTTGATGTACCGGGAACATCAGGCTTCCTTCTCTGCACTGGGGGAGAACAGTGCTTGCCCGTCATCTTGTGGTCTGCCGGCTTCCCGGCAGCCGCGCAGACCACACAGTGTAGCTTCTTTGAGCTGCACTCGTTGGCCTTGTGGCCCTCACCTCCGCATCTGAAACATGCCGCCGCGAAGTCCTCGGTCGAGGGACACGTGGCACGCACGTGCCCCAGCTTCATACAACGAAAGCACCTCATCGGGCGATCCCCCCGGGCTTCCACCCGGCAGGAGCTCCACCCGACAAGGAGCTTTCCACTCAGGACTTTTTTTCGCGGCGGCAACCGGGCATAGCACGTTTACCTCCCCCCATCCCCCACCCACGTTTGACAATTAGACCCGCCTTGATGGCGGAGCTGTCGCACCCACCCATGGATGCCACAGCCTCCACCACCTCCTCCACCTTAATACTATCGTCCAGGTCCCTAATATGGAGGTCAACACGTTTTGTAGGCCTCCCCACCAGGGCATCCTCCGACAGCACCAGCCGCAGGCTCTCCGCAAGGCGATCTGCTTTTTCCTCGCGGTCATCGCCTGCGACTTCTAGCATTCTTGCCCCAGTGGCCGTCACCCTCAGACTCACCCTAGCTATGCCCAGGGCAGGCAGGCTTATCTCCCGCTTCGCCCTGGACAAGGCATCGGCGTAGGTCACGCCACGTGCCAACGCCCCCTGCCGCAACGTCAGCACCACAGCAGCAGTCGCCGGCGTGACGAGTGAGGGCGAATTTCGACTCTCCGGCTTTTTACCCACTACGGGGCCCACACTCGCCGGTTTTTTGACACCCACCTCCCCGCCGCCACGCGCGGACGTAGCAGCGGGAGGATTTGGGGCCTCCACGTTCCCAGTTACTTTCCCCCCCCTCTTCCTCTTCTTCTTGCCCACCACTTGAGACCAAGACTCCTTGGTCTGTCCCATCTCCTCCCTATTCTCTTTTGGCACTTCTTTCGTCTGGAGGGCTTTCCGCTCAGATGCCGCAAGCGGCGGCCGGATCACAGGCTCAGGAAGGAGCCTGTGCTGTACCCCCGCAATCTTGGCATCGAACATGCCCCCCACTGCCCGCAATATCTCCCCCATCAGGTCTTCCTTCAATCCGGCGACTGCTCTCTCGATAGTGTCCTTCAGACATGTGCCCTGCACCTCTGGAGAGGATTTATCGCCGTCACGCATCTCCCTCTCCAGTTGCGCAAGGCGCTCCGCCCTTTCTGAAAACTCCCTCCTCAAGGCCCCAACCTCCGACTCTAGGTCGGAGACTCGAGCCCTCAGCCTCGTATTTTCTCGCTGGAGGCGCCGTCCTTCATCTCCTGCAAGACACCTCTCAGCGAGATCCTCCACCACCTCACCCAACTCTTTCGCCGCGACCTTTAAGTCGCGAACGAATTCCCCCTTTAAGTTGCCCGACTTCGTCGCTATCTCTACGATGCGACGAACCCGGGCAACCGTCCTCTCCCTTAGCTGGGGAACCTCTACAAACATTACATCTAAGGGCTGTGAGGCCCCCTCGAAAGCGACTGCGGTTTTCGGGGCCCCACTATCATCTTTAGTCATTCCGCTTCGCAGCGCCATCTGCCCCTCAAGGGAAGAGCGAGCCTCCACATCCAGCTTTGACAGCTCAGCAGCCTTCTTTGAAGGCTTGCCCTTCGGAGGCGGCGAGTCAGGCGGAGATGCCCCCCTCTTATCCTTCCTGAAGGACCGTTTCCTAGATGCGGAGCGATCCCGCAGAGGGGATTCCCCCACACTCTCCTCCGAGAGGCTTCGCCTCGAACGCGTCTTGCGCATCCTCGCGGTTTAAGTATTAAAAAAAAAAAAAAAAAAAAAAAAAAAAAAAAAATCGAAACAAACAAACACACGAAGTAACAATGGTACAAATAAACTTAAATTGGACAGATCTTCGTTAACTAAAACTAAAAGAACAATTATTTTTTATATATATTTTTATAATTTTTATTATTATTTTTCATTTTTTTTGTTATCCTTTATATTTTTATATATTTTTTTATTTTTTAATATATTTTTTTTTATATATATATATATATATAAAATATATATATTTATTTCCTTTTTTCCTTTACAAATCACCCAATCAAAAGAAAGTTCTGTCTGTCCTTAATAACATAAACTAAACTAAACTAAATTAATCTATAACTAAAATTAATTTATAACTAACTTAGGATTAATTCAAGGAACACAAAAACACAAACCACACAATGACAAACAAACAAACAATTAAAGTAAAGTTACAAATAGGAGCAAAATAAAAAGTCAAAACTTATACCGCTCTCAACAACACTTAACCTAACTTATCTAATAAGTGTCAATATCACTCTCAGGAATGCGGCTCAAAGTTGTAAACAACAGGTGCAGGCCCGTCTGGCGCCGTCCTGTCTACGTTGGAACAAAGGAATTTGCAACTTCCTTGTTCTTAAGCCAATCTCTTCGTGATGCACACCAAACGATTCGTCTCGCCAAGACAAAGACGATGATGTGCAACACTAAGGGTGTTGCAACCCCCACTCCGCACAAAATTCAGTAAGATTTTTGAGGAAATAAAAAATTACTGTAGCCAAACTACTGAGTAAATAAATAAAAAATTTTACTCACAGGTAGCCAAGGGTCCATAGCATACACTGCACACAAAAAATATGTATGTCGTCGCGACAAATCGCAAACGGCACAGCACTTTCATAAGGGTCAATATCCCACCATAAAACTTTCTTATTTAAACGGAAACTACTGATCCGAATAAAACAAAAATAAGTTTGATAAAACCACCACAGAATTGCGAGAAAAAGATATAAGACTCGGGATTGCACACACAAGGAAAACCCACTCAAAGAGCCTGAAGAACGCGGAGCGCGAATCACACCGTGTTGATCCGATCACAGCTCGACGCGGACTAACCTAACCTAACCTAACCTAACCTAACCTAACCTAACCTTTTTTTTTTTTTTTTTTTTTTTTATCCTGGAGGAATCGTTTTACGACCCCGCGCCTGGGCTGTGCAGTGGCGCGGGAGTGTGGGACTCGGCCTAAAGTCGTTCGGCCCCTACCCTAACTAAACCATCCAGGGCCCACACGGAGCCCCATATGACGTATCCGGGATCATATTTAATATACACCGAATACGCCGGGGAAAACGAGGGCCATTAACCCCCTCCATGACAGCGGGGGTTAATGACTCTCTCTCCGTCTCCATGGTCATCCCCCGCCCGCTCTTGAGTGCGGAAAGGGGACGCCATCGTTCCCCCCCCGCAGCCCCACATCTTCTCCACTGGCCCGTCGGTGAGGCTGCTGCCCCCGCGTTGAGCCGCCTGAGCTACGGCCCGTAGCTCGGCGCGTGCCACCTCGTAACACCGGCAACCGCCGAGTGCCGCCAGCCCTCTGTTGCCTCGTCCGTCCTGAAAAAGATTCAACTCCCCCTCTACGCCGCCGCCCGCCTGGACCAGTATTAGAACCTCTGGTCCTGCGGGCGGCAACTCGGGAGCTACCAGACTCTCTTTCTCGCCTCCTTTCGGCTTCCTCCTTCTGCGACATTACTTTTTCGCAGAAGAGGGAAGCCGCCCTCCAGGCCTCTTCGCCGTCGAGCATGCCCTTTATCATGCTCGACAGCGAGAGGTCAGAACCCAACACCATCCTGAGGTCGTGGCGGGGTCTTTCCCAAGCCACGCACCTCAGGAGGGTGTGCTCCGCGTCGTCCTCCTCGGCGTCATCGTCACAGTGATGACACCGAGGAGTCCGCTCTTTCCGAACCACCTTGTGCAGGTACCGCCCGAAGCATCCGTGTGCGGACAGCACCTGCGCAAGTCTAAATGACATAGCACCATGACGCCGCTTCCTCCAGTCCTTAAGGACCGGAAGAACGGCGCCAATGGTACTCGTCCCCGCAGTGGCATTCTGCAGGAACTCCATCCACTGCTCTTCAAGAATGGAGTCAGCCTCACGTCTGATCTGCGCTTGAGACTGACTCCATTCTTCGGTGCCCATCTCCACCTTCATCCTATAGAGGGCACCGCTCATCCGGGCCTCGAGGCCCCACGGCAAAGTGCCCGCCAACACGCAGGCCGCATCGCACGACACCGTTCTGTAGCATCTGGCTATTCGATTGGCGATCGTACGCTGCGCCCCGCGAAGGCACCTCTGGTTGGACCTCTTGTCCAGGGTGTCCTCCCAAATCGGAGCACCGTAGAGAGCTATGCTCCGGAGGACTCCACTGTAGAGCCTCCTCACACTCTGTGAGGGGCCCCCGATGTTAGGCAGCAGTCGCGCGAGTGCTCCTGCTGCCCTTACCACCTTGCCCTCTAGGGCTTTGAAGTGGGGTTCGAACCCCCAGCGGCCATCCAGTATGAGACCTAGGTACTTCATACTGGTAGCCACCGGGATCCGCACTCCCGCCACTTCAATGGCCGCCCCCGGCGGTGGACCTTTTCTTGGACCATGGAACAGGATGGCGTCGGTTTTTTCCAACGCCACCCTTAGTCCCAATCGCCCAATCCGGTCCACCACCATCGAGGTCCCCTCCGAAGCCAGTGCGGCCACCTCCGCAAATCTGGACCCATGGACCACGACCAGGGTGTCGTCTGCGTAGCAGAAGACGCGCATCTTTGGCAAGAGCGCGCCTCGCAACACCCAGTCGTAGCCCATGTTCCACAGCAGAGGCCCCAACACCGAGCCCTGGGGAACCCCACTCTCCACAGGGCAGCGTCTCAAATGGCCATCGGCCGAGATGTACGCCACCCTTCGTCCCACCAGGTAGTCCCTCACGATTCGGCGCAAATACAAAGGCACCCCGAAAAATTCGAGGGCCCTCGCAATCACGCCGAACGGGAGGCTGTTGAAGGCGTTGGCTATGTCCAACGACACTGCCAACGCCCTCTCACCCCCAGCCACCACCCCCTGGGTGAAAGCCTTCACCTCCGAGAGAGCCTCGAGAGTGGAGCGGCCCCTCCTGAAACCAAATTGGCATTCGGCCAAGTCGGGCCCTCCAGCCCCCAGGTGCATCCTAAGTCGCTCCGCAATGACCCACTCCAGCAGCTTACCGACCTCATCCAAAAGAACGAGTGGTCGGTAAGCCGAGGGCGAGTCAGCGGGCCGCCCTTCCTTCTTAAGGAGACATAGTCGGCCCTCTTTCCATACGTCGGGGAACCGTCCAGCAGCTAAGCAACTGCTGAACAGAGCCCCGACCTCCTTTTCCATGTGAGGGAAGGCCACCGCCCATATACGTCCATGGATGCCGTCAGGGCCGGGCGCCTTCCTGCGCGTCCTTAATCGGTCCAGACAACAGCCCAGCTCCGCCTCGGTTACCCTCACCTCTTCCAGGGTTTCCGCTGCAGTGCCATCGACTGCTGTCGTCACCATACCGGGAGGCTCATATCCAGGCGTGGCTCGAGGGAAGAGTTCGGAAACAATTCCCTCAGCCACGCTCGGCTCCAAAATCTCCAGGATTGGAGCCCCACATCCCTGGAGTTTCCTGCGGGCAGCCTGATACGGACGTCCCCAGGGGTCTCGCTCCAGGTCTTCGCGGAGTTCATCGAAGGCCCTGTCCTTAGACTGCCTAATGGCAGCCTTGAGGGCCTTCTTTTCCTCCGCGTACACCTTTCGAAGGCTCTCGGTGACCTCGACTGGGTCACCGCGCCTTCGTCTGCTCCGGAGGTATGCTCTCCGGGCTCTCATGGAAGCCACGCGCAGGTCGGCTATCTCCTGGGTCCACCAGTAAACAGCCTTCCTACGCGTGGGTTTCCTCCACCTCGGCATGGCCGCATCTGCAATGGCGCCCATGGCCAGCCTCATTTCCTGGGCCGCAGCATCAACGTCCACCGGAGGAGGCGTCTCGTCTGGTTTCAACCAAGACCTTACGATAGCCGCCTCCTCAGCAGCCTCCCTGTCGAGGCGGGTAATAACCCACCTCGGGAAGGCTGGACTCCGCCCAAGCCCAGACGGCGGAGTGGGGGCAGTTTTGCGGATCCCAAGTCGGACGTAACGATGGTCCGACAAGGTCTCCACACCTACCACCACCCGCCAATCAGTGACCCTGGAAGCCACCGCAGGCGAGGCGAAGGCGAGATCAACCACGGACCCCCCCTGAGGCCGGACACAGGTGGGCACGCTGCCCCTATTCAGGAGTACAAGCCCGAGCTCGGCCACCCACTCCTCGAGAAGTGGGGTCCTGACGCCGGTCACGGAGTCACCCCAACCACGCGAACGGCAGTTGAGGTCCCCCATGATAAGGATCGGCCTGGATCCAACTCTGCGCACAACCAGAAGCAGGCGGTCAAGGAACTCCTCGAACTCGCTCAGCCTCCGATTGGGCGAAAAGTAAACCCCGACCAGCGTGAGGGCACCCCACTCCGCCACCACGAAACCAGGTCCACTCTCCCGCTTAGTAAGAAGCGGGCCTCCCGTTCTGGTGACAACCGCGACTAAACCCTCAGGATCGGCCGCCCAATTGTCACTGGCAGGGGGACGGTAGGGCTCTGCCACTACCGCTGCGTCTACACCCCACTCCGCCATCGACTGCAGGAGCAGGTCCTGAGCCGCAGCGGAGTGATTCAGGTTCCCCTGAAGAAGCTCGAATACAGTCGTGTTATCCATTAAACAGACATGTATTCGAGCTCATCAGAGACAGCCCCACCCTCAGACGTCGAGGGTGCCGTGGGCTCAGTCACGTCCGTGGACATAGTGAGGGGGACTGCCGGTGCAACCTTCTTCACCTTTACCAAAGGTGGGTTGCACGCTCTGCCCCCCATACAATGGCCCACATTCTTCACGCCCGCATCCCTGCACACAGCGCAGTGTGGTACAGACGTGCAGGCGGAAGCGACGTGACCAGATTCGCCACAACGGCGGCACAGGCCGCTACGGTCTTTGGCGGTGCACGCTTCTCTGCCGTGCCCTGTGCCAAAGCACCGGTAGCAGCGCAGGGGGCGCTTCTCCAGTAAGGTCACCCTTGCCCCACTAAATCCTATTCGGATAACGCCCCCGGCATCCCTTATCGCCTGCGCGACCGTGACTGGGCACGTCACCACCGTCGCACGACTTGCGTCTACCCCCGTGATGCGCCCCACACGGATCTGATCCCGAGGGCACTTAGTAAAGGCCATCAGCGTTGCGGCCACCTCCTCCTCTGTCACGCTGTCTTCGAGTCTTGAGACCCGAAGCTCAACGGACTTAACGGGGCGGTTGACTGTTGCGACCCGCCCGAGAACCTCGCGGATTTCCTCTGCGAGCTTGTCCGCCTGCTGGACTCGCTCTGGGCCTCCTATCTCCAGGATGCGGCTACCCACCGCCGTTTTACGGGTGCGGATATCCTGCACCCCTAAGGCACCCAGATCCACTGCCTCTTTGACCCTTGTGAGGGCTGAGGCGTATGTGGTTCCACTTGCCACCGCCTCCCGCTGCAGTGTGATGACCACTGCAGCGGTATTGGGTGACTGCAGGTTTGGTTTACCTGATGCAGCCTTGTTGTTCATTCTCCTGCCCCCCTTTGCCTTTGTGGCCTCTGATGAGGAAGGACCTGGAGCTACTGGCGCCGAACTCTGTCCCCCCCTTGCTGGTGTCGATGTTGAGGCCCCAGGACGCCTCGAAACAGAGTGCAGCACAGAAGGGCGCGAACCCTGCCTCCGAGCCGTTGACCCAGCACCGTCTCCAGAGACCGGCAGCACCTGTTTTCCGGCACCTCTCTTCTTCTTCTTTGAAGTTACTGTTGCCCATGTTTCTTTTTCCACACTGGTGCTGGCTGGCTGCACAGTAGGTGCAGGTGCCTTAGCAGCATCAGTCACAACCAGTCGAGAAGGCTCCGCCCTCGCTGGGGTGCCTCTCGCTCCTGAGGCCGCCAAGGGTGGCCTCATAACAGGCGCCGGTGGAAGTCTCTCTGAGATCGTTTCGAATCTTGCATCCACTAGAGTGCCGACCGATCTCATGATGGCCGCCTGGTTCTCCTCCAGCAAATGCTGGAGATCAGCCAGGGTGACCACCTGAGTCGACGGTTTCTCTCTCTCCTCCGGTCGCCTATCTTTCTTCTCCACTGGAGCAGCTGGTGGAACACGCTCCGATATGTCACGCCTGAGGGCCTTCAATGAGGCCCTCAGTTCCTCAATGTGAGCCCTCATCCTCTCATTTTCCCTTCGCAGGGTCTTCATCTCGCGTGAGACCGGTCGTTCCAGCACGTCCAGTACCAGCTCACGGAGTTCCCTCGCGGCGATCTTAAGGTCCCTCTGCAGTGTTCCCTTGAGGTTGCCACTTTTTGTCGCAATCTCGGTAATGCGGCTTGTGTGCCGCTCCGCACGTTTCTTGAGCTCTGCAGAGCTCAAGAAAACGATATCTTCCGAATCCGGATTCGGGTTCACTTCGGATTCGGATTCGGATTCGCCTTCACCTGCCATTGGCAAGACAACCTGGCTGCCTGAGGCTACTGACTCCTCGCATCCTGATGCCTCTGAAGGCCCATCAGTAGATGGGACCTCCGCTCCGTTGCGTCGAGCTCCCGCCCTGAGCTGGCGCAGAAGGGACTGTTTGAAAGAGCGCCCTTTTTCCTCCTCCACGGCCTTCTTTTTGGAGCGAGTGACCCTCGTCTCCGTAGCCGTCTCCGAACCAGAGCTGCTCCGCACCTGCTTAGATTTTCGTTTCCGGCCCAATCCTAAGCCGACTTCTTCATCAGCAGTTGATGAGTCAGTCAACGGGCTGCAGTCCCTCACACTTTTTCCCTTAATAGGGCTCATTTTTAAAAACTTATAAGTTCCCAACTTCGAGTTAAACATTAATCGGCCGACTAATAATTTAATCGACCGATCAAGGTGAAAAACTATATACTACGAATTAACGAGTATATACACAACATATAAAATAAATAAATTCTAGTCGCGCCCACGCTTACAAAAATTGCGCTAGCGCGAGCAGAACTAAAAATTAAAACTAAATTATAATTAAAACACACAATACAAATAAATATACAAAAGCGCTTAAGTCTAACACCTATTGTCCCTAACGGCTGGCCGGCGGACCCGAGGGCGTGACGTCACAGCTCAGACAACAAAGGAAAAGCAAACTTGCACCTTTTTTCTCTCCGATTCCAACGAACGGGGTGTCGTTGGATTCGTCTCAGCGAGACGTACACAGATATGTGAATATCTTTTCCCCCCGGAGCAGTGGGGGGGAGATAACACAGAAAACTAAGTTTTTAGAAGAAAATTTCTAGCACCCTCATTTCTGAAGGGATTTTAAAATTTTTAACACTCACGTATACAGGACGTCAATGCGCATCTTATGACACCAAAAAAGTGGGGGGTCGTGGCGACTGATCGCCCAGCGCACGCGCTTGAACAAACACTTTTCTTCACGTCCACTTTTTTCTGAATTTCTCCAAAATTTTCCGTCCGATTTTTTAAATCAGCACATCAATTTCTTCGTCTTTGTAAGACGGACACAATGGTACCCAAATCTCATCGATCCAATAAAAATCGGGGGAGATAGAGTTTAAAAGTTGTTTAAACTTCGGAAAATTCCAAAGCCGCCAATTTCCACACGATTTCCAAACTTTTTTCAAAAATACGTACAATTCGTCTCAGCGCATCCAATGACACTAAGAAAGTTGGGTGTCACAGCGACTAATCGTGAGCCACACACTTTGCAAACTACGCGTCCTTTCGCACTAATTTTTCACTGTTTTTTAAAGAAAATTGTGGTCCGATTTCCACGAAAATTATACCACTGCAATCCTTGCACAATTTTGCATCAGATGACACCAAAATCACCACGATACGCGAACTTTAACCACGCGCGGCGATTTTTAGAAAGCGGAGCGACGCCCAGAACGATCCGTTTGGTGCAGGCACTCGACGCAGACTAACCTAACCTAACCTAACCTAACCTAACCTAACCTAACCTAACCTAACCTAACCTAACCTAACCTAACCTAACCTAACCTAACCTAACCTAACCTAACCTAACCTAACCTAACCTAACCTAACCTAACCTAACCTAACCTAACCTAACCTAACCTAACCTAACCTAACCTAACCTAACCTAACCTAACCTAACCTAACCTAACAGTCCGCGTCCAAACGCCACCAAAAACGGCCGTTTCCACGTCGCTCCGCGCTAAGAAACATCTTCAAAAAAGTTTTTAAAATAGTTCTCGTGTACTTACAACAGTGAAATATACCTCAAAAGACGCGGAAAAAATCCGCTCTTTCGTGCAGTGTTAATTTTATTTTCAAAAATTTTTATTTTCTATTTTTTTTGGACTAAAAACTTTAAAAATTTCAGTTTTTTCGTTATTAAAAATACTTAAAGTGTAGTGAAAAATCTAAAGTGTTATCGTAGTGATAGAACACAGTGCTGCGCACCTTTCGACTATATTTTGGTCGATAAGGACTTATATTTGTGGATTTTGTGGACTAAAGACTGGTAAAAACTTAATAACTTTTAAAGTAAATCTATAAGCACCCTTTTTTATCACCTTAATCGATAGATCTCGTCAAGGCGCGTCGATTGACACCCATATCGACACCATACAACTTGATTCATACATCAAATTGGATTTTTCAGCGGCTGAAAACTAGTTTTTCAGTCGCCAAATCACGGCGCTTCAGTGTACAAAAACAAAAACTATGCAGGATTGTGCGCAACACTAAGACCTATCGATTGACATATCGGAACTGAAAATCCGATAATTTTCAGGCACTGAAAAAACCCAAAAACCGGTTTTTGCGTTAAAACCCCCAGAAGGTAACGCAACACCGACAAACAAATATCACCATTAGATCCGGCTTCTCCTGGCGCATCTTTGGACATAAAGTTTTTGAATTTCTGATAAGTAGTTCTGGAGTTACAGATTTTTTTCTAATTTTCGCAGTAAATTGTTATTTACTCCTACAATATACATATAACTGTACATATTTTTACATATAAAGATAGAACTCGTTGAGACGCATCGTTCTATACCAATATTGTGGGGATATAATGAACACACGATTTTACAGAGGCTGAAAACTGGCTTTTTACAGTTTTTCAGTCGCCGACTCACGGCCCTTCTACTTACAACAACAGTTACTATTCTAAAATACGCACAAGACAGCTGGCTATCGATTGACATATCGTTTTTAAAAATCGGAATTCAAATATATATATATATATATATATATATATCCCCTAAAAACACCAGAAAACTGGTTTTTGCGTCTGAACGCCTACCAAACAGTACGATACCACCTCAGCACCATCGCCATTAGCTGCATCTTCAAATTGCGCACCCCTGGACATCAACACCATCAATTTCCGTCGTGTAGTTTTGAAGATAGGACCATCGGAAGATTTCTGCACAGGGTTTCCACAGGATCCCTGTGCAACAAAAATCCATTCTATACGGAGTATAATACATCGAACTCCCCTCTATCGGAGAAGCTACCACGACTCCGCCAGCATCCATCATCAGCTCCACCAGGAGCCAAGATTCCTGGTGATCATCAGGAACTGCTTCTTCACCACCACCATCTTGTAGTCCTGCTCGCGGGCTACAAGAAGAACCCAAACTCCGGTGCCTACAGTCCAGCGGAACAGGAGATATCCTGTGCGGAATTACCAGGTAAGGCGGATTATCAGCCTCATCTCCAACACCACACGTAATTACACATAAACACACCGAGCTTGGGCTCGTTTAGACCGCCTTTTTAAGGCGAACACAACTACACTCATACAGCCGTTCGCAAACTTACCTTTCATCCCCTAAATTGAATTTTCACCCCCCCCTCCCCCTAAAATTTTTACCCCCCCTCCGTACCCCCCCGTGTCATATATCGTTTGAATCGTCTTTTAAAGGCGATTCTAACGCTGTAATCAGATTTCATTTTTGACCCCCCTCCACTTTTTACGAAAAAAATGATTACCCGTTCCCCACCAAAATCGTCAAAACCGAGCACCCCGACCCCTTCGCCTGGGACTGCCTCCAACACTGCTGCTAGACGGACTCTAGCCGAAGTCCTGAGCCCTGCTTTCAGCCGCAGCGTTCAACTAACTGAGCCAACACACACACTCATGGCGAGAGAGTACAGGCGAAAGGGTTTGGACGCCATCGCTGCCTCCAGAAACCTAAAGACGGAACTGAAGGTAGCAATCACAGAGGCGATCGACGGACTCTTCGGAGTCATAGCACACTTTGGTTCTCCCTCCCCCTCCCCCTCCCCCTCTAAGCCTCCCGCAGTTGCAACGGATGAAACAAGGAAATCCAACCCTGACACCAACACTACACTATTAATTGAGAAAATCGATCAGCACACAAAGCTCCTCGAGGAATCCAATAAGGCCATCAGCGCGCTCAATAAACAATTGAAATCCACACCCAAACCCACTATCACCGAACACACAAAAAACACTACTGACAAAAACAAACCAAAAACATACGCCACGGCCGCCGCGGCCCCCAAGGCACCCGTTGGCCCCTCAATTATTGTTTCCGGCGAGGGGTTTGAGACAACGGAAAAACTTATTACACAGATATGCAAAACCGTAAACTTCCGCCAGGGAGGATACGCACCACTGAAGGTCACTCCACTTTCAAACAACAAACTCAAAATGGTCTTCGAAACCGAAGACCATAAAAAGCACACAGTCACTCAACTTAACAACACCAACACAATCAAGGCCCAAGATGAGAAGCGGATTAGTCCAATGATTATCTTGAAAGGCATATCCAAAAACATACCAAAATTTGACCTCATCCACACTATTAGGGATCAGAACCCAACACTCACTAACCATACATTCTCAATTAAATTCTTGGCCAATAACCGTAACACCTCACTGTACAACACGGTCCTCACAACCACACCCTCTGCCTGGAAAGCTTTTGCTGACCTCGGCAGAGTCAACATCGGCATGCAGCGGGTGCACTGTGCCAACTTTTCACCATTCAGGCAGTGTCAGAATTGCCTGAATTTCGGACACACTAAAAACCGGTGCCCCGCCAAAACACCTACATGCGCCAAGTGCTCAGCCCAACATCTTACGGCTGAGTGCAAGGAACATACATTCACATGCACCAACTGCCACCAACACAACATAACACATAAAACAACCACCGACACCCAACACCGTGCCGATTCAGAGCGTTGTCCCAAACTCAGAGCTATGCGCGCCCGCGTTGAATCAAAAGTCGACTACGCTTAAACACGCATATACTTCAACAAAAACCATAGCAAACAAAACACACAACACAACACGCAACCTACACTCAAATCTACTACACCTAAAACCTACACCGAAGTCGACTGCGACCACAGCGCACGGCAACAGTTCTTGGGCAGCCTCCGCAACACTAACATCACACAAAACACTTATGCCATCACAAAGATACACTGTATAATACACACCTTCACAAGGACCGGTTGTACACTACTACCTTTCGCAGACACTCTACATCCTTTACAACACCTCTTCATCTAACAGCTGTTACACACATGCTTACATTTACACTTAGCTGCTATCCGTCTTACTTTGGTTCCTTCTACTTCCCCAATTTCTTTGTTTGCTCTTAGTATTTGTACATTCATTCTTTTTGTCTGAAATGTTTTACCCACTGTGTTTTATAATACTACTGTTAATTTTATTGTCATTTTTACTTTTACTCAGCAAATTATTGTTACTACAACTTATTTTCAAATTTGTCGCCTTGTTTTAAAATGCTACTGATAATTTTATTGTCACTTTTACTTTTACTTTTACTCAGCAACATGTTTCAAACTTGTCACCTTGTCTTAATTATACTACTTTTAATTTTATTGTCACTTTTACCTTTGCTTATTAAATACGCTAAATTTGTCATTTTATTAATCTGAACTGTTTTGTTTAGCGCAAGCAGTTATAATTGTCATTTTTCCATTATTTGAACTGAAGTTTATAAATTCTTTAGTCATTATTCTTACTGGTAAATTCACACCACCACGGTACTACAAAATTTTTCCTTTTTATTTTTCAAATCACGGTAATGGCGCAGGTGGTTGAGGGGAAGGAATTGTATCCAATAGCATGACTGATCCTCAACCATCCCGTCGCGCCTAAACCTTTTGATAAAATGTTTAAACCATCAAATACCTTTATAGGATATTTTTTGTACATTACAGCACTCTCAACGCGCGGGTTACTACAGGTGGTTGAGAGGAGGAATTTGTATCAAATAGCATGCCGATCCTCAACCACCTTACCCGCGCCCACCACCACTAGCATGTGCTATTGTCTGTTACTATATATTGTACCTTTTCTTATGTCAAATTTAATTTTTATGCCTGTTTAAACTTATATTTTATGTACATTGTACTATAATACTATTCTGTATATTTCACATTTACACAGAATTTCACACTGTTTTCTTGTATAAATCACGGTTATGGCGCAGGTGGTTGAGGGGAAGGAATTGTATCCAATAGCATGACTGATCCTCAACCATCTCACCGCGTCTAAAACCATTAATTACGTGTTTGAATTATTGAACTCTTTAAGTTAATCATTGTTTACATTCATGTCTTGTATTTCTCTTTACCAATTATTTTTTTTTTACATGTAAATACTTTAACTTTATACCTATATTTATTTTAGAAGTTCTTTGTACACAAAGCATTGAAAAAGCCCCCCCGGAGCAGTGGGGGGGAGATAACACAGAAAACTAAGTTTTTAGAAGAAAATTTCTAGCACCCTCATTTCTGAAGGGATTTTAAAATTTTTAACACTCACGTATACAGGACGTCAATGCGCATCTTATGACACCAAAAAAGTGGGGGGTCGTGGCGACTGATCGCCCAGCGCACGCGCTTGAACAAACACTTTTCTTCACGTCCACTTTTTTCTGAATTTCTCCAAAATTTTCCGTCCGATTTTTTAAATCAGCACATCAATTTCTTCGTCTTTGTAAGACGGACACAATGGTACCCAAATCTCATCGATCCAATAAAAATCGGGGGAGATAGAGTTTAAAAGTTGTTTAAACTTCGGAAAATTCCAAAGCCGCCAATTTCCACACGATTTCCAAACTTTTTTCAAAAATACGTACAATTCGTCTCAGCGCATCCAATGACACTAAGAAAGTTGGGTGTCACAGCGACTAATCGTGAGCCACACACTTTGCAAACTACGCGTCCTTTCGCACTAATTTTTCACTGTTTTTTAAAGAAAATTGTGGTCCGATTTCCACGAAAATTATACCACTGCAATCCTTGCACAATTTTGCATCAGATGACACCAAAATCACCACGATACGCGAACTTTAACCACGCGCGGCGATTTTTAGAAAGCGGAGCGACGCCCAGAACGATCCGTTTGGTGCAGGCACTCGACGCAGACTAACCTAACCTAACCTAACCTAACCTAACCTAACCTAACCTAACCTAACCTAACCTAACCTAACCTAACCTAACCTAACCTAACCTAACCTAACCTAACCTAACCTAACCTAACCTAACCTAACCTAACCTAACCTAACCTAACCTAACCTAACCTAACCTAACCTAACCTAACCTAACCTAACCTAACCTAACCTAACAGTCCGCGTCCAAACGCCACCAAAAACGGCCGTTTCCACGTCGCTCCGCGCTAAGAAACATCTTCAAAAAAGTTTTTAAAATAGTTCTCGTGTACTTACAACAGTGAAATATACCTCAAAAGACGCGGAAAAAATCCGCTCTTTCGTGCAGTGTTAATTTTATTTTCAAAAATTTTTATTTTCTATTTTTTTTGGACTAAAAACTTTAAAAATTTCAGTTTTTTCGTTATTAAAAATACTTAAAGTGTAGTGAAAAATCTAAAGTGTTATCGTAGTGATAGAACACAGTGCTGCGCACCTTTCGACTATATTTTGGTCGATAAGGACTTATATTTGTGGATTTTGTGGACTAAAGACTGGTAAAAACTTAATAACTTTTAAAGTAAATCTATAAGCACCCTTTTTTATCACCTTAATCGATAGATCTCGTCAAGGCGCGTCGATTGACACCCATATCGACACCATACAACTTGATTCATACATCAAATTGGATTTTTCAGCGGCTGAAAACTAGTTTTTCAGTCGCCAAATCACGGCGCTTCAGTGTACAAAAACAAAACTATGCAGGATTGTGCGCAACACTAAGACCTATCGATTGACATATCGGAACTGAAAATCCGATAATTTTCAGGCACTGAAAAAACCCAAAAACCGGTTTTTGCGTTAAAACCCCCAGAAGGTAACGCAACACCGACAAACAAATATCACCATTAGATCCGGCTTCTCCTGGCGCATCTTTGGACATAAAGTTTTTGAATTTCTGATAAGTAGTTCTGGAGTTACAGATTTTTTTCTAATTTTCGCAGTAAATTGTTATTTACTCCTACAATATACATATAACTGTACATATTTTTACATATAAAGATAGAACTCGTTGAGACGCATCGTTCTATACCAATATTGTGGGGATATAATGAACACACGATTTTACAGAGGCTGAAAACTGGCTTTTTACAGTTTTTCAGTCGCCGACTCACGGCCCTTCTACTTACAACAACAGTTACTATTCTAAAATACGCACAAGACAGCTGGCTATCGATTGACATATCGTTTTTAAAAATCGGAATTCAAATATATATATATATATATATATATATATCCCCTAAAAACACCAGAAAACTGGTTTTTGCGTCTGAACGCCTACCAAACAGTACGATACCACCTCAGCACCATCGCCATTAGCTGCATCTTCAAATTGCGCACCCCTGGACATCAACACCATCAATTTCCGTCGTGTAGTTTTGAAGATAGGACCATCGGAAGATTTCTGCACAGGGTTTCCACAGGATCCCTGTGCAACAAAAATCCATTCTATACGGAGTATAATACATCGAACTCCCCTCTATCGGAGAAGCTACCACGACTCCGCCAGCATCCATCATCAGCTCCACCAGGAGCCAAGATTCCTGGTGATCATCAGGAACTGCTTCTTCACCACCACCATCTTGTAGTCCTGCTCGCGGGCTACAAGAAGAACCCAAACTCCGGTGCCTACAGTCCAGCGGAACAGGAGATATCCTGTGCGGAATTACCAGGTAAGGCGGATTATCAGCCTCATCTCCAACACCACACGTAATTACACATAAACACACCGAGCTTGGGCTCGTTTAGACCGCCTTTTTAAGGCGAACACAACTACACTCATACAGCCGTTCGCAAACTTACCTTTCATCCCCTAAATTGAATTTTCACCCCCCCTCCCCTAAAATTTTTACCCCCCCTCCGTACCCCCCCGTGTCATATATCGTTTGAATCGTCTTTTAAAGGCGATTCTAACGCTGTAATCAGATTTCATTTTTGACCCCCCTCCACTTTTTACGAAAAAAATGATTACCCGTTCCCCACCAAAATCGTCAAAACCGAGCACCCCGACCCCTTCGCCTGGGACTGCCTCCAACACTGCTGCTAGACGGACTCTAGCCGAAGTCCTGAGCCCTGCTTTCAGCCGCAGCGTTCAACTAACTGAGCCAACACACACACTCATGGCGAGAGAGTACAGGCGAAAGGGTTTGGACGCCATCGCTGCCTCCAGAAACCTAAAGACGGAACTGAAGGTAGCAATCACAGAGGCGATCGACGGACTCTTCGGAGTCATAGCACACTTTGGTTCTCCCTCCCCCTCCCCCTCCCCCTCTAAGCCTCCCGCAGTTGCAACGGATGAAACAAGGAAATCCAACCCTGACACCAACACTACACTATTAATTGAGAAAATCGATCAGCACACAAAGCTCCTCGAGGAATCCAATAAGGCCATCAGCGCGCTCAATAAACAATTGAAATCCACACCCAAACCCACTATCACCGAACACACAAAAAACACTACTGACAAAAACAAACCAAAAACATACGCCACGGCCGCCGCGGCCCCCAAGGCACCCGTTGGCCCCTCAATTATTGTTTCCGGCGAGGGGTTTGAGACAACGGAAAAACTTATTACACAGATATGCAAAACCGTAAACTTCCGCCAGGGAGGATACGCACCACTGAAGGTCACTCCACTTTCAAACAACAAACTCAAAATGGTCTTCGAAACCGAAGACCATAAAAAGCACACAGTCACTCAACTTAACAACACCAACACAATCAAGGCCCAAGATGAGAAGCGGATTAGTCCAATGATTATCTTGAAAGGCATATCCAAAAACATACCAAAATTTGACCTCATCCACACTATTAGGGATCAGAACCCAACACTCACTAACCATACATTCTCAATTAAATTCTTGGCCAATAACCGTAACACCTCACTGTACAACACGGTCCTCACAACCACACCCTCTGCCTGGAAAGCTTTTGCTGACCTCGGCAGAGTCAACATCGGCATGCAGCGGGTGCACTGTGCCAACTTTTCACCATTCAGGCAGTGTCAGAATTGCCTGAATTTCGGACACACTAAAAACCGGTGCCCCGCCAAAACACCTACATGCGCCAAGTGCTCAGCCCAACATCTTACGGCTGAGTGCAAGGAACATACATTCACATGCACCAACTGCCACCAACACAACATAACACATAAAACAACCACCGACACCCAACACCGTGCCGATTCAGAGCGTTGTCCCAAACTCAGAGCTATGCGCGCCCGCGTTGAATCAAAAGTCGACTACGCTTAAACACGCATATACTTCAACAAAAACCATAGCAAACAAAACACACAACACAACACGCAACCTACACTCAAATCTACTACACCTAAAACCTACACCGAAGTCGACTGCGACCACAGCGCACGGCAACAGTTCTTGGGCAGCCTCCGCAACACTAACATCACACAAAACACTTATGCCATCACAAAGATACACTGTATAATACACACCTTCACAAGGACCGGTTGTACACTACTACCTTTCGCAGACACTCTACATCCTTTACAACACCTCTTCATCTAACAGCTGTTACACACATGCTTACATTTACACTTAGCTGCTATCCGTCTTACTTTGGTTCCTTCTACTTCCCCAATTTCTTTGTTTGCTCTTAGTATTTGTACATTCATTCTTTTTGTCTGAAATGTTTTACCCACTGTGTTTTATAATACTACTGTTAATTTTATTGTCATTTTTACTTTTACTCAGCAAATTATTGTTACTACAACTTATTTTCAAATTTGTCGCCTTGTTTTAAAATGCTACTGATAATTTTATTGTCACTTTTACTTTTACTTTTACTCAGCAACATGTTTCAAACTTGTCACCTTGTCTTAATTATACTACTTTTAATTTTATTGTCACTTTTACCTTTGCTTATTAAATACGCTAAATTTGTCATTTTATTAATCTGAACTGTTTTGTTTAGCGCAAGCAGTTATAATTGTCATTTTTCCATTATTTGAACTGAAGTTTATAAATTCTTTAGTCATTATTCTTACTGGTAAATTCACACCACCACGGTACTACAAAATTTTTCCTTTTTATTTTTCAAATCACGGTAATGGCGCAGGTGGTTGAGGGGAAGGAATTGTATCCAATAGCATGACTGATCCTCAACCATCCCGTCGCGCCTAAACCTTTTGATAAAATGTTTAAACCATCAAATACCTTTATAGGATATTTTTTGTACATTACAGCACTCTCAACGCGCGGGTTACTACAGGTGGTTGAGAGGAGGAATTTGTATCAAATAGCATGCCGATCCTCAACCACCTTACCCGCGCCCACCACCACTAGCATGTGCTATTGTCTGTTACTATATATTGTACCTTTTCTTATGTCAAATTTAATTTTTATGCCTGTTTAAACTTATATTTTATGTACATTGTACTATAATACTATTCTGTATATTTCACATTTACACAGAATTTCACACTGTTTTCTTGTATAAATCACGGTTATGGCGCAGGTGGTTGAGGGGAAGGAATTGTATCCAATAGCATGACTGATCCTCAACCATCTCACCGCGTCTAAAACCATTAATTACGTGTTTGAATTATTGAACTCTTTAAGTTAATCATTGTTTACATTCATGTCTTGTATTTCTCTTTACCAATTATTTTTTTTTTACATGTAAATACTTTAACTTTATACCTATATTTATTTTAGAAGTTCTTTGTACACAAAGCATTGAAAGCGCGCGGGTAAACACAGCGGGTTGAGAGGAGGAATTTGTATCAAATAGCATGCCGATCCTCAACCACCTTACCCGCGCCTACCAACATTAGTTTTATATTCCTTTACTCTATTCTGTATGTACTGAATGTAATGTACTCTATTGTGTATTATATGGTGTAGCGGCAACAGAAATACGTCTGTAGTGAAGATTTGAACCTCCTAATTTTTACGGTTCAAGAAATATGACGAAATAGTTCAAATTACCATTTTTAGTATATGGCCACCCGAAACTTGTTTTAATTAGTGTCTTACTATTCGTATGAGGTAGCGGCAATAGAAATATGTCTGCAGTGATTTTTTAACCCATCTAACTTTAACGGTTCAAGAGATATAACGAAATAGTTCAAAATACTTTTTTTTGTATATGGCCATCCCAAACTTGTTTTAAAAGGTTTTTTACTATTATATAGGGTAGCGGCAACAGAAATATGTCTACAGTGAAAATTTGAGCCTCCTAACTTTAACGGTTTAAGAGATATGACAAAATAGTTCAAAATACTATTTTTAGTATATGGCCACCCGAAACTTATTTTAATTAGTGTCTTACTATTTGTATGGCGTAGCGACAACAAAAATACGTCTGTAGTGAAGATTTGAACCTCCAAATTTTAACGGTTCAAGAGATATGACGAAATCTTACAGACGTTCAACTCTTAAACCTTTTGGTGAAAAATAGTGTTCCTACAAGTGTAAGTGAAAGTGAATTAAATCAGTGGACCTTTGGATTAATTAATACAGTAATAAGCTTTATGCTCATGACATGTGTCATTTTATTAGCGTTTAAGAGTAAAATTAAGAAAATTATATTTCAGGCCAAATAGAACACTCGAGATCATCCAAATTCAGAGGATAATCTCGATTCTAAGGAGAGAGGAGTTATACATTCTCAAGACATATTTCTTAATATTTGATATTAAAGATACATGCACATCTATTCTCACGAATACTGCTGACACATTTCCTAATCTAAAATTACTAAGAAACACCTATGTTTATTCTTACGAATATTGCTGACTGACTGGCTGGCTCCGGGTATCGCATATTAGATATTAAGTTGTAGGATAGTATGTAAGTAAAGTATGTAAGAGATTTGAATCAATAATAACTCATACGTTGAAGCATGCAGTCGTTTCATTTTCTCGTCTCCTCGTCCGCACCTCATATGGCGACCCTGCAATAGGAGCTTGCCTCGTGACCGCGCGTTCGGTGTACTATGAACTGATGGAATATTCCGCTTACGTGTAAAACTTAAATAATCGGACAATGGACTCGATAAACTTTTCGAGGACGATTGCGAAGTGTAAAAAAAATCATTTAAAATGTGCCAATCAACTCAGAATAAGGAGGAAGTTTTCCTGAATCAAAATGCCGCTGGTTCGAATAATGGAAGTTTGGAAAATATTGGCTGGCATCTGAATACGCATAATATTATTTCTACGATTATTGTAGTCCTGCTGGGATTTATGCTGATTTATCTGGGGTACAAGGTGTACCAACGTTGCCTATCTCAAATGATACGCCGTGAGATGTTTCATGCAAACCTCGCCGGGTTCCGGATGTCGTCCAGACGAGGCTTCCCCGTCCAGATTGCGCCAGGAGTAGCAGGTCAGGTTGGCGATACAAAGTGTTAGTGTCTCAAAAGTGAGTAAAGTGCGGTGCGTTATCGTTTATTCGTATATTCGTCTATATGTAATGTGCGTATATCGGAAACTTCGGTCTTGATTATTATCTATTTAGAGGACTTTTATATCAGTAAGTTATGTTATACGCGTACTATATATACCTCTATAATACGTGTACATTTAAACATATTGTTAAGATATAATTATGAGCAACAGTATATTGCAGTAATATGATCTAAGTTAGATTATCGATTCGTAGATACTTATTGAGTGAACATAAATATGTTTTGCAATTGCATTCTATTGATTGTTGTTTTAAAGGGTTATGGCTTCAGATTTAAATAATATTTTGAGTGAGTTGAAACAAATCAGGGAGTATCTTGTTAAACTAGGACCAGCTAGGAGGAGCACACAGGATTTGACAGCTTAATACACACGAGCTTGTAGTTTGTATGACGAGTTCTCTGCATTAATAAGTAGTTCTTTAGAAGATAAGGCATTAAAATCAGATGAGTTAGAAATTCTTAACAAACTTTCTATAAATATTAATTCTATTTACTCTAAAATACAAGACCTTTATACGACTTCTAAGGCTGAAGGGAAAAAATCCAATAACACGATGGAGTTCGATTTAAAAACTGCCGTTTCCTTGTTGCCGATGATGAGCGATGATGAAAAGGTGACCAAGCAGTTAATCGATAATATAGAAATGTATGCTAGTATGTTGGAAAATACCAATGGTAAAAATGCATTGATCACCTTTGTGTTAAAATCTAGGCTCTCGGAAAATGCAAAATTGCGTCTGTCCCAAAACTATTCCTCAGTTTCAGATCTTATACAGGACATGAAATCGTTGTTGCTGTCGAGAAAATCGGACACGGCTATCCAGCAGCAGCTGCAGAGTGCTAGGCAAGGCGAGAAGAGTATAGCAGAATTTGGTAAGGATATTGAATCTATGTTTGTTGATTTAACCATTACTCAGGCCGACGGCGATACACAGAAATATGAAATTTTAAGATCAGTCAACGAGAAAAATGCAATTAAGCGTTTTTCCGACGGCCTGCGTAATAGTCGAATTAGTACAATTATTGCAGCTCGTGATTATAAGACTCTGAAGGATGCGATTCGAGGGGCATTGGACGAAGAGTTGTCGTCGCGTCCCGAGGGATCCGTCATGAACTACGGGCGTCCCCGAGGTAATTCTTACTCAAATAGCCGCAGATTTAATCAACGTAATTTTTTTAATCCACGTCGACCTGTAATCCAACCCTCTCGGAGTGACTTTTCTCAGAATCGATCAAACTATTCTGGACAAAATAACAGACAGTTCTATAATAACAACCAGAGGGGTTTCAATCGCGGTAGTCGCGGCGGTAGAAACAATTTTAATAATGTTTATACCGGTAGAGGGCGAAATTCCAATTTACGAGGCCGCAATATAAATATGATCGACCCTGTTGTACAAAACCAGGCGGAGGAATTGGATACCGATACAAAAAATCATTTTTTTCGTTCATAATGAGATTCATGAATTATGTGATAACAGTAATTCTGTTGTAATTAGTGCATCTAACATTCCTTATTCCTGGCTTCTTGATAGCGGCGCCTCATTGTCGGGGCTGAAATATGAATATCTGGCGGCGCGCAACATTCCATTCCATATAGAGCGAGTGCGCATCAGAGGTATAGGTGGAGATGTTTTCTCGGAAGGCATTATTTATCTAAATTTGCAGATTGGTGATACAGAAATAGAACATAAATTTTACGTTTTTAAAAATTTACCCTGCCGAACTGACGGTATATTAGGTCAAGATTTTTTGAGCCGTAATAACTGCATTATGAATTTTGAATTAAACACTTTATCGATAAATACCAGTCAGGGTCAATATGAAATAAAAATAGACATGGGTATTTCTGGTTATAATAATTTTTTGGAGTTACCCCCACGATGTGAGTCAATACATTACATTGAAACAAAATTAAGCGGCGATTGTGTCATTTTTCCGAAAAAATTATGTGAAGGAATATTTTTAGGTGGTTCATTAGTTTCTCCCAAAAATGGTAAAATGCCAATAAAAGTTTTAAATACTCGAGATGAGACAGTCCGATTGAGTTTTTTTAAACCTGAGGTTGATTTCTTGTATAATTATAATTTGTGTAGTTTCGAACGTGTTAACACTGACGCAAATCGAGTTAAAAAGCTATTTAAGCTTTTGGAATTATCTCACTTAAATGTAGAGGAACAAAAAACGATTGAGAATATTTGTGCCAAATACTCTGATATCTTTCATTTAGATGGAGACAAGTTAGGGGTGACAAATGTTTATCAACAGTCTATACACTTGAAAGAAAATGCATCCCCTGTTTATGTCAAACCGTATAGGCTTTCCAAATCACAGAAAGCGGAAATAGATAGACAAATTAAGAACATGTTGAAAGACGATATAATTGAAGAGTGTCAGAGTGAGTGGTCGAGCCCATTGCTACTTGTACCGAAAAAGAGTGACAGTTCGAGTGAAAAAAAGTGGCGTGTGGTGGTTGATTATCGTAGATTGAATGAGAAAATACAAGATGACAAATTTCCTTTGCCAAATATAAATGACATACTAGATGCATTATCGGGGTCTATCTATTTCAGCCATTTAGATTTAAGTCAAAGTTATTATCAATTGGCACTCGACCCGGACGGTAGAACATATACTGCGTTCACTACTAGTCAGCAATATCAGTTAAAAAGATTACCAATGGGGTTAAAAATTAGTCCCAGTGCATTTAGCAGAGCCATGACCGTGGCAATGTCTGGTTTACACTATGAAAAATGTCTTATTTACTTAGATGATTTAATTTGTTTCGGGCGAAATTTGACACAACACAATAAAAACTTAATATCTATCTTTGAAAGACTAAGAAAAGTGAATTTGAAACTTAACCCTAGTAAATGTCAATTTTTAAAGAAAGAATTATTATATTTAGGACATATTGTTTCTGCCGACGGTGTTAGTCCAGATCCTCAAAAAACAAAAACTATTCAAAATTATCCTAGGCCGCAGAACAGTGACGAGGTCAAACGCTTTGTTGCGTTTGCCAACTATTATAGGAAATTTATCCCCCGTTTTGCTGAAATAACTATTCCTCTTAATTATTTGTGTCGTAAAGGAGTTCCATTTGAGTGGACAACTGACTGCGAAAATTCATTTTTGACGTTAAAAAAGTCACTTATCAACCCCCCAATCCTACAATACCCAGATTTTTCGGAGGAAAATGAGTTTATACTGCATACCGATGCGTCAGGCGTAGCTATCGGATCTATGCTATGTAACAAAAACAATCTACCTATAGCATATGCAAGTCGGTCTTTAAATAAATCGGAACTTAATTACCCGACTATAGAAAAAGAATTGTTGGCGATAGTTTGGTCGGTACGTTATTTTAGACCCTATTTGTTTGGCAAGAAATTCGTGATTCGCACAGACCATAGGCCGCTTGTTTATTTATTTAATATCAATAGTCCAAGTAGTCGTTTATTAAAATTCAGACTTAGTTTGGAAGAATACGATTATAAGATTGAGTATGTGAAAGGGACGAATAATGTGGCTGCAGACGCATTATCTCGTATAGTTGTGAGTTCTGATGAGTTAAAAGAGATGAATGAACGTATTATGAATGTGATGACTAGAAGAATGATGAAAGCGCAAAATGAGAAGTCTGAAAACCCGAGTTGTACCAGTGACACTTCTACATGTACCCGGACTGATCACCCGGATATCGTAGAAATGTTGAAAAAACCAATAAATGGAGTTGAGCTTATTGTAGAAAAATATAGAAAAAAAAAGGACGAGACATTTATTACACAAGACAATCTTTATTACTTACCTTCAAAGTCGATTATTTACACTTATCCTAATACTCGATCACGATCTGCGCGAGACGCGTTCGTGAGGAGTTTAGAAACATTTTGTAAAAGCATAAATGTTAATGAAATATATATAATAAAGAACAATAAAAGTGAAGATATAATTCAATGGTTAACCAATGAGATAAAGAATAATTCAAAGTGGTCCGGACCCCGACTTTGTATTATAAGAGGAGTAAGAAAAATAGATAATATCGACGATAGAACCGTGATTCTAAATGACTTCCACTTATTACCGACAAGTGGACATGCAGGTGTAAGGCGTATGCTTAATAATATAAAACGTTATTACTTTTGGCCTAACATGGGCGAAGATGTAAAAAAGTTTGTAAGGAAATGCGATAGTTGTCAAAAGCAAAAACATTCCTTACCAACTCGCCAGCCTATGGTTATAACAACTACTTCGTTAAGTGCTTTCGATAAGATATATTTAGATATTGTAGGCCCATTAGAGAAAGACTATTATAATTACTCATATATCTTAACTATACAATGTGAACTCAGTAAGTATGTTGAAGCGTACCCCTTAGAGAGAAAAGATAGTAGTAGTGTTGCGAAATCATTTGTAGAAAATTTTATTCTTAGGTACGGCATACCAAAGGAGATTGTCACCGACAGAGGGACAGAGTTCGTGTCTTCGGTTATGTCAGAGGTATGTAAATTGTTGCAAATTAATCATCTTACTTCCACAGCATATCACCATCAAACATTGGGATCATTAGAAAATACCCATAAATCGCTCAATGCATTTTTACGTATTCAAACCGAAAATAATTCGCGTTTTTGGAGTAATTGGTTGCCTTATTGGAGTTTTTCGTACAATACAACCGTACATACTGAAACAAAATACAGTCCTTATGAACTTGTGTTTGGTAAAACTTGTAATTTGCCTAGTAATTTAACCAGTAATACTGTCGAACCATTGTACAATAGTGAACATTATCCTTTAGAATTAAAATATAGACTGCAAAAATCGCAATATGATGCAAGACAAAATTTAATTAAAAGTAAAGAGCTGAGAAAATGTAAATATGATTCCTATGTTAACCCTGTGATGTATAAAAAAGATGATCTGTTGTTACTTAAAAATGAGTGTGGCAATAAATTGACAACCTCTGTATATTCCGGCCCTTATCAGGTAGTTGAAGATATGACACCTAATGTAAAAATTATGAAAGATGGAAAAGAAGTTATAGTACATAAGAATAGAACCAAATTATATAATGAATAAAGTTTATTTTTAGAAGTACGTAAAGAATCCTTATAAAACATTTTGTAATTTTATTTTTAATGAATTTATATAATGTTATTAAACAAATTTATGCTGTTGCTCTAGGTTAACTATGTAATCTAGGTAATCTATGTAATCTAGGTAATCAATATAATCTAGGTTATTAATTTATTTATTTCTAATAAGCCAATGCTTACTTCTTTTTGTTTATTATAAAATAAATATAAACAACATAAAAAAAAATGTAAGCTAAAGTTATTTTTTTTTCTTTTTGAAGGGGCGTGTAGGATAGTATGTAAGTAAAGTATGTAAGAGATTTGAATCAATAATAACTCATACGTTGAAGCATGCAGTCGTTTCATTTTCTCGTCTCCTCGTCCGCACCTCATAAAGTTAGTCTTAAGCTAATTACCTTTGTAACCGGTACTATAAAATATGTTTTAATTTTTTCATTTCAAAAACGCTCCAGCGCGACCTCGCGTTTTGACTAGGTATCATTTTCATAAGGTATCGCAGTAGGTTATTTAATGTAAAGAATAAACAGTAGCCCATCATTAGTAGATTAGTAGTCCTGTTCAGATGTCGAACCTGAAGCAACCGCTGACACTACTGAGTACTGACACGGTAGTTCTAAATATTAAAGCTCAAGATGCGCGATACACCAACTCACATAAGAAATATTGTATATATACTATATATGTGATTTATATTTAAAGTGTATCTTCAGCTTATTAAATCAGATTTGAATATTGCTTTGGCTTATTAATTTCTGGCGTCCTCTCAAAGCGTTATATCGTGGTGAGGCTGCCAGATATTTTAATAAACTGTATTTCACTTATTTTTCCTAATTTAAATACTTCCATAAGGTCCATATTTAGTAGCAGGCAGCACTTAGCAATGGGTTCACCCCCACCTCGTCACATTTGGATTTAGAACTGAAAATAATAGTAAAAACATACGGTCGGTTCGATGGGTGCTTACACCTACTACTGGTAAACATATGACATATACACATAGACATATTTGTATTAATAGGTGACACCTCGTCGTTACCTATTAATACAAATATGTTAGTCACTTACACTACATGAAATTTTGTTGTATCGCTACTTACTCGAGAAGACATTTCCATTAAGATATGTATGTACCTACCTTATCTCTAACCTAAAGAAATTAAAATTCAAAGAATGTGAAACATCCAGAAATTCAAATGCTTCACTATGTTCATGTTTTACTCAATTAAATACAATACAATAAAAAATTTAAGACGCTAGTTGAACAATTTATTAGCTTTATGCCCGTTAAGCGTAGGCTGCGCCTTATGTTGAGTGTGAATATGTGAGTAAAAGACGTTCTCATATTATTATAATAAATTTAATATAAATACATGCTTGGGGCGAGAACTGCCGGCGCTAACTAATTACGTGCAGTACGCCTGGCAGGAGGAAGTCGTGGTTGCGAAATATAAGGGAGTGGATCGGAATTACATCCGCCGAGGAGCTCTTCCGTTTAGCGCAAGATTCCCGACGATTTAAATTGTTAACAGCCAACCTTTAGTCATAAAGTGGCACCACAAGAAGAGAAGAAGACGAAGAAGACAAATTTAACATTTGTTTCTGGGTTGCAGAAAACCCCTACAATTTAAATTAATTTAATTTTTAAATTTATCCAGCAAAATTTCAAAATAGCAATATTACATTTAATTAAAAATTGTGCCGTAGCAGGGACATTTGAATAGGATTACTTTGGCTATTAGTGCACATATAAACCGACAAATCCGCTGACTCCATTGTATTTCTTAAGGTTTATTTTGTAGAGACACGGACAAGGGAGCGCAAAGTGCGCAAATGGACAGCTCGCAGCGCGGCTGGCCTGCAAGCTTCGCCAACCAACCAGTGAAACGCACCGCACCAGAGACGCGCTCTCTCGCGCAGCAAGACGCCACCTCGAGTCGCTTCCGGCAGCACTTCGCTGTGCACTTCCAGCGTCACGCACCACCTCAGCGGCAGCAAGGGCAGTCGAGAGCATCTCTCGTCGCTCAGCCGCAAGGAATGAACTTGGGGCGCCCGCTCGTCGTGCGCGCTCAACTCGACGCCGCCTTCACATCGCGGACCGCACTCGTAGCGCACCGCATAGCGCCAGGTGGTATAATTGGAAGATTCACGCTCCAGTCGCCAGGCACCGATGTGCTGATAGAGTCGGGGGTAGTTAGTAAAGTCAGAGAGAAAGTGCGCCAGCGCGCGTGGAGTCACGTCCGAAAAGTGTGCCTCGAGCTGTGCGTCAAGCGGAAAACGCACGACGAGCGCCGCCAATGCGAAAGCCAGCGCTGTCGCTACTCGCCACCGTCTCCAACGAAACATAACCAGACCTTAAGATACGGACACTTTAACCTCCGACGGCCAGCCGTATACTGGCGAGTGGTGTATCCGGCTCTTGGGAAGGATGTTGCCTTATCGCTTTTTGATAACGGTCCCCACGTTGGTGTCACAAACCGTTACATTGTGTATGCTTGTTATAAGTTTTCGCAAACGAACTAAATGTGGTCCTTTTGTAAAATATTAATGATGTTGCTCAGGCATTTATATGTCTCACCATACTAAATTCCAGTCAGTTTCAACAAAAAGAAATTAAAGTGATCTGGTTTTTTTTCAGTACATATACAGAAATTCCACCTCTACGCTTTCATTAAAAGTATGTTTAATTAATCTTTTAAAGACCTTGTAAGTGTATTGGGGTACAATCACTAAATGTGTGGCCAGTTCTATTCTAGAAATATTTATACTCCTATTGATTGGCTTATAATATCGCTGCGATTGTAAATTCGTTCTCGTATTCTAATTAATGAAATCTTTCTTACCACGATATAGCCATACTAAGGTTTAAGGAAACACGCAAAACCTTTCCACGTGCGGGCGTGAGGACTAAATCGCAAACAATGGACTTTAACGTGTCAGTTATTCATAAACTTTGTTTTTCAATAAAGGGATAATAAAAGACGATGTCGTGTCATTATTTATATCGTATCAGTGTCGCGAGTCTGGTGGCGGCTGCTGCGGCGGAGCTGTGGGCTGCTGGGCGGCGGCGGGCTGCTGGGCGGCCACGGGCTGGGCGGGCGCTAGGTGGGCCAGCACCACGTGCTGGTGAGGGCGGGCGGCGCGGCGCAGGGCCAGCTGCTGCAGCTGTAGCGTGCGCAAGGCGGCTGCTCCGCTGCCGCTTACGCTCACGCCCTCGACACTCGCCACCATTCCGCCCACGCTGGTGCCGCTGCCGCTCGTGACTATGCTCTGAAACGGGACAATCGACGTCAGGTTTGTGACGTGACGGTCGCACACGAGCAGCTAGGCGGGTGCCCTGACCTGGGAGTGTGGCGGCGGGGCGTGATGCAGTATCTTGAGGTGGTGGCGGGCGGCTGGCGAAGGCTGGCGATACACGAGGTGAGCGCCGCGGGGCGCCGCGGCCTCCCGGCGCTCGGCCTTGCCCGCCTGCACGCTGCTGGCGGGCACCACGATGCGCTGCGGCGCGCTAGGGCCGGCCGGCGCGGCGCCGCCTTTCAGTTTCTCTTTGGCTATTCGCTCGGCCCGTCGCGTCGCCACCTCCATCGGCGTCGGCGGAGCGTCGTAGTCGAGGCCTTGGTCGGCGAGCAGCGCCGCGTGTTTGGGGTTACGCGGCGCGGCGTCATCGTGTCGCCGCTTGGGGGCAGCGCGGCGCCGCTCGGCCGCGTCGCGCATGGCGTCGAGGCGCGGGAGCGGCGGCCGCGGCGACTCCTCGTCGGGGCGGCGGCGCGCCTGAGGCGGCTTGCGGTGCTTGCGGCGCGCCCTCTCCGGGTCGGCGAGCACGTCGTGGCGGTCGCGGCAGGCGCGCGGGGAGCGGTACGCGCGCGACACCTCGTTGACCAGCTCGGCGAGCCACTCCCAGTTGGGCGCCAGCGCGGCCGGGGGCTCGGCGGGCAGCCGCTGCAGGCGAAGGGCACGGCGCAGAGCGGCGTCCTCGCAGGGACTCCACTCGGGCGGGGGCACGGCGGGGTCGCGCGGGGTGGGCGGCGGAGCCCTCGGGCGGGCGCGCGGGCGCAGACCGAAGAGCGAGGGCGGCGCGAGGGGCGGGCGGGGCGCGGGGCGCATGCGGCGGGGCGAGCGGGCGCCGCGCGGGTCTCGCCAGCGAACGGGCGGCAGAAGAGCGTCGGCGGCGGCGCCGCGGCGGTAGAGCGCGCGAGCCCACGAGTCGCAGTACACGTCGCCGTCGCTGGAGGGCGGCGTGGGTGGTCCCCATATCTGAGGAGAAGTCGAGGTTGAGGTGACGGCGCGAAAGTAGGCCTGGGAACGTTCTAAGTGGGCAAGGGCACTCACCGGCATGACGTCTTCGGCGGGCGACGAGCCGATCCACACCTGTAACGTCACGGCTCGTTACTACTGTCCATCTACCGCCATCGACCGAATGCTGCGCGGCACTCGGTGAGAATGGTAATTACTAATCTCTTTGATCACAAAGGATCGATCGAAAAGGGGGGTGGGGGGTGGCGGTCGAGGTCGGCCGTAAATGCTTGGACGCCTTACATCCCTGACGTTCGCCGCGGCTTCGCCGTTTTGGTGGCTTCTCGCGAGAACACCGGCCGCCGTCTACGGGTCAAGCATTTACGGACGAAATCGAGCGGCACCAAAACGTCGAACGTCAGAAATATAAAACGCCACATGACAGTCTCAATCATTTATTATCGATATCGCGGTCGTCGGCCTCGGGCCCCGCCAGCCACGAGTCCAGTGTGCCGTTGCGGCGCCGGGCCGCGCCCTCGCGCTCGTCCAGCGTCCACAGGTTGATGTGCACCGTGCCCCTGGAGCGCGTGCGCGGCGCGCCGCCGGGCGGCGACGGCGGCGGCGAGGGCGGCGGCGGCGGCGCCGGCTGCGGAGCCCCGCGCCGTCTCCGGCGGCCACGCACCTTGGTGCGCGCGTCCTCGCCGCTGTAGGTAAGCGGCTCGTCGTCGTCGTCGGGCCGCGGCTCTTCGGGCGCGTCGGGCCGGTCGCGCAGCGCGGCCCGGGCCTTCTCCCAGTCCCGCAGCTGGCGCCGCATCTCGTCGAGGGCAGCGCGCTCGGCCTCCGTGGCCGCTTCTCCGCTCTCCACCACGCGCATCGCGTATCTCTCCACGGGGCTCAGCTGCACATGACATGAAAATCAACGGGATCAATGTCACTACTAGCTCATATATGAATGTTTTACATCCGATCGATTATTGAGATGCATTTGGGCACCCACCTGTTTGACGAGCGCGGCGCACTCGTCGGGCGCTTGCGCGGGCGGGTCGGCCACGTCGTCGAGCGGCACGCTCTCGTCGAACTCGGCGAGGTCGCGATGGGCCTCGGCGCGCGCCGCCACGGCCGCCGCAGCGTCCGCCTCGTCCTCGCACGCCGCCAGCGCGCTCTCCAGCTCGCCGCCGTCGGCCGCGGCGCCCACGGCCTCGCCGCCGAACAGCTCCCGCACGTTGGCATCGCGGAGGTACGAGGTGGTGAAGTGGCCGTCCTCGATGGCGAGGTGGCCCAAGGCGCGCTTCTGCTCGGCCTTGCGCAGGATGTTCTCCTCGACGGTGGCGGCGGTGACGAGGCGGAAGACGTGCACGTCGCGCGTCTGGCCGATGCGGTGGCAGCGGTCCTGCGCCTGCGCGTCCATCGTCGGGTTCCAATCCGAGTCGTAGAACACGACCGAGTCGGCGCCGGTGAGGTTGAGGCCGACGCCGCCGCTGCGCGTGGACAGAATGAAGGCGAAGATGCGCGGGTCCGTGTTGAAGCGGTCGACGAGCGGCTGGCGCAGGTCGACGCGCGTGGCGCCGTCCAGCCGCAGGTACGTGTGGCCGTGCATCGACAGGAACGCCTCCAGGACGTCGAGCACGCGCGTCATCTGAGTGAAGATGAGCACGCGATGCGCGCCCGCTTTCAGCCGCCGCAGCAGCCCGTCCAGCGTCTGCAGCTTGCCGCAGTCGTACTGCAGCAGACGAGGGTGCGGGAATGCCACGGCCTGGCGCTGCGCGGGCGCGTGCAGCTGCGCCAGCGCACGCCGCAGCGGTCCGTCTAACGCGCGCTCCAACGCCGACGCTTGGCGGCGCCAGGCCCTCGCATCGTCGCCGCCGCCGCACAACAACGTCGGCGGCTCCGCGCGGCATGCTGCCCAGCATACGCCGAACCTGAAGACCGAACACTCGCAGTCAAAAACTACATGAATCATGAGCCAAACCTTCCAAGAGCAAACGATAGCTTACCGGTCTATTACAGTATGCATTTCTGCGAGAACGTCGTCGATAGTCTTAGGCGCGAACGGCGGCGGCGGCGGCGGCACGGTCAGCGCATTGCGCAGGTCGGCACCGAACAGCGGCAGCCGCCAGCAGCGCCGCTCATTGACGCGGGCTGCGCGTCTCATACAGCTCACCCGGTGCGCCTCGAGCCGCTGGGTGGCGCCGCCCTCGCGCGGGTGTGTGACGACAGGCGGCGGCGCGTCGGCGGGGCGCGGCGGCGCCGTCAGCAGCCGCGGGGGCTGCGGTGCGACGGCAGGCAGTCGAGAGGGCGGAGCGCGAGGAACGAGGCGCAAGTGAAGGCGGAGCGCAGCGGGCGGCGGCCGCGGCGCCGTCGGGGCGGGTCGCTCGGCGAGTTCCTCGACGAGACGACGCGGAGGCGCCAGGTGACGAGCGCGGTGAGCGGCGAAGGCGTCGACGGCGTGCAGCTCGAGCGACGCGAGGTCGCCGCCGAGGCGCGCGGCCTCGGCGTGGCGCTCGGCCACGGAGGCCACGAGCGCGAGGGCGGGCAAGCGCAGCCGCAGCGTGGTCAGGTGAAGGGGCGAGGTGACGGGCCGCGGCTCGAACAGGTCGGGGTGGTTGCACACCTTGCGCAGCTGCATGAGTACATTGATGACGCTCAGCAGGTTGCCCGAGGCGAGGCTCTCCTTGGTCTTGGCGCGCGACATGAAGTCGTCGTAGAGGAATCGCTGCCGTTTCGCTAGTCGGCAGAGCAGCACGTGCTCGTGCTTGCGCGGCAGCTGGCGCTCCACGTCGGCCTTGAGGCGGCGCAGCAGGAAGGGCCGCAGCACTTCGTGCAGGCGACGCAGCAGCGCGTCCGACTGGCGCGAGGCGGCGCCCTCGGCGATCCCAGCCACTGGCGCGAACCACTCGCGAAACTCCGAGTGCGAGGCGAACACGCTGGGCATCAAGAAGTGCATGAGCGACCACAGCTCCAGCAGACTGTTCTGCAGTGGCGTGCCCGTCAGCAGGAGCCGCCTGAAATAGTACGTGTTGATATAGAAACGGCTACGAATACGTATTATATTGCACAGGGGATGAAAAGAGCAACCGGTTACCTCTCGGTCTGAAAGTTCAGCAGCATCTGCCAACGCTGCGATTTGAAGTTCTTGATGTTCTGCGCTTCATCGAGGATTAAATATTTCCAGCGCTTCCTTCGAAAGCTCTGATGATCTTGAACGACTAGCTTGTAGGAGGTGATGCAGACGTGGAAAGAGTTGGCCTTGGTCCAGCCGACGCGCTTTAGCTTGCGCTCCTTGATGGTGCCGTAGTAGGTGAGCAGCTTGAAGGCCGGGCACCACTTCTTGAACTCGTACTCCCAGTTGAGCACGAGCGACGTGGGCGCCACGACGAGGTGGGGGCCCCAGTCGTGTCGCTCCAAAGCCAGATGCGCCAACAGCGCGATGGTCTGGATGGTCTTGCCTAAGCCCATCTCGTCGGCCAGGATGCCGTTGAGGCGGCGCGCGTGCATCGTGGCCAGCCAGTGCAGCCCCACCTGCTGGTACTCGCGCAGCGTGTGGCGCAGCAGCCGCGGCACCGGCGTGCCCACGGCCGTGTCCGACAGCGTGGTGCCGGTGGGCTGCAGCGAAGCAGCCAGCGAAGCCGCTGCTTCCACGCGGTCTTCGCCGTCCGCCTCGTCCGCCACAAGGGCCTCGAGCGGCGCCCGCTCTGATGCGCTCGATTCGGCCTCGCTAGCGGTGGTGGCTTCGTCGTCCTCTTCGGCTTCGGCCTCGGTCTCAGCCCCGGCGTCGATGGCGGCTCCGTCGGGCGGGCGGGCATAGCGGCGCAACAATTCATCCATATCGAGATCGGCCTCGTTTCGCAGAGCGTCGAGTTCGGCGGCCGTCTCGTCCGGCCTCTCGGCGCGCTCCTGCTCGTCGATGGTGCTTTCGTCGTCGGCGGAGTCCTCGTCGCCGCCGTAGTCGGAGGGCGGCGGCGAATGCTCGGGCAGGTAGCCGGCCGGCAACAGCTCTCCGAGGTCGAGCCGCGACTCGCGTCTCAGCGCGTCAAGCTCGCGTCGGTGGTCGGCTGGGTCGTCCCGCTCTGCGGCGGCTATGGTCTCCTCGTCGTCGTCGGAGTCGCCGCGCGGTTGGAATTCGTCGTCGGACGGTGGCCTCGGCTCCGAGTGCAGGTTGGCAGCGAGCTGCCGCGAGTAGCGCTCGGTGCGGTCCACGATGTAGCTGAGCTGCTCGTCCAGAGCTTGCTTTCGCGCGCGCTCGACGCGGACCGACCGCTTCCACTCCACCACCTGAGGAAAACCATTTCACATGTGTTGCAGAAAATTTAAATCAATTTTCGCTCAAAAATCGCTTCACCAGGTGCACGGGTGTATCAAAAACATCAATGTCGCTATTAATTATAGAAAAAGAATTGAGAAGGTTGCTCGCTCGCCATATAAATGAATTTTGTTTATATGAGGTAGAAACGTTAGGAAGATGGCAGGGATGATGGGATCTGGATGGGAATGTTGGTACCTTGAAGCTTATACTTTGCAATAAGAAAGGGCAATCAACTTTACAGGAGGCAATTTTCATTAAGTATGCGATATCGGCTATTTCTCGGAGTTTGGTTAAAGGAAGAAAATGATGGATTTTACATAAACGCTCATACTCAGTATCTTTATAGTTTTGTTTTAACCGGAATGCTAGGAATTTAATAAATATTTTTTGAACGTTTTCAAGACGATTAATGTAGCAAGTGTAAGGGGGTTCCACACTTGAGAACAGTATTCCAGATTGCTTCCAACAAGGGCACAGTAAAGTATTTTTAATGTTTTAGCACGCGTAAATTCTGAAGACGTTCTCATTAAAAAACCCAACATCTTAGAAGCATGAGATACTATGGAATCAATATGCTCACTAAAAATAAGTTTAGTATCGTGGTACACTCCAAGATCCCGCACAGTATTGCTTCTAATAAGTTGTTGTCCCTTTAAATTATGTGCAAAAGCAATTGGAACACGTTTACGAGAGAAGGTAGCAACACAACACTTAGAAGGGTTGAGTTCGAGTTTATTAGACGTACAATAAGTTTCAAGTCTAAGCAGATCGTCCGCATCAGCTGGGGATGAAATAATTGAGAAGATCTTCATGTCGTCAGCAAAACAGAGTAAATGAGAGGAATGTAAGCACTGATTGATGTCATTAACAAAAAGAACAAAGAGCAAAGGGCCAAGCAAAGAACCTTGGGGGACACCGCTAGGAACATGAACCCAACTCGATATGAAGTTACTGACGACAACAGCTTGCGTTCTGTTACTTATGTAGGAGGCCAACCATCGTAGAAAATCTCCTCTTATACCTACTGATAATAATTTATTTAAAAGTATATTATGATCAATTCTATCAAATGCCTTACTATAATCTGACTACTACAAGTGAAACATTACCTTCTCTACATTGGCCCAAAAGGTACGGATCTCTTTCGCTGCAAATGCAGCTATTTTCTTGAGCTGTAATTCTTGAGCCTTTTCTGCTTTTTGTGCAGCTGCAGCTTTATCTTGGAAATATTTCTGTACGGCTCGAGCGCACTGCAAAGCGACGAATATGGTTACTGTATTCAACTGTTGCATACTGAACATTTTGCATACTCATACTCATCATTGCGTTGCATAATCTTTTAAATTATTTAAATAATATTAACTTGGGCGTAAAAAGTAAAATAATTGATATAATGGATTCTTTAATTGGATTGGTCAAGCAATCTTCTCTTACAGAACAAGGAAAAATCCCTTGGTCTATGAATATAGAAAAATGAACCTTCTTGGCGGCCTGCTTCTTCCACTTGCGCTCGTGCGCGAAGTCCTGCGCGAGCCACGCCATCTCCTCGAGCAAGTAGTCCCAGTGCGTCTTGGGGCGCGGCGGCTCCAGCACGCGCGGCAGCCGGCGCTCGGCCCAGAGCCCGCCGCGAGCCAGCGCCGCCACGCGCGCCGCCACGGCCGCCTCGGCGCGCGCCTTCTCCACCACCTCGTCAGCGGCGGGCGGCTCGGCTGGCTCCGGCCCGCCCCCCGTGCGCCGCGCCTCCACGTAGGCCGCTAGGGCGGGCGCCGGCGGACGCTTCCGCCACGCCGCGTAATCTATCATGTTGCCGCCCGCCTCCAGAAAGTATTGCTCCTTCAACAACTCCGTCGACCTGCAACGGACCGCGTTGCAGACTTATTATAACTATGAAGCTTATTTTGTTAACCTAATAATACCTTTTTAAATCTATAAGATATTGGTTTTATTTATAGTATTCCAGTTTACAGTGAAAGCTTGCCTTTCGCGTAGATTCCTGAGCCGCAACAGCTTATATTCCAGTATACGTTTTCGCAGCGCAGAGGCATCTTCCGCAAGGATTAGCTTAGGCCGCTTGTTGGGGGGTTCCTCCGTGCGGTCCGGTGGGGAGCCGTTGAGCGCGGCGGCCGCGCCGGCCAAGCCGCCGCCCGCGCCCTCACTGCGCTCCACACCCTATTCAAAAGTCTAGTTAAAAAATTTACTGAAAACAAGTATTGCTACAATATGTAGCTAACCAAAAATATGCAACATTCAGCATACTAGTATGAAAAGTACAAAACAGGCCTGAAGAAAGTATGTATATGCATAACTGCAGGCTGCAGACTAAGACTAATACAATACTTTGCAAGAAAACCTAATAATAAAATGTGTATTGCTCAACTTTTTACTTATCTCAGAAATGCATGCATTCATTCATTTCTAAGAAAAGTTAAAAATCTAATCACAATCATCAAAAAAATTAAAGAAAAATATATTTTACTTTGTGGCAATAGAACATAAAAAATATGGAAGCCTTTTAAAATTCATGGATAAAAACAACATAGTGGACTAAGATATATATGTAAGCAAACATTTAAAGGACAATTAAAAAAAAAATATTGTTAAAACTGTTATAGAACAATTAACCTACTATATCATTCTATACTGTATTTGATTGATTGATTGATTGTACCTTTTTGGTCTTAATAAATATTTATTATTATTATTATTATTTAGTAAATGTATATCTGAAATTATTTTTTTAAATTAAATTATTAAAAGAGTCAAGATTAAAACAAACACATGTATGTATGCACCCACAAATTGAGAATTAATATAAAACTATCAATAGATGGGAAGAGGCAACGGACAAATCTAAATATAAAAGGTAAAATCTGAGAAAATGTAGCAAAATACTTGTCAGTAATCATTTAAAGCCAATTGTGTCCATATAGCAGGAGTATATAGTATCATACCCACGTCTATGACTTGATTATAATTGTATATAAGTATAATTATAATACTGGCATAAGGACAAGGCATAAAGGACAACAAACTACAAAAACAAAATATATATAGTTTCATTAATAATCCAATAGGGAGGGAGAATTATAAAAACAAATCAGCTGAAGATATGGGTTCGTTAGAGTAAACAGTGACTCTAAGATTTTATTTAGAATCCCCTAGATAGCTTACCATGAGTAGCACAGCCGAGCCCAACAACAATTATTGCACCAGGGCGGGCTCATAACGCCCGCTGACACACCAACATAACTGTTTTACACAATGCACTTATTACTACACTAAAAATAAAAGCACTGCAGCACATCCCCGGCAATACGTAAATTAATTAAGTTTATTTATTACAACTATGTATTATTTTCTTTAAGCGCAATTTATAATTGTTCCAAGTAGTCCAACTCATTTTAGATACATAATCGTTTCATTCGTAAGGTACATTACTTGAAATAATTGATTTGAACGTAATGATAATATTTATAGAATTAAGTGATTATTGTCAACAATCCCGGCAGCAGCCATATTGAATGCACAAAGCGCCACTAGCTATAGAAACACATAACGCAATGCACAGATTTTAATCACGTATTAGCTTATTAAAAAAGGCACATCACTGTATTTAAGCGATTCTAAAATCTTTTTCTGATATTTTAGGTTTATGTTCGTTTAGTATTTCTGTTTAATATATATTTCAACAATAAATTAATAATAAAACCGAAATGGTACTTTTAATTTGACAGTTGACCACAGTGTCGAATGAATACAGATTATAGAAATAGACAGGATATTAAGATCACAGAGTAAGTTATTATTTGAGTTGAGGGTTCAGTATTTATTCTGCATTACTATTAACTTGTGAAATTTCATTTGATACACCCGTGCACCTGGTGAAGCGACTGCACAGTTACACATTTTTTAAATCACCTATGTAATATAATATACTTAAGAATAGTAGCTATACTTATATTATTTTGATAATATAGGATTTGATTAAGCTGTTTCTTGTTTCTGTAATTACAATTGTATTCAATAGCTAAAGGTGAAAACTTTTAATTGGCTTTTAGATTTCGTATAGTTGTCACATAATCTAAATAGCTGTAAGTTTTTCATATTAAAAAAATACATTCAAATTAATGCAAAAGATATCTTGTATTTTTTTTCTATGTATTTTTAATAAAAGTAAATTTAAAATAATATTATAAACTCCAAAATAAATTCAAAATTACTTCTCAAACAGGTATTATAGCAAAAGGGTTTTTAATCTAATTTTAAGGGAATTTTGAAGTTTCTCCTAAAACATAGGAGTAAGCAACAATTCTGTCAAATTCATCTGAGTTCATTCATCATTACTGAGTTCCTCTACTTGATCTGTGCTCAGTGCTGACTGGCGACTGCAAGTGCATATAATAGTTACTAAATCTCAATCGTCATATTTATCTAAGTATTTAATTATTTAAACAATTTGTATCTCGTACATAGGTCATAGAGTACTTTTGTACTCGTGTTGCATGATAAATACAATTGGAATATAAAAGCACGGTACTTAATCATAAATTAAACATTTAGCCTAGAGTTTGGTACGTACGTGTTAATAAATTTTCAAATGTTTTGGCATAATATTATGAAGTACAATAGATAACGGTTTATTGATATTTATTGTGCTACTTTTTATTTTACAGATCGAGATACTCATAATTTTTCAAAATTAACCAAATATCACAGTTTTTACGATGAAAACTATAACGTTGCGTTGGCAAACAGTGTTGTAACAGCTATGAAGTTATTGACGTAGGTGAGTACAGAGTTTTCGAGCATTTATTCTTTAGAAGTTTTTATATTTTAATTGCAATATTATCATTACTATAAAACTAGCTGCAGGCTGAAAAGTTAATGCTGTGAGGTCAGTTTGTTGCTAGGTAACCTGGGAGTCGTATAGATATTGAACTTATTTGTTTATGTAAAACACTTGGATATTCTACATATACAGTTTGCTACATGGAAGATATATACTTAAGGGAAAATATAGGGGTTTTGTTCTGAGTTCTATTGTCTATTTACACAAAAATTCAGAACAATGTTTACTAGAATTTTTATCTATTTGCCTTTTTCTTTATTTCTTTTAGTGAAATAATTAATATTATTGACTTATCAATAAAGAATTGTTAATGAGAAAATAATATAATTAATAGAATCAGACGTTAACTTGCAGAAGTCCATAGTACAAAACCCTAACAAACCAATCTTTAAGCAATACTCAAAATTTTCTAATAATGTCAATGAAAAAATAATACTAATACCTAAAAAGGGGGATTGTGGAGCATGCCTTTTATTTAATTTGTCACTAAAATGAACATCATCTTTTAATATTAATCAAACAAATGGTTTTCTCATTAGTTTTTAATGTAATTTGTTACAGGAACTGTTAAAGATAATATATACAAGACCTATATTTTGTATTGTAAGTTATAATTTCATTTTAAAATCAGAGTACAAACTTAAGTCAAAATTCCAATTAATTTATTAGTTAATTTTAGTGTGTCTTAACTATAAGAATAACTCCATGAAACTGAAAGCATCTGGAATTTGATGTCGGATGCTTCAATTTCTAATGTGTAAAAACTGGTCATACAAATAAGCATAGCTTGAATGTTTTATAGATAGATAATCGCAGGCAGCAAAACTTGTCGTAGGTGCGATGTGGCGCGGGGCGCGCGGGCGGGCGTTGGCGGCGCTGGCGTTGGTGGCGGCGGGCGCGCTGCTGCTGCGGGCGTGGAGCGGCGGCCCCGAGGCCGGCAGGCGCGCGCTCGGGGCGCCCGTGGAGGGCCGAGAGCTGCCGCTCATCTTCATAGGCGGAGTGCCGCGCTCGGGCACGACGCTGATGCGGGCGATGCTGGACGCCCACCCAGACGTGCGCTGTGGCCAGGAGACCCGCGTGGTGCCGCGCATACTGCAAATGCGCCAGCACTGGGTCAAATCGCAACGCGAGAGCGTGCGCCTGGAGCAGGCGGGCGTCTCCAAAGCGGTGCTAGACAACGCGATCGCCGCTTTCTGCCTCGAGGTGATCGTGGGCCACGGCGATCCGGCGCCTCGTCTGTGTAATAAAGATCCGCTCGTCCTGAAGATGGGAACCTATGTGTTAGAACTCTTTCCGAACGCCAAGTTTGTATTCATGGTCCGTGACGGGCGGGCCACGGTACATTCCATCATAACTAGAAAGGTGAGCGGTTTTCGATTGTTATTTTTTACCACCCCTGTTGAACCGCCCATTGAATATCTAGACTAAAACTCGCCATCGACAACAGGTAACCATCACGGGCTTCGATCTGACGAGCTACCGCCAGTGCCTCACCAAGTGGAACCACGCGGTGGAGCTGATGTACCAACAGTGCAAGTCGCTGGGCCCGTCGCGCTGTCTGCTGGTGCGCTACGAGGCCTTGGTGCTGGCGCCGGAGAAAACGCTGCGCGCCGTGCTGGGCTTCCTGGGGCTGCCGTGGAGCGAAGCGGTGCTGCACCACGAGCGCTACATCAACCGGCCGGGTGGAGTGGCGCTGTCCAACGTGGAGCGCTCCTCGGACCAGGTGGTGCGGCCGGTCAACCTGGACGCGCTCGACAAGTGGGTGGGCGCGCTGCCGGCCGACGTGCGCGCCGACATGGCCGACCTGGCGCCCATGCTGTCCGTGCTGGGCTACGACCCCTGGGCCAACCCGCCGCGCTACGCCTCGCTGGCCGAGGACAAGCGCACGCAGCCGCCGTGAACCCGATGCTTTTAATATACGTCGTTCCGATTCCTGTGTGTCGTTTTACCTCTCGCCCAGTCCCCGTTCGCTGCGATTATATAGTTAGGTTAGAGCTAGTCACACGTGGTGCAGTTGAGAGCGATGGCAAGCTGCCTCGACGTGGACGAGGCGAAGGCCGGCCAGGACGCGGCCCAGCGGCTCCAGCGCGTCGGCCAGCGCGAGCCAAAGCGGGCGCAGGGCGTCGCGCAGCGCGAGCGCGCAGTGCGTGGCCAGCACCAGCGGAGGCCTCGCCAGCGCGTTGAAGCTCAGCGCCAGCGCCGGAGTCAGCACCTCGTCTGCCGCCGCCTGCAGCGCGCCGCTCGCCGCCCACACGCCCGACGACAGGGCGCACCTGTTCGGAACTTTATCAGTCGATCCCGACCGTCGCGGTACTCGATGGCGAGGCGCTCTCGATACCTTCCGATTCTGAGCACGACGTGAACGGGCAACGTGAAGAGAAGTCGCAGCAGCGCGAGCAGCTCGTCGAACAGTTCGGCGGCCGGCGCGGCCAGCAGTCGCGCCAGGCGCTCGACGCGCGAGCCTCGGCCGGACGGGTCCCAGCTGCGCGCCGCGCTCAACGCCGGGCCTCGCTCCAGGCGGAACACCGCCACGCGCGCTGGTCCTGCACACCGCAGCCTTAGTCCTTCGCCTCGCTCCGCCCCACTCCGCCCCATGCCCTGCCGCCCACGACTCACCGTCCACTCCGCTCGGCGTCTGCTTTCCGGCGGCCACGTCGCCCAGCTTCCTCCATACGCCGCGTTCGATCTTCTGGTGACGCAATTGGCGGTGAGGATGGGTCGCTCGACATTGCGTTTGACCGATGCTGGGATACCAACCGTGCGTCGAGGGGCACGAGGGGGGGGCGCGCCTTGGCCGCCGGCGCGGGCTGCGGGCGCCTGAAGCTGCATCAGCGCCCTGAGGCCGGGGCAGTGCGCCGCCGCCGCCGCCAACTTAGCGCCGGCGTCTCCGCCACTCCCTTCCATCGCTTGTGTCGCTAACTGCACCTGCGGGCATATTTTGGGATTCGGTGGGGCTAGTCAGAACAACATTATTACAGCAATCCTTTTAACTAACGGCAGGCGGCGGTCCTAACACGCCGACCGGCCTCGACGGTGAACGATGGGGACCGCATCTTTGCTTCTGCACGACGACCTGCCACACAAATAGAAATAATATAATGCCGGGACCCTTTTTTATAACCAACAATATACATATCATACACATACAACATTTGTGTGATGAGACACAAATGTTGACAGAACCCGGGATCCTCCTCCGAATAAACAAATTAGCTTCGCCATTATTAAGACTGATGTAGGTACCTGCAAGTACGAAGCGGACGAGTCGGTTGCAAGAGGCGAACGACTCGGCGGCTCGCTCTGCATATCTGTTGCAACTCCCAATATTTTAAAAACGTTAAATTCTTAATTGAGCTATTGATTGAAGCATTACGCCCGTACCGAGGCTATCCTTTTTGGTTTCTTTCGCCTCAACTCCTCTGTTCACACACTTGGTATACATAGATATATTCCAAGGCGAAATATCTTCGATTCGGTTTTGACACCGAGCGTGTAGTTTGCCTCATAATAAACTTTGATTAGCAAAAATTATAGACATAGAATTTCATTTGACAGGCCCTAAGTATTCACCTTGATTTAGTGGTAAATGACGTTTAAGCTCTTTGATTTAATTGCTGTTATTATCTGTCTGATAAATGCTAAGGTGAAATCTTTTTTTACACATAACTAGAGGTGCTAATTTTTTTATTAAACAAAAAAGGTACTTGATGCAAATGTTATCAATGACTAAACGTACATAATACTCCAAAAAAGCTATGGTAAATAAACCACTTAGGTCATAGACGGCACATTTTTCGGCTTCTTGATTTGTGCATAAGATATCCCGTCTCTTAATTTGGCAAATTATGGAATAAAGCCATAAGTATATATTTTACTAAAGCCTTTTTATTGTACGATTATAAGAATTACGAAGTAATTAGTGTCATTTTTATTATTATTGAAATATGGCATACTAACTCCACAATCTTTAACCTATATCTGGTCCAAACTTTTTTTTGCCTCGTGAGTTTGCTTATAATAATTATATTCAAGAGATTACACCTGGACGATAAGGATTATTGCTGATTGATGCAGGAATACATCGATATAATTCTTTATTATATTTTTTCAAGTAAAACAATCGACTGCGTTTCAGATTATAATCAACTAGCTGACCCGGCAAACGTTGTTTTGCTATACATGTGCTTTATACGGCCACGGCGCTATGGCGATTTTGTTTACTGTTTGAATTTTTTAATTCGTAATATCTTTTGAAAGGAAAGTCCAATTTAAATAATTTAAAAACTATTTTATATGTAGTTAAATAGTCTAAATATTTGGATAAGGATTAATACAAACACATAAATAGCATGGTTTGAATTTGGTTAGCATTTTCATTAATGTTTACAATGAAAAAAGTTGTTATAGTGACATGACTACAATAGTTCGACATAATATGCTACCGCGGAGTTTTTTGTAGACATTATGATGTTCTTGAATATTGTTGTACATTATTTTGTTCTATCGCTAATAGTTTCGGCAGCGCATTCGACGAAAGGCATTTTAAGATTCATGTTTCTACACCTTCGGTTACATTGTTCAAATTTTACCAAGGATCCCTAATTTTTTTCAAAATGAAATGTAGCCTATGTCAAATTGGAAGAATGTAGCATTCTATTGGTGAAAGAATTTTTTAAATCGGCCCAGTACTTTTTGAGCCTATTCATTACAAACATACAAAAATAGGTACAAATCTTTCCTCTTTATAATATTAATAGTGTAGATTAGTTATTACTTTTACAGTATTATAAAGGAATTATTATAGAATACTTTTGCAAACGCCTTAGGGGATATTAAGGCAAATATACCAACCATATAAAATTGTGAAGACTTGTCAAGTTCAATCTGTCACTGTCAGATGTCAATGTGCGGCGCCGCTGTCGAAAAGCGAGCGCCGGGCCTGTGCCCTGTGGCCGTCCGTGGTGCGCCGTGCCGTAGGCTGAGTTAGTACCGCTGTAATCGCTGTATCGTGAGGTCGCGTTAATTTTGAACAAAACTCTTTTCTCACGTGTTATTTACTCGACCGACGAGCGAACTATGTTCATCTTTTTAAATTGTGTTCCATTGCATAAAACACCAAAAGTGCTAAAATAGTATGACTTATAAAAGCAGTTCACGATTATTTAAAACATGTTAAATTAGTGTCGCCGGTGGTGGTGAATGTGAAAGTGCGGACGTTGCGACGCGATATGTTGGTACGGGTGTGTGCAGCGCTCATGCTGTGGTGGGCCACCTCAGAGAGTGTCAGGCCCGCACCGCTTGCAGTACCGCGCTGCTGTCCGCCAGGTCTTGCACTTCCGTCTGCTCTTTTACGAGAGACCCGCGTAGCGGCAGATGGCCTCCTTGCAGCCTGCGAGTCCAGGGAAAACCTGGCACCCTGGGCACCTCTGGTATACGCGCCCGCGCGTGGTGCCTTCCTCGAGCGCGGTCGCCTGCCTCAGCACTGGCGACTTTCTGAAGCGACAGTGCCCGAATGCCCCGAACTACGAGTAGTGCTGGAGCATGCGGCACCGTACGCGCTGCTAGCTAACAATGCTTCGCTGCTGCTTCGCGGGGCTACGGGGGCGGTTCCGCCCCAGCGTTACTGCGCCGAGTCGGGGGCCGCACTGGTGTGCGCCGATGAGGTCGAAGAGGGTGGCGTAGCCAAGTGCTGCGCGGAAGGGCGCGCCTTAGATGGAGCTCGCTGCATTGAGGATGACGCGCTTGCTTCGGCGGCGCTCGATGAGTTACATAGAGCGTGGAACGGCAGCGTTTCCGTCGGGGGATGGCCTTCGTGCGAGGGTGGCGAATACGCTGTGGCGGGTGCTCTCGGTGCAGCGAAACTGACCGCAGACGGTGCGCTAGAGCTGCCCGGTGGTAAGCTGGCCAGCGGTGCGTGGTGTGCAGAGAGCGTACGCGGAGAGAAAAGCGCGCGCGTTCTTGCGTGTGAGAGTGCGGCTCGTGCTTTACGTCCCGTGCGAGCCGCCCGGCACGCGCTGTACGGTGCGGGGCTGGCAGTGGGCGCAGCGTTCCTGGCGGCGACGCTGGCGGCTGGATTCGCACTTCCCGCGGCACACCACGCTCTGCACTGGCGCTGCCAGACTCACTACGTGGCCGCGCTGATGCTGGGAGATGCGCTACTGGCAGCCACGCAGCTCGTAGGAGACGCAGTACCGACGCCGCTTTGTCGCGCGCTCGCAGTTGCCATGCATTTCCTCTTCCTCTCTGCCTTCTTTTGGCTCAACACTATGTGCTTCAACATTTGGTGGACCTTCCGGTGAGTTCAATTTGCATTTTTAGAGTACTACACCCGAGATAAAAGCTTTTCACATACATCGTAAACTCGCTCTCGGCTACGTGTTCCATTTTCCGAGCAGCTGCATAATGTTATATTTATTTGTATTATTATTTGCCTTTCGGGTATGGATGGTATTATGCCTCAAATTGACAGTATAGAAAAGTGTTGATTTAAACTTTTTTAGGCTATTAAAAAAATCTCCGTAAGAATCATTCTCGTACTTCACGGAATATTAACAAATGAAAATCAAAATATTAAGAAAGAAATTTAATCAAAAATAATCCACTACTTTTGTTTATTTTACATTGAACACAGCAAACGGAACAAAATTCCTACTGTCCTCCTGAGTTGAGGAATTGTACGAAGTGGGAAGAAAATAGGGCGAGAACGTGAATAATTCGATTTTAGTTTAAATAGAAACATAATATTAATAATCGTAAAAAGGCCATGGCATTCCATGAGCTGTAGCTTTGTCAGTGCCGCTCACTGGTTGTATTTGGCTCGCAGAGACTTCCGGCCTACGTCGCTGGAGCGCGGGCAGGAGACGCTGCGCCTGCGCGTGTACATGGTGTACGCGTGGGGCGGGCCGCTGCTGCTGGCGGGCGCCGCTCTGCTTCTGGATCGCCTTCCGCCCTCTGCTGCCCCCCATCTGCTGCGGCCACGCTTCGCCGTGCAGCGCTGCTGGTTCTACGGTGACATGGAGATTCTGGTGTACTTCTTCGGGCCTGTCGGCGTGCTATTGCTCGTCAACCTCGCACTCTTCGTGTCGACGACCCGGCAGCTCACCTGTGGCCTGTGGAGGCGCGACGAAGTGAAATCGACATCGGAGCGGGCGGCGCTGGGCCGCGTGTGCGCCAAGTTGGTGGTGGTGATGGGCGTAACGTGGGGCGCTGACGTGGTGTCGTGGGCGGCCGGCGGGCCCGAGTACGTGTGGTACGCCACTGATTTGCTCAACGCCCTGCAGGGCGTGTTCATTTTCTTGGTGGTGGGCTGTCAGCCCCACGCGTGGGCAGCCTTGAAGCGCGCCGCCGCCGCCTGCTGTGCGCGCCCCTCGCAAAACGCCGCTACTTCGTCGTCACACCTTCCGTCGTGTGGCGAGTCGCTCACACATACCACGGCTGCCCCGCCGCCCACGCAGCCGCCCGCCCAGCGCCTGCCTATGGAGACGGTCTGTTGATTACTCAGTATTACCCGAGATCTGCTGAGGATTCGCGATGCCACGAAACGGTTCGTCCGAAACCGACGCGAACGAGGCTTTGTACATACGTACCTATAAATATATTGTGTAATTAATTAAGTGTTAGAGATATACTATATTTGTATAATATTATTTTAATTTTGTATGTCTGTGTTAATTTATACAGTAAAACTGACGAAGCGACGTTCAGCCCATTTGATTGGCTGAAAAAATAAATGATTGTGAGATTCAAAGTATCATCACTTAGTTTTAATTCTCCTCGTGTCCTGGTGTACTTCATAAAACAATAATTTAACAATCGCACATTAGGTAGGCACTGCGAGCGTACAAAGCGCGATTTGTTTGTTCTCCGTACGTGGGTAGAACGAGCGCGTTTATATCTTTTATGCTGCAAGTAGTAGCTAATTCATTAATTTATATTCCAGCACAACAATCCTATATGTTACAAGGGATATGTTGAATGTAGCAAAAAAAAATAATGCTTAATTTGTGGCGGAATCCCTATACCTGTCCCTACCGGAGCATACGAGCGCGCGACTCGTGTTGACGGAGTGAGTCAGCGAAGGTCGCGCATTAACACTTCGGTTTTGGTACAATAGTCGTCTTTATCGCTGGAGTGGTCATAGCAACACGCTCGAAATATTAACTTTTCATTATATTTCTTTCGCTCACTGCTAAATAAACGGAGAAATCATCGACTCATCGGTTTTTAAAAGTGTTTATAGGATATGAGTTCACAGTATTACATAAAGGAATTTTATATTATCTTTATAATACACAAGACCACACATTATGTAGTAATGAAAATACTTTATGAGTTTGCAACTTCATCTGAGATCTCAGTTCTTATTTATTCAGGTAATAATTATCAATAGATAACTCTTATCGAAGAAATCGTCATGTCTCGATACGCAGTATGTCAATGACCCCTTGTCAGAGGTCAAATATTGAATAATCCGAAGTGACATGGTGCGTACCGGGCACTTTACCATTCGCCTGTCTTAGAAAGTCGAATGTGCTCAGTGAAGGTGATTAACAAGAAATGTAATATCGCGTTGTTTAGCAATGGCTGCTTTGCCTTTTATTTGTATCGGAAAGGCGTCCCTCGAGGCAAACCGGTTGTGGTGCTCGTGTGGCAGCTGCTCGGGCCGTTCTCTCGCCACCGACATTTCATTACGCTACATTCCCTTACAATAACACTCGTTACGATCTGCCTCTCATAGCCCACAGAGGTTCACCGGTGCTTGCCACAAAATATATAGTACGCGTAGACGCAACTTTCCAATTTACTTTCCATGGCGAAGGTTTCTTCGGAACTAACAGATATCGAACATGTGCTGAGCAGCCCATATAGATATCAACATAGTTCACAAATATACATAAATATTTAAATGTAATCCTCATACGACAACAATAGAACAGGATATTATTTTATTGGAGAAGTGTAAACAATTTAGCGAAACCAACATTGAAGTAATTGCGATTTGAAGGATTCCGTGAATCCGTTTTGAAGGGAGGTGGCCGAGTGCAGACGCAATATTGACTCGGCACGCGCAAGTACAGTCGCCGCTGTGTGAGCAGTGAATGTCTTATCTGCTTCTTGTTTATTATGGTTAATGATTATGTTCATTTAAATAATGGCTTGAGCGAAGGAAGCGCTCGTTTGCGTCAATATTGTCATAATGTATTTGAGTATTATCAGAAGACCTACATTGATATCGTTACTATTTTACTTCAAAAGAAAAAGAGTTTAATTCACAAGTATATTTTGTACGTTGTCTTAGCAGGTTTTGTGTGTAACGCTTCCCCGCCTACACCCATAATACCATCGACGAGATGATGAAAAACTGCAATACAATAATACTTTGTATACCATAATTCCCCGATCTTTAAGCATTGTTGTCTAGCTATCAAAACAAATTAGATTACGGATTAAAATGCCAAGTCAAAACATCCAGGGCTGTTGCAAAGTTGCAGCAAACAATATAACAATAGTGAAATTAAGTATGCAGCCGTTCATGTGGAATGTTAGCATACAGTCACGTAAAGTGGCGTTTGCTACTTCTGTGTATGTTATTTAGGTAAAGTAAATAATAATCTAGTTGTGCGCAGGCGACGCGGAAGTTGTGAATTGTGCCTGCAACCAACACCGGTCCAGTTATGTTAGGATGCTGTGCGGTCTAGTGGGTTCAGCGAATACCGAACGTTTCCTAATTGGAAATTGACCTTTAAATTAATATCATTTGCCATATACTTATATTCAGAAGATAACAATTATACCTGCTATTACTCCGTGATAGATATATTTATAAGTGGAGCGGGGTAAAGGGGTGGCTTGTGGGCGAGGGGGAGATTTCGCAGGAATTTTTATTGCTTTCAGATATGTCGCTATCTAAGTGCAAATTGACTTGTAAGGTCTATTGAGTATTATGACACGCTTTTATGTTTAATGAAAAATATATACCTCCTTTGTTACTTATTTTGCTTGCTGAGCAGGTAGCACTTTTGGACATTTGTATATCAGCTAAAGATAATTTTACAAAAAGACCTTCAGAGCGTAACTTCATTTAGAGACTGCTTTAGTTCGATTGATTAGATTGATTTAGTTTCATGAATTAGTGGAAATGGTAAAAGCAGCGTAATATTTTGGTTTAACTCAACACTCTAAAATTTTCGCGTGTTTATTAATATTTCGACTTGAAAGTCAAATAAGAGCTTTAATTGAAATTATTAGAATGTAAACAATGCAAGCGGCTGGCGTTAAACAGTGCTAAGCTTTCTGATTCGCAAGAGGAGCTTATCGCAAAGAAGCCGCGCTAAGTGCCGAGGGAGCGGGAACTTGACTCGCCATTCATGCATTGGTATGTGAAATATGTAACTTTTGCTGCGACCATAATGACTCCCATGACTCCATAATGACTAGTGGTGAGTGAGTATGCAATGAGCTGTGGCTCGGTCAGCATAACTGTACACTACCTGCACCTTCTCGCCCCACCCCCACTGAAACTGGTTCCCTAGAGCTACCTGCCTTTCTAGTTTCTCCATAATTCGATTCCCAAGTTATGTCCGCTAAGCTACTTTTTAAACACAGGAGACAAAGAAAAAACAATGTAGGAATGCAACAAAAATATTTTAAGCTAGCTATTTTCCGCCGTCACCCGCTTCTTCGGTATCACGTCGAACCAACAATCGAACCGTTTAGTACTCGTTCAGTACTTAACCGTTCAGTGCTAAAATTGGTGGTAATCTTTTAGATTTTAGTAAAGTAGCATGAAGCAAACAGTGAGCCGTTTAGTACAATGTAGGACATGCATGCACGGCGAACGTGCGACACTACAATGGCTGCATTGACCCGAGACGTAAGCTGACGCCACCGGCTGCCCTCCGCGGAGGCATCCTGTTACACCACCTCTCTTGCTGCAGTTCTCGATGTCAAATGACTCTCGCACACGAGGTCAGATATTCAATGTTTGTTCACTGCATATACCCTGGCCTTTTATTTCGTTTATTAAACGATAACAAATAAAGGAAGTAAACTGGACTAATGAAGAGCGTCAGTCCATTCAATATAGCTTCACTCACGGAGCTGTCTCGGATCTGGGTCATTAGGGAACAAGAGATAGCACTTATCTGTAGTTAGCTTTGTATTCTCAACTACCAAACATCATTTCTAATATTGTCTGCCATCTTTGTAGGATCTCAATGTCTCATAACCCCAATAGGCATAAGTCTAATATTTTTTTAATTAAACCTCGAAACAATTAATATTGATTCCTATTTCTTTAAGGTAAAACCTTCGTAAGTGGTTGTGTGACTAAGGAAACATTCCACAGCGAAGCAACCTCTATAGAGTCATATTATTAATGCGGAAGATCAATGCGAGACAAAGTATTTGCTTTTATTATTACTGAACGTAGCAGGATGCCTATACATTTAGTTTACTTTATTTAAGCTATATATTTTAATTTAGATGTTGTAAACCGCAATCAACCTCGCGTGGTGCCAATTGAGTCGCGCCGTGTGTTGGTCCTTGGTTGGGCTTGAGGTTATATTATGGACGTGATCCCGGTGACCTCGACGAGCTACCAGCTAATACTAGACACGCAGCAAGTGACTGGGAAAACTGTAATCGTAGTATAAGCGTTAGTATAGTCGGTATGTACTTACATTGTCAATGATACGTCGAGAGAATTATGTTGGTAAGTCTATATATCCTTTGAATATTTACTTGCAATAAATTAACAACATTGTATCGCGGCTTCGCTTCTTGTAATGTATTGTAATAAGCGATTTTAGGTGTACGCATAGGATCTGAATAAAAGTAAGAGTTGACAAACGGCCGAGTAGAAGAGAGGCAGTGACAAAGCGCAAGTCCCGCTAGGTAACGGTGAGATCCACGCTGAACGCTCAATGCTCATGGGCACTGAGCACTCGACACTGTTATAAATGCTGCGACAAACGTGACGGTAATAGTCTGTGACGTGACATAACGGACTTCTTATTATCTATACTAATGTTACTATAACATATTTTTATTTTAGTAATAAAACTTGTAAATGGCGATTCGGTGTCTGCAATTGCATAGCAGATGAGGCGTCACAGGGTGGCAGTCGCGGGCACCGATCATGCAAAACCAAGTTATGCACCAAGTATACCTGTATTACGTTATGTATTCATAACTATTCAAATGCTTATAACTGTAAAAATGTATCTGATCGGAAAAAGATACTCCTTCGATGATGTCTACTATGATCTCCAAAGTGGGCACATGTAGCCCCGGGTGCAGAGTTGTGCAAAATGTAATTAGTGCACTTTGTAAGCAGCGTGTGCTTCACATGACGCAAATAGGATTACATTACAATAAATACATGCAGATTGATTAGAAGGATCTTTTGATTTGCTGCCGCTTCCGCTCGCTATATCTATATACTATGTTGTATGTATAATGAATTCATTCGAATCTCATGCGCACATACATATTCAAATCAGGCTGCAACTGAAAAAGTCGTGTTTACCAAAGATTTCCTAGACAGAACGAGTCCCTCTGGCGCCGACTTCGTGCCGTGTCATTAATAACATCGCATTAATTACTTATTCAATGTGTTTGTTTTACTTCCGGCTCAAACCCTCCAATCTTACTGAATCGTCGTCCTCCTCAGGACAACAATAAATTATTAGCATTGTTATACAAATTTTTGCGTATTCATATACTACTTGATGAATGCCTTTGGGGTGTAATCCAGTTCAGCATCCACTTTCAGATAGCGATTGCTATTTCTATCGATGTTTAGTGTATAGTGATTGAGGCTAAACAGTCGTAAGAGTCTAATCGCTTCGTGAATTATGAGACTAAATGGGGCGCACGAGTGATGTGTGGTGTCTGTGTGGCTCGTCAGGACTCATTTGAAGCTCCGTTTTTTGCAATACTTCCGAAAGTATCAATAAACATATTACACTTAATTATGTTTAAACATTACTGTATGAAGAATGTTAGCTATGGAAAAACTGAAACACTACTGGATAGAATCAAATGCTATTTCGCACTTAAGGGTTTTTTTTCAAATAACGTTGTGTCATTGGTGAGATACCTTCTTCACTCAGACGTTATAACCCCATCTTTATTTTAAATTATATAATTTTCCAGAAACCTATCGTCAAACAAAAGAATGATATCGATCTGACATATATAAAATATTGAATCGAATCATTACTTATTTCGGCGTGCTCAACCTACCTGTGCACCAAAATACGTGAGTGACGCTGTACGCAGTTTGGAAATACCTTAATTAGGGGCGAGTGAAAGTACCGGATCCGCGTACCACTTCGCGCGTCATGGGCGGTCACGGGGTTACAACTTGTCTATCTTTATATATATAATTCTTCTGTGAGTGTGTATGTCACTGAACTTCTCTCAAACGACTGGACCGATTTAGATGTAATTTTTTGTGTGTGTTCAAGGGGATCTGGGAATGGTTTTGATTTTTTAGACAAAATTTTTAGTTTCTATTTTTTTACAAAAACAACAAGTTTGATACAACATGCAAAAATACAATCCTAAGTTTTCACCCTTCTACGATCAACCCTTATTTTTTATTTATTAATTGAAAATTGAAATCACATGTATGGCAAAACAACGTTTGCCGGATCAGCTAGTAATATATATAAATGCTCATTTACAGCCTGCCGGTGAGAGGGTGAAATTGTCCAGGATGCTGCGTAGGTTGGCTAATTTGTGGTTACTCGTCTAAGAATCGCAATGAGTCAAAGTTCAGCTTGATAAGGAAATCCGCCCGCACGAATTAGAAGTGGCTGTCTTGCATAACGCTTTTAACATCAGCGATGTGATTGATGAATCGTCATCCTACCCGACTGTTTGTAAAGAAGTAAGGAAAGAATTGTCCAGTGAGGTTTCGGCTCGCAATTCGTTGAATTAATGTTTTATGTGCTTTGGCTTCGCGCCGAGTCGTCGCGAACCACAGTCTGATTTTACGGGTCGTAATGCTCTATATAACAACAAGCCAACTTAGTCTCTGCTCTAATAGAAATAGCACATAAAACCGCTTGCTCTTACGAAGACATTTACGGGACGCTGCGCTTGGTATACGTACGCACTGCGGACGTTTCTCTCACGGCTCGGATACCGAGGTTCAAAATGAAATTTCGATGTGGAGTGCTCTCACTTAAGTGTTGTTTCAAACACTCTTAATTTTTATTATAATGAAGAGTGATTTAAGCAGCATTCAAGACAAACAAAGAAACTCCAGTGTATCGAAAAGGGAACGATTTTGTTTTATGTACGCAATAAATATAAATGTTAATTCATTGAAATGTAATATTTGAAAGTGTTGCGCAAGAAAATACGCAGAAGGCAACGTTGCAGCTCGTCGAACAATTTAGGTTAGCGGCGCAGGCGCATTTCGTACACATTTCGCTGCTACGTATATAATAATACTAACAATTGATGGCTCAGAGTGCCTTGAACAGTCATTTCAATGATATAATGGTAATTTGAGATAATCCTATTGTCATTGGGTACACAATGGCTTACGGGTAGAAGAACTAAGCTCAATCGCATACAGTAGGTACAATTAAATTCATTAACGAATCACTGTAGGTACTGTAGATCGTTACGACATGGGACACGTTGAATAGACATCATGATATTTGCGATAAGTCACGGATGTTCTAAGAACGAGTTGAATTCGTAGTAAAGATATTGGAGTGGATTAAAAAAATAAACCAAATATCATCGGCCACTACAGCTGGGGCCTGTCATTGAGATCTTGTTTTGATAAAGGGTAATTGATGAATTAATTAAAATCGCCTGGTCAGTATCAAGTGGTATAATTCAGAATATGTGTAGTATTGAAATGTATCTATTTGTAGTATTCACGACTGCAAATCATAAGTGTGCGTTTACTGTACGTAGATTACAGGTGCTTCTTTTTCTGTCTTCGAAGCCTAATTTACCAGCTTGAAAACTCTTATGAAAATTATTATTATCTTTAAACTATTCATTCCATTGTATAGTTTCTTACTAAGGCAACGATTCTGCGATTAAACAATGGAATACAATATCGTAGCTTCTATTATTTTACTTTCCAGGAAGTTAATCAAGTGGATTTTAATTAACCGCAAACTGTAACTTGAGTAAAAGTTTCATAAGGCAAAGAGTGTTTGTGTGATAATACTAATAATAGGTGTTTGCGTTCTCTGACAGAGGCGCCGATGCAGGCTCTCTCCTCGCTGCTCCCGATAACGCGCAGTGATTTATACGCGGTCAGCGATGCGGCCGCGGCTATCGGCGCCGGCGCTGGCGCCCGTGACGTCATCTAACCCTCACTCTTCTGCCTCAGCACAAAGGAGAGATAAGCTAATGGATCTAGTCAACTTGACATATTTCTGCTATGACGGTGCACACGGCTTATTTATAGTAAACAGTATGGAGGGGAGTATCGCCCGAAGTAGCCATAAATTGCAACTAGGTCAATTGATATCTGAAGCCCTTGGTGCCGGGACCACACCTTCACGTATGGCTTTATATGCCGTAAATTCACCCTTACTTTTAGTCGGGCGATGTTAGAAACTAAACATTAGGACTCCCTAAACCAATATTGTTACATGAGACGACGTGAAGCGCGGGCCGACGCACCCATTTATCACGGCGCAGATTTATAATTACAATTAACATTGGACTCGCAGTTACGTATTAAACGAGGGTGTAACCCTACCGCGCTTTGCGGAACCGCGGGATATTAAATTGCGTTTTGTAAGTTCCATTGACGCCTCTAGATTTTTATTGTGTTGTTTAGAGCGATGCTACGCAGCGATGTATGCGGAAGAGGGGATGAAACAAAGTGAGTCTCGTCGCAACGTCCGACGACAGCAGTAAATCAGCCAGAACTGCTTGGGGTGCTTCTTCCAGTTCGTTTGTATGCAGATACGCACAATGAACCGCTCGACTGGTGACGGCTCTTTACTTAAATTTCTTTTTTTTTAATTTAAATAAACGTCATAACTCATGTAGTTAGAATCGTTTCACAAATTAAGGAATATTAATTGACCACAATAAAACGTATGCACATATAAAGAGCCGGCACATGGTCGGCATAAAAGCGGCTGTCGCCATCTAAATGACTAGTGCCAAGTACTCTGCGCGTCGAGTGAAGTGGTTAAGGCAATATGCAGGGACACTTATGATTGTCACATCGAAATGCAAATTATTAGATAGAGTGACGTGGATTGAATGACTCCGTCTGTTGCGTTCAAAAAAACTGGGGAGTAGAAAAATGAGAAGTCATCGTCAGCCAGCGTTCACTTCTGACCGTTTCACGCAGCGGTACTAGAACATTAAAAGAAGGCTTCCAAGAAGCTGCAATTAATTATGTTAATTATCAGCTAACAAGCTGTAGTCGCATCTCGCACAAACATCCATTAATATTCTTATAAACAACACGCATTCACTTTTGCCGATTGTATTTCATTTTTATTTATTCAGTATTTAGGTTATTTTTTAAGTAAGGGCGTTGCGCGTTGGTCCAAACAACTGTAACTTATCTAAGTGGTTAAATAAGACTAACAGATTTAATTTGGCGTCGCGCACACTACGCTCTCGCTGTACTATCTAAGAATCCGTAGGGATGTTTTGCACGAGTGAAAAAGGAAAGAAGATTCTAGAAAAGCTCTTTTTGTTTGTTAATAAGAATAAGAACCTCTATCGCACGTAGCATTGGCAAGAGATAAGAAAGAGTGGAGAATATAGTGGCAGCCCTGAGTGCCTCCGGAGTTCGGGGCAGTCGCAACGTTCATTAATTAAGTGGCATGGCGTTGGACGGGACATTCAGTTAGGCCACCAACTTAGTTAATGCTATTTTAAAAGTATAACTGCTTTCGATTCATAATGAAGGATTTTCTTTGTATGTCTAAAAGTTAAATAATTAGTTTTATGCAAAGTAAACTTATAATCATTACAATGTGGACCCAAGTAGGCTTTTAGAATTATCTTAAACACAATATAAATTATACCAATTATGGTTCATGGTTATAGCCTAGATATATAAATAAACTTGATATTTCATATTAATGTATTTAAAACTAAATTTAAGCAACTATTGATGTTTTCGCAATACATGCTTCGTGTTTTGTATTATTTTGTGTCTTATTTTTAACGCAATAAAGGCAGCTCGCAAGGAAGTTTTTTATATATGTCCTTTACTTTTTATACATGTCATGTTTTTGCACCGTTTTGCCCAATCAAAAAGCTTATCTCAGACTCAAGAGTATTTTAAAAACTTCTTGAGACAATTTATGGCGACTTCTGCCTGGCCTCTGCCACATTAAGCTAATCCGCATTTATTTGCAAATGTTATTCAGTTCTCCCCAACCCAAATCCATGATTGCTTCGTTAAATCACTGTTATGCGACTGGTAACTTTTTGCTATTAAAAGTTAGGGTCGAAGTAATAAAAAGCGAAGCACGTGGCGGCCATGCAGACGCCGGGGACTAAACTCATCTGCCTCGTTATCGACGCTCTCGGAATAGACTGCCGAGTGCCTGAATTATCAACTCTAGTCCGTTCCGCTGATAATTAACTTATTACTTCATATTCTCGTACGCTTGCGTCGCTCACTAGGAAATGCCAATCTTAAGAATTCGTCCTTGGAAGTACGTTGAAGGTAGCGGGTAAGTACAGTGGTGTGACGTCACGAGGCCTGCTCGCATCGATTCACGGCTCGCTCCAATTAATTATTGCCAGTGCGGGGCTATTTCACTTGCCGTGAACCTTCAATCAGCCTAATTCATCTTACTTCGCTTCATTGATTCAGATTATACTCGATGTCATGCGAGGGCAAGTGGCCGAGACTTTGTTGTTGTTATTGCAATTGCAATTTATTAAAAAGCGCGCTAGCGTCATCGAAATAATTTCTGGTCAAGTGCCGCAGCTCGGCCTAACTGCTCATTGTGATAGGTTCATTTGCATACGGATGATTGATGATTTTCGGCACACAGCGCGCTACTCTGGGTAAATAATGTGTTCAAAATAATTGGGCGTCACTAAACAGCTGACGTCACCTCGCAGTGGCCACTCAACAAAGAGCGCATTGTGCGCTGCCGCCGTTTGGCGCGGGCGTGACGTCACCCTGCACTGGGTCAAGTTCGTTCCTTCGCGCTCTGCATTCCTCCCACACCGGCATTTGCCCAAATATATATATCATTATCAACCTGTACTCAAGTAAAGGGCAACGTTTGTTTGAAATACCTGTTTAAGGTACGGCGAGCAGTGGATTCACGCAAGGTGAGCAGGCGTCTGTTGTACTTCAGTGCACACTGAATACCATATTGCTTAACAGACAGAAGGTGATATGCTCGTATAATAAATTATTATGCCCACTTGATTACATTGTTTGTGTAATAGATATGCGAAACAATATAGTGTATCAGATCGTAAACGTAAACCGGAGGTGCGTTGCTGTGTGGCCGCGCCGGGATTAGAACCCCTGGCTAATGTACATTTAGATTAATCCTTTAATCGTTTAATGGTTGCCTCGTTAACATAAACCACACAACGCGACGATTACGTCCCGTGATGTTACTGGAGCTTATTAATTTATGTAAGCTAGTCACTCTCATAAAACATCGAGCTCCTTTTTATTAGCGCATTCTTTGAAACATAAACAGTATACACATCGTTGTAATTAAGAAATTTTATCACAAACTAGCGACTGGTTGCTGTGAGACTTAAATGTCGGTACGTAGGTCACACTGAGTCTTTGAAATGACCAATTATAAGAATAAATATTTGAAAATGGCACTCTTTATCTGTAAAATGTAGTTTGTTGTATCTGTCTGTCAATTGTTTTTTTTTACATTTTGGGGCTTTTCGTAGATTCGTAGATCGAATTTCGTAGATTTTCTACCATTTTTAACAATAATTTGACAGCTCAACGTAACATCGATCGGCTGCTTTTGTCGATGAAGGACTACGCAAGACGTCGATTTATAGCTGGTTTGCGGAATTCACGCCCGGTCATCTCAATCTCAGTGACGAATCTTGCTTCAGAGTTTCGAGATTAATCGCACCGTGAATAGGGACTGGTACACGACCATTTGTTGGCTGGAAGTTATTGACAAACTCCGTTCAAGTAGCCGAAAACGCCGTGTCATCTTGCACCACGTCAATGTTACTTCAACAGCCAACGATTATCATCAGCAGAAGAAGCTGTTAATTCACTTTTGACCTATATTAGCATCTTTTTGTTACTCATACCGAAAACTTTAGTGCGTCCACGCCTACAAAGTACAAAGTATAGTGCGATTCTAAGCGCATAAACTTGACAGTAATTTTAACCGTATCTAATATGAATTTATTCAGGCATTAGTCTTAGGTCAAATTGTTGAGTTATAAGCAAATGATTTAAATGTGATATTATTTATTGTATCTAATAATAATCTAAATAAAATTTTAATGTATATTTTTCCTGAAAGGTTTTATTTATAATTTTGTGTAAAGTCCGGCGTATATTTCAATTTTGCCCTGACTTGGAATGTGTTTCAATATTGAATCTGCGATTACTTTTGTTTGAAAAGTTTGGAGTGATGGAAAAATAAAATATATAGTTCATATTTGTAATACTATTATGAGTTTCATATGCTCCGAATATTATACCTACAATAACTATAGCAATCCAAGGAGACGACGACCTATGATAACTATTTATGCGTATCAGATCTATTGTGACCAATGTCAGATGAAGTCATTTAATTGATTAATTAGTTTATTTGTTTTGAATCAATTTGTACGCAGGTCGAGTGCCATTTAGCTTCCGCAAGACAAGTACACAAGGCCGGGTCTCTGGCCTAGTCTCGTTGAAGGCTCCGTACTCGAAACTCGCTCAACTTGCCACTCTCAACTTGGCCTATTTCGATCTTATTACTGGAAGTTTGAAGTTCGGTATATTAATAATCTCGGCTTGCCATACCCATATACGAAAAAGACGATTGCGTCAATGGTGTGTAAGCTGAGTGTGCAACGAACTTGAACTACGAGTATTAGTGCCTTACAACAAGAAATAGTGGCACTCGTTCGTTCGGAAAACGCCCTAACTAAAGTATTTCAGACAAATGAACGACTATCGATGTTAGACTATCTGCTCCCTGCCTAGGAAATGCGTGAGATGCATTATGCACGCTGCACGTTCGTTCGTTGTTAACTACGACGTGACATTATCCTTAGATGCACTCAGAGCACACGATAAGGTATGCATTTGACAATTCACTGTTCAACAACCATACAACTATATATATGAATACTCGTATATATTGCAGATAACCCATAATTGTGCTTTGAATTAGCCTAGTCAGTAGTGATTCAGTAAACACTTCCGGCTTTTGGAGCTCATACAAAGAGCCACTTTGTAAACACATTGCTTACAGATCCCCAGCGTCTGTCTGCAATTCATTAAACTAACAGACATCGAAGTATTATGTATTAACCTAGCCGGGGTTGTGAGAAAAATGACGTGAGCCCGAGTGATTATCTCGTTTGAGGAGCAGTCCCTGTAGTGCAGGCCCTGGCGTGTGAGTGGCCCTCTCCCGAGCGGATGTGCAGTGAAAGGGCACGACTCGCGAGACGATAGTCGGTGAAATATCGCGCGGGTCAACGACCCCGGTGACGACCGTTCTTGTTCTGTCTTATTCGCGATAAGTACGCCGATGTTCTTACGAGATAGACAATCGCATTATAAATAGAGGCTCTCTACACTGCGAGACAGCATTTCAACTCATCATCACCACGTTCGCTACTGTACTAGGGTAATTCTAACTCCGGATGGCGGCTACAATGTCACGTTTATTTATAATCCGATATTTTAATCTTGGAATATGACATTTTTGTAAGTCCGCCCGGCGCCCGCACACCTCTGTCAGGGTTACCAGCACGTATCGTGAAACATGTATTTGTGTCAGATTGTCGGGCGCGTTGATGCAAAATGAACTTATCGGCAGGTCAATTGTTTAATTGATTAAATCGCTGGGGCTCCGCTAATTAAAAAAATACCATAATTACTCTAACTGCATGAGAAATGAGGTAGTATAGTAGGATAGATAGAGGATAGTATAGGTTAATGCAATATTCTATTTAAAAAACATCCTTCAACCGAAATTGAGAGCGGAAATTGGCAAAAAAAGCGTAGATAAAATAAATTAAAAAATGAAATATAAACCGTTGTAATGTGTTGCCGAGAAATATATAACGACGGTTCCAAATGGGTGCGAAGCTGAATGATGGCGGCCGCGATGACAACTGTTTAGTTGCTGAAGGCGGAATTTAGGTGACATTGAAGATTGTAAAATGTATCTAATGAAAAATTCTACACAAAAGTACTAAATATCTGATATTATGTTCAATTATCTGTTACATAACGCTTTTAAGATAACATGCTGCAGTCGGTGGTCCTCTACTCGGTTTCTCAACGATCCTATGTTCGTGACATTGTGAGGTTAGGTAGGTATTACTTTAACTGTTTTTATTTAACATTTAGTTAAGTTGGCGTTATCTGGGCCAATGTAACGGTAGGAAATCATACTTATGCTTTAAAAAATCGTTGTTGTGATGCACTTGTAAAAAATAAATATTTTTTAGAATCAGAAGTGATAACAAAAACAACCGGAATAACAAAACAACTTTATTAAAGAACAAAACACTGTATCCTCAAACTCACACTAAATTCCTTAACTACTTGAAAACTAGCAAGTAACCTTAACTTTCAAATAATTATGCGAAAATAATTATAACGACAGATTAGAAATAATACGATCTTTTGGTTTTCAAACAAAAAGTCTCAGAGAAGGTAGGGAAGCGAAAGTACCCACCAAGACTTTATCCTTTAAAATGTTATATGCGTTGAGTGTCGTGCAGGCGCGTCGAGTTGCCGACCCGAAGCGTAAGTGCAAACGTCTTAATAACGATCTCGTACGATCGTGTTCACGCGACGTCAATCTGCACCACTTAAAGTCGTAATGCCGAATGTGGCCCGATATAGCCATCTCGTTATTTCTAACATGCTCAAACTGAAACATCTTTATTCATGTAACTATGTACACTTATGAACATCAAATAAATTATAGCTAAATTAACAGAAGTACGAGTACCTGCTTTTTATTGTCACGGAAAAGCCAAAAACATTTTAAAATTATCACCTATTTTAAGATTGTTTTATACTTTATTACTATTATTAATGTCACTAAGCTACCCGTCAACATTTTAAACGCAGCAATGGACTAGCTTACAGTAAACAGGTTTCCAAAACAAAACCCGTAGTGATTTGTTTGCAGCTTCTGGACCGGCTTGTTTACTCTCGCTTCACTCCTTATTATTTATTTCTTTTCGTCTCGTGGAAACAAAGCGATCAATTAGAGCATTTAATTACTCTAGGAATTCCAGCACAATTTTCAATGAAAAAGTCGTCGCTGTATCGGTTGTCAGGGTTTTGTTGGGGACCGCAAAATCACCTCACGGAGTTTGATTTCTGAATGGTGGTGATGATCGTTCTTGCGAGAGTCGATTCCTTGGCCATTTTGTACTTGGAGCTCCTTCCTTTGAAAATCATTCGGAAAATGTCTTGTGTTGTGATATGAAGAATCCTAATTCATTTCATTTCATTCGTCTAACAATGTTAAATCTATAAATTTGATACGGCCTAAGTATGAACCCCGATTGTATTCCCTGATTTTGCTGTTAATATATTGTAAAAAAATTTGCTTCATTGATACTCGTAAAAGTGGAGCTTATAATATTATTTTTGTAATGTAAACCAATAAGTTTTATGTATGTTTCTAATAACATTTATCGAAATGCTTCAATGATCGATAACAATACCCCAGATATTTTTCACGTCATCATTTCTTTGCTACTCTGAATGTATGGTCGTGGTGAGGAAAACTATTTATTAAATATTTTTCAACGTTCGATCGAATACGAAGAGTTGTAGTCCATGCTGTGTCATTAATATTCCTAATATTATAAAATTAACTAACACATCTGGTCTCTGATATATCGAACATGAATGTATGCTTCGCTTCAATAGCAAAGCAACGCCCTTGACGCAGTCAACATAGCATGGACCCGTACAAATTATGTAATATAAGGCTGATAGTAATAAAACATATGCAATATTCGGCTTCTTAAGTGACTCCCAGGTACCTCACTCGTTATGTAAACTTCAAACTTTTCCAATTTCACCGCAATTAACTGATATAAAAAATAACGACGCAGATCTTTTTCAGGCTTCGCGTTGAGCAAAATGTGGGAAAACTTTATCAATTAACAAAAGGTCTCGGTAGGTTCGAATCTATCGAAATGCTGGTACTTCATACAATCTTCCAGCTACAAGCTGAAATACCCACGCGTTGAACTTGATTGAATAAACTTCCGTCTCTATAGAGGTCTATTTATTGAACAATGATTAAGACAAACGGAAGAAGTAATGAAATAAAAAAATAATTTGACACTAAATTGAATTAGTGTCGGAAGCTGTTATGTACCGCTAGTCGATTTGGCCAAGAGCTGCGCGAAGTCAGGAAGCTCCGTTTAAAGTAGTGTTGACTACTCAGTAGAAGCTTTGCTACTGACATACAATTTTAAATTAATGAAAACAGAACTTCTTCCCGTTTATGAGAAAGCGAAATTTGTCCTTCATATACCAACACTACCCTCGTTGCATGGCACTTTTATCGCCAAATAATTGTTTATCTTTTTCTTATCGTCTCTTACAGGGAAATGTATAGTTGTTGCAAGCGCGAGCCAGCGAGGCAAGTAACGGGATATTCCAGTCCTATACCTGAACACGTCTCAAATACTCAAGCGACACGTAGGTCTTAGCGCGTAGTTTATAATGCTCACAAAACGTTTTAAATATTTCATGATGTTGTTTATTGTTATTTTCAACAAAAACACTAACCCAATTTCTGGTTGTTGAATGTAGCATACATTAGAGTTGTTTATATTACCGATGTATCCGAATATTAGCATCACCACACGCAGCTATACATTTTTTCAATAATATTTATTCAGCGGCTGCCGATCGACACTGAAACCTAAATATTTTGGATATCAGATAAACAGAGGTTAGCTGCCGGTAAAAATATCGTGTTTACTTGGTCGGTACACGGAAAACATTGATACCAAATCGCTAGAATAAGATTCAGATTTAGAAAATACGTAAAAGGTAAAATTGAATGTATTATTCGTGTCTTGATTGTACTGAATTATATAAATAATATCTTTATCAGAACTCTTTAACTAAAATATTCTTTTGTTGAATATAAAAGTTCAGTGACGTGTGTTTTAACTAAGCATCAAGGATAGAGAATAATACGTTTAGAATTTCAACTTTAAAATAGCGAAATAAAATTTCTTTGGTTTTAAGTAAACACGTTTTATTTTGGATAAGAACCGAGGAGTAGGTGGGAATCCGAGAGCTCATAAGTAAATCGAGGTGTATACAATGTGCAAACATTAACCAGTTACAGATAATCAAGAGAGATTTTGAGTGTGTGGGTAGTCGTGAGGAGCGCTTTACGATCACTAACTTTCAAATGTAAACATTTTAACGTCTTAAAGTGTTCTTACCTAATTGGAACAAATCGCTTTGGCAGTGGGTAGCAATTAAGTGAGCATTCATTACTTAAACACCAAGCAGGTTGAAAGGATTTTTCCTCTTGCAAAATAAAAATTCAATACATCTGGGTTGTCGTTCGTGAAGTAAGTGAAGTTCCGGGTTCCAATTTTGCAACAAAACTATTACGTGGTTTCATATTTATACACGTAAAAGGAATGGTTTGTAATTAATTAAAAATATTTTAAGATATTTTAATATTTTAATTTAAGACTTTCACATCATACTCTTACATACACTGTGATTTCACTGTAATGGCAGAGTCCAAAGATGGTCATTGCGATTTATCTTTCCATTGCGGTCGTATGTCTGAGCCCCTTCGGTAATGGTCATCAATGTTAACGTATCGTGTGAAACAACCCAATTTACGCGCTTGTAAGGATGTTGAAACTGCTGACATTACAACTACATATAATTAGGGAGTTCGCGATACTTTCACTTTGTAGGTGTTACCACTCGAAAATGAATTAAAAGTCCGAAGAAGTTTGCATTGTTTGCTGAAGCTTCTTTCCTCCTACTGTGTGTTCTAAAGTATATCTTTAATAAGTCTGGTAATTAAGATGGCAGGGTAATAAAGGCGCCCATTGTATTAAATTCAACAGTGTATTAAATTATTGCTTTGGTGACGGATGTTTTCTTTGGTAGGTTCGCAAGGTTAGAACGCAGTCGCGCCATTCGTCCTCCGCGTTTATTCGATTTAAGCACATTACACTATTTACTGTCCGAACATAGCGTGAGATGAAAAGTAATTGCGAAGGAGAAGGTTAAACTACTACGTACACATTGCATAACCTGCTTAGGAAGCCCGTCGGCCGACGACGCTCAAAAGTTTATTCTCTACTGTAGTGACGTAAAGTATGTTTGGAAATAAAGGCATACGTTGGCAGATGCATCGGATCCCGCGAAAGTCACTCGGTATGCTCTCTGCGGATTCATTTATATTCACGGTGACCACAGCACTTTCTGATTATCATAATGTAGACCTGTTCGGAGTTAATATTTAAACCTGTATTAGTATTATTATTGCTTTTGCCCGATTAATTGTTGTTGTGTGAAGTAAAAATCCATAAAGCTATCTTCTAAATACCTCATTTATATAACCTAATAATGCCATAATATAGCTGTATAGTACGCGATACTTTGTCCTGACTAAGGGCTAGATAAAAGATAATAATGAATATTTAAAAAGCTCCGAGTGACTGAGCTTTGAGTCACTCCAGACGAGATATTACTATCACGAGGCTAATCGACCGGCGGGATTTGCCTTCTGCTATTATATGAGTGAATTTCAGCAGGTCCACCCTAAATGTACACTCTAATATCACATAAATAAAAATTTAAGGGAGCACCTACTGAATATTTTTACATTCGTATATAAACTTTGCTGGCACGCTTTATTGTTGCATCTGATACGAAACTTACAACGTAAAATAATCTAAGAATAGATGGAGAGCTCAATTTGCGAATTTTATGTGGTCAGTCTCGTGATATCATAATTTTACTGTCGACGATAAATGGCTTCCTGCTTGGTCGTAGAAATGCTGCGAATACACATCAAAACTTAATACCTCGATCAAGGTTTATTCTGTAGCACATTGCCTTAATATTTTATTTACTTTATTACTGTAAGTAGGTAGAATAATATATAGGCTAGGGCAGCTCTTGAATCAGGATGACGTCAAGACTTCGCAATTATACGATAAGTGGCGCCGAGATATATTAGGCTTTCTTGGAAACGGATCTCTTGCATCTAGACCAGTGGCACAAATAGTTCGCAGTTTGAACGCTTATAAACCGTTCTAGCAAACAACGCATTTCAGAACACTGTCAATTAAGCTGCTATTCATTATGTAAAGAGTGAAAAAGATATTTAGCTGACCGTACCAGATGTCTGAGCGTAGTCATAATGTATAAGTAGCCATTATACAAAGTATTTAAACGAATTGTGTAAGTCAACATGATTCAGAAACCAAGTCATATTTATGGAAACAGCATTTGTAGCAAAACCTATTTAAATAAATAAATTTAAATCATAATATTTATCTTATCATAAATAATCAGAAATTGTAATGTAACTACTATTTAGAATAAAGTGTTTTAATATTCACTTATGAACTAGTACATATGTACCTACACTACTACTAGTGAAGTCTCACTGAAAGGCACTGAAACTTAAAGTATAGCAATATTATGTCTTAGCTGTATGAAATGAAAGCTGCGACGAGTCAACAGCAGCTGGCCGGTGCTAACCAGACTGTAATAAAGATGTTTATTGACAAGACACTAATTGCTTCATTGCTTGCGAGTTGCGGCCAATCGAAAATATACCCCTTAAAATCATAAACAGAGAAGTCTCACCTATGTGTGAACAGCGCTAATAAGAAATATTGAGAAAAACAAGGGTCAGTAACAATTTAATGCCAATTAGAAAATAAACGGAGGTGAGCATTTATAACGTTAATTCGGCATTGTGCTCCTATGTTGTTCGTATTGACTAAAGACTTTTTAAATTAATAGTCGGTTTTTCGAAGAAAAGTTGACTGTCTAGTCTGACGTCCGCTCTCACATATGGCTCTTTCGTGACTGACTATTGATATTATTATTTTCACAATGTAAAAACATTAATATATTGTAGATAAGAAAATCTTAAGAATATTACTAGATGTTCGCGTTGCCGTCACGCGGGTCAAGTCGCCCTCGACGTTTAATTTTCTACATTTTCCACAGATGCTTTCGGTGTGATGATTCAGAAATAATTTTTTAAACCGGTGCCTATAGTAGTTGTTCAGTTGCATTGTTATAAACAGACATATTAATCTTTCTCCTTTTTAATACTGGAACATTTGAAGCATGAAAATTAAACTGTTTGTTGAGACCACAGCGGAACCTCGACTTTTAGGAAAGCTTAAATTTCATGATCACTTTTCTCGCAGACATGGTACACCACTTCCGCTACTTAATTCAGAAAATATAGCATCGCGGCGCCAGCCTTCGTACGATCTCGCTTCATTTGTAAACAGGAAGTCATTGATTTAATTAATATGTAAAATAAAGTAGCGGCATCTATTTACTTTACCTTCGGGACTCTTTTACTAGAAATTGAATTTAATCGTTTGACGAATAAAATGATCGCATTCTTGTTTTGTGTGAGCGGGCAAAAGGAGGTCTTGCGAAGTGTCGTTGACACTAATGTTTGCGCTATTGAATGAAGAGGCAATCAGCGAACGGAATATTGCTGTTTAGTTGGGAGATGAGCGTTATTGCCTTTGGGACCTTTCACACCTAATAGATATTTCATTAATGATGGCGATATTAAATCTTTGTACGTGACAAGAGACGTGCACACGCGATACCAGTACTCGCAGGTACCAAATAGTCCGTATTGAGCTATTTTTGTTAGCTTTGCGTAATTGCAAATTATGGTTATTTCCTCAAACAGACTGTTTTCACATGTGTACGTACTGTAAGGTGTGATTATGAGAGGAGTAATAACACCAAGACTTGCTTTAAGACTGACTTTATTATAGATTTTGTTTATATAATGATCTTTTAATCTATTTCTTATACTACTACACCACTCATCCAAAGGAAAAAAAAGTTAAATTTTTTTTTACCAAAATAATTTCTATTATATTGCTTATATTCTAGGATAACATAAGTACACAAAAAAGGAACCGTATTCTCATCTGCGATTCTTTATTGAGACAAAAGTTAATTCGAAACGTTTATTTAATATAAGTATTTTCACATAAGAGGTATGCATCATTCTGATGAGTTTGTAGCTGATTGAGAATCCGACAAATTCGATCTAATGAATCATGCGTACGCGCACTATTGTGCGCAGTTTCCCTTGTTTATCGAGTACCTAGTTAACACGGCCCATGCACACCTACACACACACACTCATCTGGGATTCGATGTTTGCCAAGTTAAGCTAAGAAGCGATTCCATCTGAATGTAATCGTCCAAAAATTATGCGGTTCTGTATAACTTTGTAAGTTTTATATATAGATAATACCGAACATTTCGACTGTACAAGAATGTGTTCTATTCTTATTTGTGTATTAAAAGCATTACTCATGGCACTGCTCACTAGCAGATAATGTATTGTGCAATTTGTAGCAGAACTAAAACCAGAAACATTTTAAGTCACCTGGAAACTTTCTTAGTCTTAGTAAATATTAGAGGTACAAACATTAAAATGGCTTTGGCGTAAACTATTGAAGCTTACCTGCTTTAGTGTTCTGCAATCCATCAATAATATCAACAATATATATACTATGTGTAATTATCAAAGTCGGGATAGAAAAATATGAAACTTCTTTGTTTTGTGTTCGTCGTGCGTTCAAGCCGCTCGGTTTGATTGCATCCTGTACACACGCACATATGTATAACACATATATATATGAGAATAGACTTCAGAATGGGGTCTAGGCTTTAGAGCGGGGTATGAAAATTCTCGCGCTAAATACCTCGCGGTTGGTACTTTCACTCACTACGAATACAAAGATCTTTCAATAAATAACTGGGCTGACACATTTCTGCGCCGCCTTTGATCTCCGTTACTGACACATATTACACACAAACACGTATAATATGTATTTGTTGTGATTTATTTGATTTATATTGTGAATGCATGCTAAAATTTATTAAGATGAGCTTTACGGAGCTCATCTGTTAAGTTTATCGCTCGACTAGTCAAATTCATACAATTCTATCGTGCCTTTCGTGCTTAGCTGTTTTCTTTCGCATTGCGAATATGATTTACGTGGATGTTCAAATAAAAATCAACAGCACGCGGCACAGTCGAGTGTATGTGAATGGAGTGTTCTCGTGGAACGACCTCAACTATTTTTACAATATACAAATACAGATTTTTCGGAACTGAGCAATCATATCTGTGAGTATCGCAGCATAGCAACACCATTATTCAGTTGTACGGCCAGTGTCTGTCTGGCTTTCAGGAATTCATTTTGTATTTATTCAGAAGCATACATTTCAACAGAAAACTAAAAATGTATAGTATATTTAGGTAATGATATAAGCTCCAGTCGTGCGGCCTTCAAGTGTCAGCTCTGCCAGGAATTATCTAATACTTCTCGAATATTTTAAGTAACGGGCGAATGTAATTTATAGGCAGGCTCAGATTTAGTCTTCGCTGTCGCAATATACGGGGAATACTGTGTTATACAACACAATTTAATTTTTAAAATAGTAGACAAGCCATTTTTAATAAACACTAGTTTAAATTGGGCCGCAGTGAGACGTACAACCGCACGTAACGAGCTCGATGATTGATGCGCTCGCGCCGCTCTTCCTCGTAAAATCTTTACAAGCGAATGAAGGAAGGCGATCTGCACGCGATGCTGGTGTCCCTGTTATGTCCTATGACTTCCATTTTATTTACTCAACGTGTGTACGACACTATTATTACTCGTTATGTTTACACTAAACATTATTTGTATTGTTCAAAAATGTTTTTTTGAAGTATATAATGTACTTAGTAGTTGAAAAATAGAACCGTCTCTCTCATATAAATTCCATGTGTGCTGATCGAGTAACGTCATCAAGAAGTAATATCGCTATAAAAGCCTTCGTGGGTAAACGCCTAAGTATAGTATATATAGTATGTAATATAATATATAAGTAAGTATCTAAGTGTTGGAGTGATGCGTCTGTTATGGTTTTAAGGTTTTCTTTGGCGATTGAAATTCTAGTATTTTCTGTTGATGGTGGTGTTTTAACTTTGAAGGGTCGACTTTGCTTTAAGCTAAATGTTGCGTTCATGCGTGCTCTAAGTATTCTGTGGTTACTATTGAAGTTTAGGCTCGCGATGGTGTCACAGTCATCGAATAATTGAGGTTTATTTGTAAGAAAGTAGTCTATAACGTTTCGGTACCGACTGTCTGGTGAAATCCAAGTCCATCTACGAGAGTTTCTTTTTTTGAAATGACTGTTTAATATTTTCATATTGTTTTCGAAAGCCATTTCGATTAGCTTTTGTCCGTTCCTTGTCCTTTTCCCACTACAGTTTGGGCCTAAAACGTTTTCTCCCTTTCGTCGGGCTCCTACTTGAGCGTTGAAATCGCCCATCACGATGCAGTTTTTGTAGGTGTGTTCTTTTAAAACAGTGTTAAGGGTTGAGTAGAATAAGTCGATTTCTGAAGTGGATGATAGCTCAGTTGGAGAATATATTTGCACTATCGACCATATCTCTTTACTTGGGGGAATTCTTATATTCAAGATGGCAATCCTATCGGATACGCCTGTTATTCCAATTATAAATTTCTTTAGTTCTTTTTTTTATTAAGAATCCTACTCCATGTCTTCCTGGGATTGTGCCTTTATGATATAATATGATTTGGTGGTACTCCTCAATAGCTTCACCAACCCTTCTTACTTCGCTCAAGCCGATGATGTCCCACTTGATATCTTTCAGGGAGTATAACAGTTCTTTAAGACTTTCTTCAGTTCTTAGGGAGAGTGTGTTGAATGTAGCAATATGAATGTGTTTTCTATTTTTATCTTTCATGTCTGTTTTTAATTTGGGTAGTGGTTTATAATATGGAGGGTAATGGTCATCTTCCCCCACGGTGACCAGCCGGCTTGGGGTGGTGGTGGGGTGTATAGGGACATTACATATGTATAAATTTTCGTGCGAATCATCTATTTTCCACATACTTTTCTTATATTAATGTAGTAATGCGTTGAGTGTCGTCAATGAAGGAAGGTATGGAATTTGATAGCGGAAGTAATTCCACGCTCCGCTTGCCGCCAACTGTTCCACACATAAAATGCGATTATCGTTTCGCCAAAATAACAATTTAAGAAATATTTTGTTTGCCTTCCTATGTCACCAAACTCCGCTGTTGCCGTGTTGGGGTAGGTTATACGCCGCTAAGAAGCCGCCTGAATGAATGCGTTCTTGTTGACAAGGTTAACGGCAAGTTAAAAATAAACTCATCAGATAATATGGTTGTCAGTTGTGTATAAGTTATAGTAGTAGCATTATATGATTTTATGTGTGTGCGCTTCACTAGCCCCTTAGAATGAAATTTTAATGTGGACTTCAAGGTGAATGTTTTATAGTACCTACCGTAGCGTGCCGCCCGCGAGGTCGTTGCTCAAATCCTGCTTCTATTTAAAGGGTCATGACACATGCTTGAATAGCTAATGGCACGAACACTTTCTCCAAATTAACACAAATCCGCGAATATTACGCAACAAATAAAATGAAATTAGTATGTCATTGACAGAGTAAGGACAGTCCGATTCACCGTATAGCATCGGACACATGTTTATAAACACAGGGCCCGTTTTAACAATGGCAAAGGCGAGATTATGACGCAATAACGGTTCCCGCCGGTAACGGGCAATCGGGTAATTCGACTCGTGGTTGCAGAGTAGGTGTTAGCGATAAAACCATACGTACAGATTCTTGAAAATGGTCGGTAATTATTAAAAACCAATGAAATCTTGTTATTAAAATCTTGTACGTAAAAAAATACAATCAAAAACAACTATTTCTACAAATTATTATTTGACAGATATTAAATCTCATGATACTGACGAAAATAGCAGTAACGAGGTTGTACATGCAAGGCCGTAGCAGCGTTTCCAAATACGGCGCCTGGATGTGATTATTGCATCAGAGTTAACAGAGTCAGCGGAATTAGATCCAGGGACAATTAGCACGGACTATACGCAGAATCGGACAGTTATCCTAATTTGAATAGTGACGTTTTACCACATACTGCTGGTGAGCTAGGTATCTAATCCAGCGGACGCCAATCAACTATCTCAAGAGTGGTCGTAAATAATCATCAATTACTGGTTAATGTTAATGGCAGACATAAACGTCGATTTAGTGAATAGTGATCGCGCCGACTACAGTGTAACAACACTTGACAGTGATCCAAGTGGCGTGTTAAAAATTATAGACACTTGTAAAGAGTGTTCATAATGAACTACTGAACATTTTCAGATCTGTAGCCGCAGTAAAATTAAAATGTAAATCACCGTGATAAAAATGTAGCGCCGAAAGCGGCCCCGAAATAGCCGCGTTCTCCGAGTAAATTCTAACGGCCACCTGCGCTGTATCGCACACATCACAGGTGAATGCGGACCTTTCAAACAAATCAAAAACACACTGTTTTCATCAAAGTTCATATCTAAGCCTAACTACTGTCTTTTATTTAAACAGAAGACAAAAGAGAACAAGCGCGGCTGTGACTTATACTCAATGAATTTTTGGTTTTTCTGTTTCGTAGCCAAAAAATACGGGCTGTATCTCATTAACAGACGAAAAATTTGCACATGAAAGGAAACAAACCTTTTATATATCTACCACGCCAAGATTTTTAATTACTTCAAATTTAGCTGACGTAAAAGGTTTATAGGTTCTACATTAAGCCGAAATAAAATAAACAATTCAATGATTTTTCGAAGACCAATTTTCTTTTTTGAATATTGTCAGTGGTCAGATGAACATTATAAAATTCTAACGAATGTTGCTCGTTCTGGAACTCAATTGTACCGTTTATAGAGAATATGAATTATTCAATTTGAATAAGCCAAAATACGTAGTGACATCTGGCGTCATTGCACAAACCTTCAGTTATTCACAGAACCGTACGGCAGACTGTAGATTACCAAGACATTGAAATAGAATTATAGATGTCGCTAACAATGTAGGTACGATTATGCTTAAAAGCGACATCTATTTGTAGACGTTGAAACTATTTAGAAAATCATATTGATTTTAGAAGGTGAGTATAGATGGCAACATACATTGTGGAGGACAAAAATTGGAAAATAATTTTTAGTTCAAATTCAAAACTTATAATATTTAGTATCTATCATATAAGTTCTTACATAAACATTAAATATGGAGAAAAAGATTTTGATGTAATGTTAAATTTTATTACGTGTCTGCAAAAATATAACAACTTGTTTGATCCAAAAAACATTACTTTCAATTTAGAAGAAATAAAATATGTCACAGTTCTTTAAGGAACCCATGACTTTAACAAAATGGTAACGGAGCCAGCGCCACGGCGGCACTCAGTGACACTACACTTTCAGAATTCAGGAGTTTCAGTCATGTTCCGGTGCGGCGTTGCCATGACAACGCGGTAGCGGCCGTTGACCTCGCCGTCGCGACGTCGCCTATAATTTATTTGTAAACAAGTAGGTAAAACCTATTCATAGCTCTCGAGAAGAGGACTCGATCCCGGCTTTCCGATGGATAATGTCGACTAATGATGTCGGGACCGCTAAGTGCGATTGTGGTTTGTGCAGTGAGCAGTGGCCCCAGCGCGGCAGACACCCGATAGGCGCACTGCTATGTGGAAAGGCCTCGCTTTGTTTCCTTGTAAGTACTGCGCTTTTTCATGCGTCTGGGAATAAAAGCATTCTCATTTACATAGTAATTTAAGCATTGAGGTCTGTGCTCTAACAAGTTATATGGATTGATGAATTTAGATATGAGCCGTTCAATGCGTAGACTTTAGCTAAAGTATTTCCCGTAACTTGTAAGAAATAATTATTTATGTAAATGGACTCTTTCTTCAACCCAATCCCGATACGGCACCTGCGACCCTCACGCAGTCTCGCTATGTGACAGCGACGCGTGCTTCTCGCCATTGTAAGCAATTCGACTGAGTGACTCAATTCCGATTGTTTACATTAAAGTGGGCCGGCCATTAGCGATGAGGCGACTCGCGGTCTAATATCATGACATCCTTATATTCCCTGCAACTTTCTCGCTCCTATAGATAATGGGTGTGCGTGTGCGAAAGAGACGGCGGCGTCTTTAGGTTCGGCTCGAGGACATCTTGACTCGCGATGTGCGCCACTTGTTGGCCACTTTGTTTGCGGAAGTTTAGTACGTGACTATTAATTCGCAAATATACCGTTTTGTATTCAGAGCAATTGTACAACAAGACACGTATCACTTTCTTCAAAAAAAAAAAACTAAATGCCCTCAATGAAGTATCAGACGATGCTTAAACACAGTGGGTTGTTTCTAAAAAACAATAATTTGGATTATTGCTGTTTATTAAAATGTAAGATTATTTTTAAATTGATATTCGCTCATTCATTTGTATAACTGGAATGTTACAACCAAACGAGTTTAACCTTCTACAAAGTCTCTGGTCCACGTGTTAAACGCAATAATACTTGAATTCTATCCAACTTCCTGACTTGTTATCTAGAAGGTTATCGATTATGACCGAACTCTTCATTGTTTTTGCAAAAGGAGCATTTGGGGACAAAGGCGCGTGATTCATAAATCAATACCTGCGGGCCTAAGCTTTACCATGCTAACTCATCCAACGCTAACCGATTTTTGAAGTTTTCCACCAAAGTATACTCAAAATAGTTGGTTTCCGATTTTATCTGATCGCCAAACCACATTCGTCGTAACGAAATACGTCCAATAAACCGCATTTTACTCTAAATATAACTTTGCGTAATCGGTGCGCTAGGGTTCCTAACTCGCAATAATGAGATGAGGCTGCAGTCAAGTAGTGGAAGTAAGTTATTATAATGAGGACCGGAGCCAGAGCCGCAGACGAGACGCAAAGGCTCATAGGGTGCTCGGATCGATGCGTGTAATTACGAGCTGTCAGCCCTCAGGCTCGTGCTATAACTATGTTAATGGTTGGCAAACATCTGCAGCGATAACAAACGCCACAAAGTATTTAATTTGAGAAGCGACTCCTTCTGCCCTGAAAGAACAATGACGTCACCATGACCCGTCTCCAGTGACCGCGGCCCATTTCGCTATCACCCGCTATCGTGCGTCGACCTCTCGGGCTTCTAGGTCACATACTCACACTGTCTAAAATCCGGTCACCAGATTAACCCTACATTAGCATTGAACACACGATTAGGATAAACATGGTATCGTTTGCGCAAAGTTCTATGTTCCATTTTGTGTATGCTTAAATGAATGTTGCTTGCATTGTTATTGTATACATATATCACACGTGGGCTGTGATAATCTTCGAAATAGATTGCATTCCGGCCATTTGCATACATCATTTAGGGCAGACATTGAAAGCGAAGTTTAAAATAGCACCCGTTTTGAGATAACATTTGTTTGGAGAAAATCAACTGGCAATTTTCCGAGTGTTCGTTGCAAACACCATTCGATTATGATTTGTCGGTCAAATAAGACGCGTTGCATTTCTTATCAAACAGCAAGTGTCCACTCGATCAAGTTTTATGATTAGCTCAAAGCAAAGGAAAGGAATATTAGAATTTGTGATTGTAATTATAGCAGAATAGGCTAGTGCTTTACAATAATTGGCAAGTATTATGTTGTTATCAAGTTGAAATCATTCGATTAATCAGTATATCAAATGACTATAATTGAACAGCTTTAACAGGTGAAAATTGTTATCAGAAGTACACGCCTCGCGGTGACGGTAGCAACGATGGGCGATCACTCGCGAGTCCACCTTGCGTCTCGTCTGACGTCGCTTAAGTTGGGCCCAAAGTAAAAATTTGCATCCTTTAATTATTATAAGGGCCATGCTATGAAGTGCTGTGGAAAGTGATTGATTATAAGCGTCAGTCTAAGCTCGAGCGCTGTTTATCGTAAGTATTATATCACAAGTGATTAATTAGTGCTTCATAATTCATATTAAAAACTATTTAATTTCATCATTTTGTTGTCGCATCAGGGTAGTTTTGATGTGTCAAAAACACATAGACGGCACAAACGCATGGGCACCCACAATGGCATTTAATCTTACATTTATGATTACTTAATTATAAAATTATTGTCGGTTAAAGCGAATGAAGCACTTTCCGATAGCGGTGCCATCGATGTCTACGGGCATTTAAATCCAACAGCTCTCATCCATCCTAGATCATGTATATTCAAATGTAGTAACGTAACGTAATATTTTTTGTATAAAGTTTTATTTATTTCACCTTTATTCGTGGTCCAGACCCGTAATGTATCCTTTGTCTGACCGAGAAGTACCTACTCGAAAATTGCAAAAAAAACTTTCGCTCGAGAGGCGAATTCACGAAACAAACCACTCTTTTATACTTTGTTTCTTTGTTTACCCTCTACAACAGTTTTACATGTTGTGCGTGTTTGACATGTGACCCGAAAATACGCGTTTGCCGTGTAGCCGTGCCAATTAATTTATTTGATATCAGTTCCATCGTTCATTAAGTAATACTTGGCTCAGTAAAAGATTGATAAGTGTACTTTAATGTTTTTTTTTATTTAAGAATAATCTGTATAGTATAATAATTCATACAAGGTTTGTAACCTTTTATAAATACACATATAATAGTTAAAGAACCTGCATCTTAAACTAAAAATTGTAAAAATAAATCTCTCGCGGGGTTATTTGAGTGCGTCCTTCACTTTACTGTTTGGCATCTGAAACTCAAATAATACAGTTTATATCTCCACGTAATGGATTGTGGGTTAATTTGTTGTAAACATGAAACTTCTATTTAGATATGAATACACATGCATATTATTATTTAAGTAAGACAACAATTGATTACTGAACAATTTTAGAATGAAGAATTTTGGTGAAATGCTTATATAATACTAGCTGACCCGGCAAACGTTTTGCCGGGTCAGCTAGTATTGTACATGTGATGTAAATTTTCAATTAATATATAAAAAATTAGGGTTGATCGTAGAAGGGTGAAAGTTTAGGATTGTATGTATTTTTGTATGTTGTATCATAAAAAAATAGAAACTAAAAATTTTGTCTAAAAAATAAAAATTTACTGGACTACCCTTAACATTTAGGGAGATTAAAAATAGATTTTGGACGATTCTCGGACCTACCTAATACGCTCACAAAGTTTCATGAGAATCGGTTAAGTCGTTTCGGAGGAGTTCAAGTTCGAACCCCGTGACACGAGAATTTTATATATTAGATTGACCCCTAATAAGTAGTGACAGGTGGTAAACCCGTTATTGTATTAACAAAGTTTTTATAACAAGTCGGCTTTTCTCTTCTCTCTCACACCGCGATCCTCTCGATTTGATGAGACACCACATCATTTTCAGGAAGCGATGTCATAATAAATATTTCTTATAAAATGATAATAGTATTCGGCTTCTCCGTTACTTGCAAATATTTAATGAAACACTCATTATAATACATGGAATATGCATATCAGGTGCGTCGCGTCTAATGATACACGACAGACTTGTCATTGACAAGCCACTTGCCATAAAAGTAAAAACCTGAGAGACTAAACTCAGACAATTAAGAACATTGTAAGGTATTGTATAATTTATATGTTATATATTATTTTGCTCGCTACTTATAGCATAATAAATATGCTGTTTCTGTTATATTATATACGACTCTAACTCTCAACTCTCAGCTTTCTGAGAGTTTTATAAACAATATCTTTATATTGTTCTTAAATGTTTAATTTATAATTAAGGATAATTCCCCAACATCACGTGTCGCTCCTCATGGTAATTCTATGATGAGTAAGAATCGGTACTTTATTATAAATATTATTATTGGACGAGGATATAAATAGACCATCCTTAGCCGCGGGATTTCCTGTGTCTCGACCGCAGGATTTTCTTGCAAGAAAAAATTATGTTGCTGAGATATTTTGCACATTAAATTGCACACTCGCCCTAGCTAAGGACTTAGCACAATATTAAGCAATTTATTTTTAATATAATTTTCAGAACGCTCATTAATATCTTCAAAAGGTTGAATAAAAAGAGTATCTGCGATAGTGACCGTCTTAATCCGACGTTCGGGTACACGTAAATCTGTGCACCCAAATAGGCGATAAGAGACCGCAATTAACTATACATTATAAATAGCCAGTTTCCCGCACACAACATTTAGAGGGAATTCCATCGTGAGTTTCCCCAACCGTGGTTTAAATTGAGCTAGTTTCGTTTACGAGCATCATTGTTTCAACAGGAGCCCCGAGGAATGGAGTGAGCTTTGGAGGCTGGAGAAGATGAGAACAGGATCGACGAGAAATAATGTCTCCACACGCGGAGGATTGCGAAGAGGTATGTGTTTCATTTATTTCATAAAGAGGAGTACTTCTATGTATAACGAAGGAAACAAAGAAACGGTAAGTCAACGATTGAGACATGTTCTTTCGGTTTCAGGTGGAGCGACTCAACAGAGAGGACTACCAAACAGTGCCAGTACACCAAGGACGAAGGATCTTGCCACTTGAAGCCGCTTCAGCCCAAGCCTGGATAGAAAACGAAGATCTGAACCCCGGCGCTGACAGTCGCACCAACAGCCCCGGAGAAAACCGTCGATTGCTTGGCAGAAAAGCGGAAAAGTCGGGACTGCAATCTGGCCTCACTCTCGGAGTCTGGAAACAATCCAAATGCTCCCTAAGCAAGACTGTAATTAAACCTCATGTCAAGACAAAGTTTCAGAAACGGAAGGAACTACTGATCCAGGCTTTGAGACCGCCATACTTCATTGTCAGCATTATCATTTTTATTGTAAGTACATTTAAACATTCAATACAATGTACAAATTGATGCCCAACTTCTGGGATTAGTAGATAGTATTAATGATTTACCGAGAAAATGTTAAGGAAAACAAGGGGTTTCAAGAAATTAAATACAATTTTAGGTTATCTAATTTATTGGCCGCAATGATATTTTCCTGTAACATGTTTTGTTTCTGCAGGCGGCGTTGCATTTATGCGGCCCCGGCGAGTGGCGGGCTTGGCTGGAGTGGGCACCGGGCGCGTGGTGGCAGGAGCCTTGGCGGTTGCTCACCTACGGCTGTGTGCACGCTGGCACTGCCCATCTGGCCATCAATGCCCTCGTTGCTCTGGCTGTGAGTAGACCGTATACTGTCTGCTTACCGCTGCATTTCTTGTCTTCAACATGAATCATAAAATATGGCTGATAGGTCGGGTGGCGTCTCGAACGAGAGCAAGGTTGGGCACGTGTCGCAGCCCTGTGGAGCGGCGGGCTGGTGGCAGGCGCGCTAGGGGCGGGAGCGCTGCAACCGCGAGTGCACGTCGTGGGAGCCTCCGCCGCCGTCTACGCGCTGCTCACGGCGCATCTGCCCAACGTGTGTTTAAGGTTAGTGCAGACCATCCACGGCGATAACATACGGTGCCAAGTTAATATACATTCACGACGTATATTATATTATCCTTCCAGGTTCGGCCATGTACCTCTATGGTGGTTTCGACCGCTGAGCGTGGTGGTTCTAGGTGCGTCGGAAGTGTGGTGGGCAGTAGTGCGGGCAGGGGGTGCGACGAGTGCATCGGGCTACCACGTGGCTTGGGCGGCGCATGCGCTGGGCGCCGCCGCTGGGCTGCCACTCGGCTTCCTTATTTTTACCGGTCAGTTTCCTCAGTGAAATCACGTTAGTAAGAATAACTAACTTATTTTTATTTATATAAACACTTACACTAGTTATTTTTGTATTCAGGTGAAAACAGCGCTGATAGAAGAATAGTGTGGTGCAAAGTATTGTCGATGTGCGCAGTAGCGGTGGGAGTGACGTCAGCTGCCATTCACTTCACTTACTGGTACGACGCAGACCTGTACAGCTGAAGACGGCTTTCGCTCCTCATGATGAAGAGGATGCGCCACAATTCCCTACAGACGAGGCTCTAGTTAAAGTTGACACACTAACCGAGACTGATTTTACTTCAACGACACAAGTTGTCACCATTCGGCAGTTTCAACTGAAGATAAGGTCTTTTACTGACAAATAGCAAAGTTCTTAGTTTATATTCTTAAAAAACATTTTATTCGACTTCCAGACGAAACTTTCAATTTATTGAATAGGGGAACCTCTTGACATAATCTTTGTACAAAGACATGGTGTTCACAAAATTATGAAAATTGTATTTAAATCGATCCTAATTAATAACACAAGGTCTTCCTTGAGTCAGATTTATTTTGGACGACGACTCTGATAGGTCTATCAGTACTTAAGTGTACCTCTTATCTATCGAAACTAATCTCTAAAAGAGATTGTGTGTGATAATAGTACTTATAATGTTTAATCTTTAATACACTTAATGAACATGAAGTTAGTAGTGCTACAAATTGAATGATTGCGAAGAAAATATTTTAAATTGGTTACTAGTTGTTATAAACGTAACAATGTAAGGTTGTTTTTTGCATTCATTGATTATTATATATATAAATAAAGCCTGGCTCTATTAAAACACGTGGAATTGTAGGGTCGCTCAACTACAGATGGCGATCAAAGAGTCAGGCACCAAGTGATTTCCATGAAATCTTCGAATTGTGTTTTGCATCAAAACGCTTTACTTAGGAATTGAAACATTGTACGTTAATATAAGTGAATATTTGGATAACCAAAGAAATTGTTAATCTAGTCTTTATTGTTTCCTATGTACAAATAGGTCTGTTTAAATTCGTGACATTTGTATATTTTCAATAAAATCTTTTTGTAAAGCCGTTTTAGTTTTCATTGAAATCGCATACGATGGGGTTCTCTATATATAGAATATATACTATAGGTATAGTGAAAAACACTTGGTTCATGTTTTATTAAAGTATGTACACCTTTAAAAACATTCCTTATACGGTCTAAGGCAAGATTAACTTAACTTCTATTTGACATCCGTTGAATTATTCATTAAAAATGGAGATCATATATATTATCTTGTAAATGTTATGTTTTAAATTTATTGTATTCCTACATATTGTCAAATGTTAATTTACACATGCATTTATATCAATTCCTGAGATCATGGCCAACCGTGTCAGTTAAGCGAGGTTACCTTAACTATAAATAAATACAAGGGTTCAAAAATAATCGGCAGTTAAGACACGGCTGAAGGTAAAAAGTATCCATTTAACTGAGACCTTCCTAAAAAGGAATGCACATTTGAAGCATCGTAGAGGTGAGTCTTAGGTGTTAGCAAGCCAACGGCGGGCATTGCACTCCGAGTTCGGTGCACTTGCACTGTTGGCAGGGCGTGGAGAGCTCCGCGATGGTCGCCCCGAGACGGTACATCCGCCCGTAGATGTTGCAGCCAGCGACCTTCGGCAGACCTGCCATCACTCCGGGCATCATGTCCGGAGGCCTGGCTTCCATCGTCAGCCCCGTGCCTTTGCTTATCATTTCAACACTTTTTGCGGTCGTCGGTCGCTGAGTTGGTTTTGTAAATGTCTTCCGGGTCGTAATCATGACCTTCGTCGTCACGGGGCGAGGTGTCGTATTCCTAATAGCTGTCGCTTCTCCAAGCACCAGGTGATCGATTTTATTCACTGTTTTATACGAGGAGTGCTGAGCTTGAAGTGGTTTCTTGGTTGTCGTTGTTGGGGGATAAGTTGGTCTCTTCGAGGGATATGGCATTACATTGGCAGGCATCTTCTTAAAGGGTGCCGTAGAAGTTGTTTCGTATGTCTCACTCAGAAGCAGCTGAAGAACGTTTCCGAATGAAAAGCCTTCGTCGGATTCCTCATCCTCGTATTCCTCTAAAGGAGTCTTACTGTCGTTTCCTTGCGCTTGTGAAGCTTCACTTTGGATCATGGGAATAGTCGTATTCGGAGATCTCATAGTGGTTGCAATTATAGAGGAAGTGGTTGCATGTTTTTGATTTTTAATCACTGAATCACTTTTCACGATATCATCAAATTGCGCAGAGTTGGGAGTGGTGATACTTATTTCTGCCTCATTAACAGCACTATTGCTTTTCTTGTCATTTATATCTTGAGAATATTTCTGCGTAGAATTGGACACTTTTGAATTTGCTGTAGACTCTGTGTGGTTGTCTGAAATACAAACCAAAGCTTTTGTTTATGAGTTAAATCAACTATATATTAGTTCAAATTATAAATCAAATTATAAAAAGATGCAATGCATTTTTATAATTTGACTCAAATTAAGAGCTGCATCATTTATAGACGTGAGGAGCTCACTTTGTATAGGTTATTTAAAAAGAAATTAATATTTTTAAATTATATACATATTTGAATGAGTTTAAAAAAATATTTGTATAGCGATTAATATGCTTAAGAAATTGGCTTATTTCAAGTTCCACTTTACCCCATAGTCCATGAATCGAACTAAGATACTAAGAACGTTAACTGTTTCCCATAGAGGTCTGATGTTATATACCCTAATCCACGGTCATATAATTGAACAGGAACAGGAACAAAAAATTATGGTCACCGTTATCACAGATGAGTTCACCGCAACAGAGATGCAGCAGCGCCGTCCGACGGAAGCATCCCAAGGGCACCTCACAAGGGAGAGGAGAGCAGTGGAGCTGGCCCCAAGCGCAGGTACACGAAGAGCAGGTTTGGTTCACGGTTTCGCCTTCTCCAATTCGCCTCCCGTCATTAGTGATACATTCACCTTCAACAGTTCATATTAATATCTAGCAAAAAGGTAAGGGCAGATAAACATATATTATTACACAAACGTTGACGAACTGGGAATGGAACCCTCAAAATGCAATTCAGCCAACTGATTTGTCGACCTAATCTTTCCACCAAAAATTCGCGTAATAGCTTATTTATAGGCGCCTGATTTAACGTCCAATATGCCACACCTTTGCGATCTTGGTCCCTCGTAGTAAGATGAGGCATGACTAGTCCCGATGGAGTACTAGGATACAAGTAGTAGTCCTCCACTAAGCCCGGTCCTTTGGGGATGAATCCTCCTGAAAATGTTTTAAAATCATGTTTTATACTAATTAAACATGGCCGTTTATGGTATTTTTCGCTTCAACTAGTAATAAGCGGCAGAATACCTTCAGTTTGAATGGGCGGTGAAAAAAAATTCTTTTCCGGCTTCCCCATCTCCATGCTGCCAATGAGCGGTACTTCATTATTGGATTTTTCCTGTGCATTATTAAATGAAGCGCCAATTGTGAACTCCATAGGCTTTTCGACATCTTTTACTTTATCGGCGAATATATCTTCTATTTGATGAGTTAGAACATAATCAGATTCGTCTTTACTTGTAAAATTAGGATATGGGGTAGGAATGTACACATCTTCGCGTCGCTTTGGATAATTCTTATTAGTGTGTGGATGATAAACAGGAAACTTTTCATCCCTTTCTATTACGGGATACGAACTATCTTTAGAAGCTAACTCTTCGTCAACAACAGCATCCGCTGCTACGAATGGAATAATTCTGAAACGGAAAATTTTATTTCAAGGATTCCGTAAGATAAGTTTTTAAACATATAATATATCTCACGATAACGTAAAATAGAGATCATATTTATAAAATTTATTTTTTATTTTTCTCATATGTCGTGTTAACCCGCCGCCGTGTTTAAGAAAAAAATCTTAAAAAAAAACTAATTATAAATGTACACATGACTCGATATAATCTTAAACATGCAAAAAAATAAATGGAAATACTTTGAATACGTTACACATTTAGATAAAATTAAATACTTACTTCAAATTAGGAAGTGATGGTGGTAGGGTAGGTTCATTATAATCGTAATCGGGGTCCTCCTTTGTCTTCTTGGAGATGTTATGTGGGTCAGCCATCGGCAGATCAGTCTTAGGCAGAGATGTCGTTGAAGCTGGTGAAGTGAAGGTGGCGTTGGTTCTCAAAGAGCTCGTCACGTTTATGACAAAGCTCTCACTGTCATCGATCTCTTGGCTGTGACTCCTGTCTGTTACAATCTCATCGGGTGGAAATGTTTCAGCTTCGATGCCTGTTTCATCGGTAAACGGTATTCTCGGTTGAGTCTCGGCATGCATTTTCAGAACATCGTTAATACTTGTGATGTTATAAAAAGAAGTGGACGACAATTCGGAGGTGCAATTAATAGTGCCGTTGATGATAATCTTCACAGAGTTCTCAGGCTGTTCTGTGGTAGAGCTGTCGGTGGTCATTTGGGTCGTACTGATTTCGGTCATCGTCGTTGGACCTTCATTTGAATCTACCTCAGTTTGCGTACTTTCAACAATTGTACTCAAAGTAGCTTCAAATACTTGAGTGGTTGAGGGTAACTTATCACTGGATACAGTTGAGCTATTGTTATCCCCAGCAGTGCTGAAATGTTTTATTGTAGTTTCCCGTTTTGTAGATTTAGACGAATGAAATGATCGGTCCTCAGTTTTACTTGATTCTAAATAATTTCCGAAACTCTCCAAGAAATGTTGTGATGGGATATCTGAAAAGTAAAGTATTATTCCACTCATAAGAACTCAATATGAAAATTATTTATGTCTTAAAATCGTATAATGACCTTGCTTCGTGTGGTTGCACAGGTACTGGTGCGGGCAGCATTGGCCTGGCTGCACGAGAGGAGAACAGCCATGGATGTTTGGAGCACACGATAAATGTTGGCACTGTATACGGCCTCGCAAGCAGAAGCATCGCGTACATGAGCTCTCTGCTGATGTCACACGTCTGCCTTCCTCCACCCACTGGCCGTCGTCTGTTTGGCAATCTGTTGAGGGTAATCATACTCTGTAATCATAAGCGAAAAGTACTAATGAGGTACTTCGGGCTACAAGTTAGATATACCATTTGGATTCCTGTCCAGAGTTGGTAGCGTAGTGGGGTGTTCACAGTAGTATCTCTGGGGACAGCAGACTCCGGGCGTGGGTTGAGGCTGGCAGCCAGGCTGAGCAGGCAGGCACTGGGGCCGAACGCAGCGTCTGGCGCCTGCCAGGCAGAAGCACTGCTCGCAGGCAGTGTTGGAACTCATAGCGGACCCCGCGGCATATACTGTTCCGCCTTCTACGCAGGCGGGTAGTGCTGGAAATTAAATGAGTACATCTAGATCTGGCATCGGGAATGAGACTACACGAAGGATTTTTTTTATCTGACACTGACACGATATATCTAGAGTTACGCTTTGAGCACAAATTGTTCAGAACTGTACAAAACTCATAGAACAAGAATATAGTCTCGTCACCTAGTCGAGCATCCGACGTCTGTATTATTTTGACATAGCTAAAATATTACATATTAAATATGAAACGCTAATACGTGTGTAATTTATATGTATATAGTATATTAGTTATTATTAGTATTAGTATAGGTACCTAGCGCAGTAGGTTGAAGTTCAGATGGACTTTCTTGTGGCGAAACTTCCGTCGCCGTGAATTCAACACCATCTGCAACCAAAGTGTATTTACTATAAGTAATTTTGTTTCTTTTGACAGGATTTGCACTAATTCAATTTAAGATGTTAATCCCCGACCAAATAATATATTCAATCACGATGTAATAGTACTTTTGTGCAACTTTACAAATGCTATCAACCTCGTTAAAAACAAATGTCAAATTACAGATAGATGAAATAAAAAATATAAAAAGTACTACTTCAGACAGACTCATAAAGGGGCCTTTACCGGGGCAATGTATGTGTGGACAGCAATCATCGCGGCGATGCAGCGTATGACATCGGGTTGGAGCGACGGGCAGCGGCGGACAACTTCGACGTCGACACGACAGAGCTCCGCCTGCGCACGCGCACGATAGGCAAGCAGCCCTCGTGCGGACCACCGCCCCCACAGGGTACCAGTGCCCTTCGTACAGGCAACCCGCTGGCAGCTCAACTTTGCCTGAAATTTTTAATATCTTCTTACTTTTGCAAGAGACCGAAAAACATTGTACACTTTGTGCTCTATATATACTCGTAAAAAACAATTCAACACTAAAGCTAACAGTCTTACCATGACCCATGGCTGTATTGAAGTTGATTTTATGTTCTGCACTTTCACAATTACCTGAAAATCAATCTTTTATTAAGCGTGTCTTACAATAACTGACAGTCTAACGATGAACGCCTTATGCCTTTACATTTAAGCATAATTAAGTGGGATGTTACATTTTTGAATTAACAAGAATGGAACAAGTGTGAGAGTGAACGAAGAAAGTTTTGCTAATTTCCAACAAAGGTGAGTGACTTTCCCGTGAGTAAGATTACATTTACAATGGAATGGCTCATCCTGCAATTTGTATAATAGAAATACTTATTTCTTCAGAAGAAACGCTTTTTTAAATGGGCCTACATTAATGAAGAATTTATTTCCTCTGTCGTTGCTAATTGCCTTCACTGCCTCTTTTTCTTAACACAAGAAACTAAGACGTGTCATATGATGCAACAAAATAGCAGCTCGACAGTTATGAAGATAATGGCAATGCAGCAGCATTTCGCACACACAGAGTTTCCCATCGGAGCCATGGTGGGAACCCACCGGCAAACTCATTCAAACCATTGACCCACGAATACTAAAATGTTTCTTTGCATAACGGAAAAGTGAACGTTATGGACGTTTTTTATCTAGTTGTCTTAAAATTGCAGGATACAAATTTGGTGAATATATTATAATCGACAACGGTGCTCTAGTCCCGAGTTGGTCACTCGTACTGATTAACGCGGATTGTTCCAACTCTAGATAAAGGAGTTAGAGCTTAATTTCCAACAATGTTTGTGGCATAGCGGTGCTTGTATTAATTACCGCGGTGGTTGACATAACAGCGTGATACGCGCCCTAACATCGACTCGGTTTGTAATCAATCGAAAAAATAAACAGATTCCGCGGACCGGAGTTCTAATATTATCATTAATTTATTCGTCGTCGTTCTCTTGTACATCGTCGTCTTGAATAAGATTTTTTAGCTCAAAGAGATTTCTGTTAGAAGGAACCAGGTCAGTTGTGCGGGAGACATTAACATAACACTACAGGAAACATTTCACTTACCTAGTTACTTAGTGAATATTATGTCAAAAACTCGGGGAAAATTGGTTACAGAAGCTTATTAGTAATACATTTATGGATGAGTGTGGAGACGTGATTTTTTTGAATGAATCGCGAAGATCGGCGAGTTCTGAACAATATCAGTTAAGCCTCAGGTTAACATTTCAAGGGCGCGTGTAGACCGCAAAAAGAAATGACTTTTTATTACTCGTATATCCATTCCGCCGGTGCTGACCGTCTCTTGGAAGTAATAAATAATACCCATTGTGTCAGGTATCTCTCGCTCATCAACGACGAGGGACCGAATATTTCCGTTCTGTTCGTTTTCAAAATATTAATAAGGTGTTATATGATTCCACATATCATTATTAAATGCAAAAACTGTGTAGTATAATGGTAGTACTATCCAGAAATAAAGAACAAATTTACTGTTTCAGCTGTCCGCGCTTAAAGCTCTTTTGCAGGGCTGCTTTTCTCATGTGTAGGCGCCGATTTTGGTCTTAATAAGCAACGTTAAATACAATTTCTTATTTGGATAATTACATAAAGAAAATAAGAACTATGTTTACATATTTAAAAAAAAGATTATGATAGCATATAGCTATGAATGACTGACTTTTTTCAATTTGAAATTTAAATACAAAATTTTGATACAATGTAATATGAGAAATTTAAATTTTTAAACGATTGCAAGATGCCTCTAATTCAAAATTGAGAAATAAAAGCATAAATACACAATTTGATATTCACGTGTAGAGGTCATAAGGCGTTCATCCTTGTGGGCTCAGGGTCAATGACCGTATTTGCGTAGGACCTGCGAGTGTTAGGAGCGCGAAGACACAGAGAGGCGCGAGTGTACACATGGCGTGCAGCCCACACGGTCGCCCGGCACTGACTGACCATCTATTCCACGCCGACTCTTCATCTATAATCCACATCTCGGCTATTATACGCGGCTACTTGGAACAAAACTTTTTCATTTGAAGCTTTTAAATCAAATCGTAACATGTGAAAAGGGGCAGCATCTTCAAACTTGAGAATCGTACAATGTCAGTTTTTGTTTAGTGGAGTGGAGTGGAGAGAACTGAGAGACCGACAGTTACGGATAGAGCACCCTAAATATAGGTGAACTGATTTCGAGAATACCCTGAATCTTTTGGTAAAAGCTTGTCCGAGCGGTAGGGTTTAAGGGGCGATGGCACCTTTTGTTTTATCTTCGCACAAATACCGACCGCGAACCGCATACGGAGAAGACGAATGTTCATAATAACCCTTTTTATTCACTTGTCTAAAATTATACGTATAATAGCAATAATAACAATTATGTTAAGTGCATTCAGGCTCGGTGTTTTATGACGTCAGATTGCAGTCAAGTATTTCGAAGGATCTTAAATTGTGTCTCAACTATTTTCTAGGATGATGAAGCTCATTTCAGTTGGTATGAGCTTTTAATAAGCATGAACCTTTAATGAAATAACTTAAATTTAATATTCAGCTGTAACTTTAGCATATAAGCAAATACATCGAAAGGAATAAGTTGTAGTTTAGTAGGGTTAGCTATAATTGTGGCTTTCCAAAAATATAGACAAGGAAAACAAATATTTAAGATGATGTTTACCTTGTATAAGAACGGTGCGTATCAGAGCCTTAAAGATGGCTTTAATTGAACACTCACACCAGTATCAACGCCGCGTTAAACGTTTGCGCGAATCCTTTGCGATTTATATAACAGTATTAAGCTCCTTAGTTCTAATAATATTAGAACACCTGCTGCTGTTTTTTGAACTTCTTTTTCTACTTTGGAACTTACAAGATCTGTTGTGATGTGAATGGTCAAGATCATTTCGTATCTAATCTCTTGTGACCATAAGGCAAACAAATTAAACTTATAGGCTTGAAGGAACAATAATTTTAAAATATAATATGAACTTAATTTAAAACCTTACAACTATTACAAATAGCTGGACAGGTATTAGGGAAGATTTAGTAATGTAGGAAGACACTTATCTTGGTAAAATTTCTTATCCTGTTGTAATATTGATTTAATAGATTTTGAATCACTTGCTTACAAAGCAATAAAATTTAGCCAAATTAGGTATTCCTTCTCATAATTCGATGTATTCACAGCGTCTCATTTTGTCATGGTCGCCAAATTAATCTTTGGTTGATAAACTGCTTAGAACATTTTTAGACTTCTGTTGAGTAAATGATAAACCGCGAGGCACACACATTAAGAGGATTTTATTAAACATAATTACATGTACTAAATATTAAATTATAATACAGTTAATATAAACTGTATAATTCAATATAAGCTGCACCCATACCTTCTAACATTCTTCAAGTATACAGTTCCTTTTTGATAATTTTGTTTGCTTTTATTAAAGATTTCGCACCGTCGCGTCGGATGTTCACAGCTTATGAATGTAAACCGTGGTCGTCCGGTGTGAATGCGGGAGTTTTTTTGCCGAGATCTTCAGCCTCCTCGCAGTTCTACCCAATTACCAACACATAGCTAAGTGCCGCGCAGCTTGCAAGTGACATCGCCCGCTCGGATGTCATCTTATCCTAATTATTATTCGCTTTGACTTCATCGGCAACTACAGAATATGTAGTCGCTCAGTGCAGAGTAGTGTCAGATGAAACATCGTGTTTTAAACAGCCCATACGAGTTTCAATAAAATATAGAATTAGCTCTTAGAATTATTTATATGTTATTTTGGGAGATTCATCCACCAATTTGCCGAATTCAGTCTAAGTATATTTTATATTTCATTAATCCAGACCCAAGCTGTTGACATCTTGTGAAGAATATTTGCCATGTATTTCAAGCTTATTCTCCAAGGGTTGGTTTTATGAATATTTAGAATTCAAAACCATTACGGATTGGCTTAAAATGCACACTTTAGATATCGAATGATATAATTGAAAAAGCCATGAGAGTCATTGAGACGTGTAGTGTCATTGGAGTCGGTGAAATGTAGACAAAAATGTGTGGGACCACAGGCGACGGCCAACGGACGGGTAACGGTAGTGTATGACATTAATTAACTGTATCACATACCGCGGCGTCGCCCGCCTACTGTCACCACATCGCACTTCTTGCCTCGTGGTAATTTACGTTGCTCGATGAAGGAAATCCTCACAGTAATGTCGAATGGAAAATAAAAAGGTATCTACTTCGATGTAGGTACTACGTTTCCTACGTAGGCTTTCTAAATAAAAAAAGCGACCGTCACATCTATTTCAAATAATATCAACGATGGATTTAAGCAAATCAACCAATTAATACAGCAAAATGTCAATACGATGTAATGTTTATATATTTCGACGCAAATTACTAATTCAACAAATCTCTATTGCCGCTATCAATTCGTTAAGCGCCATCTGTTGTCCGTTATAGCTAACCCAGGAATCGAGGCACACGATCACTGAAGTAACTTTGCTAAGCGCTGGAAAATGGACTTGACGAATGTCATATTAAATATATTTAATAAATATACATCTGCTTTTATTTTTTTAGTTCTTCATTCCGCTGTCCAAAAAGTAGCGGACTACCTGCCCTTAATTGTAACAATAAAAATACAATGATCTTAAAAATAAATGATTATATTGAAGTTAAGAAGAAAAACGGATGGCTACCGAGACATAAGAAACGATTGAAGAAGAAATAATTCACACACAACATCTATCTAGGAAACTGAATGTAGAATCGTATCATATTTTGGCTAATTGGTCATCTGAAAGGAACTGCTTTAAGCTGATTCGAAATGTATTTGGTAAAGTTGGACAAAGCAGAAGAGGACCTATTTTACTATATTTCTACATTTTAGTCGCCCTAATAGATGTATATTTGCTACTTAATAAATATTATTGAATAAAGTAGTAAAATATTCCCAAAGATTGCGCCTGCTTATAATTCGTCCGAGCCTGCGATCAAACGATATGGCAGGCAATGACTTGCATAAGGTTACGAATCGTAAGCGATCCCTTTAGAGGCTGTCTATTGAATAATTAAGTTTCATAATATGTTGGTGCATTGATTTATGACTATCAATAAATTGTAAATAGTTAATCAGTGTTCATAAACATGAAACTGTGTAGGAGCTCTGAAATGTAATGTTTTTTTACAGTAAACTAAATAAAACACGATGAAGTAAGTCAGAGAATTAAAGATTTGATAATTCCATTAAACGATACCTTTTTACGATTACTTTAATATAAAATAGTTATTACTTAATATATTAAAGAACTGATTAAATTCATGTATACAGTGGACAGACTTAAAGTTTCTGCAAATATTTTCCTATGGGTAAATGCAGTTTTTCATTCGATTAACCTAATTTTGAATCCTTTTGTGCCACTCCTCCGTGGTGACCTCGAGAGTTTCATACTCTTCGACAGCCTCTTCTGTTGATGAAAATCGTTGACCGCGTAATTGGTTCTTGATTTTTAATTTTCAACATAAGTTTTAAAATGGCGCCAAAATGTAAAAAGACATGCAAAAATTCATTTTTAAATGTTCTCATTACTTTTAAATATTGTTTGTGAAAATGACTAGTTCCGGAACCTTTTAGTCTTTAGTGTGACCTATAGAGTACAAACATTCATTATAATACTTCTCTTGAATAAAACACAAGTAAAACCTCATAATAATTTATTTACAAAAGTGTTGATGTATCTACTAAACGTACAAAAGATCACAAGTAGTTGCGTCACCAATAAATTAAATATTAGTCAACAGCCGAGGATGCCACTCACCGATCACACACGATTACAAGTAATTCATTTCCAATCACGTTTTCAACAAGAGGTCACCTGACTTAGCACCTCCTTCATTATAATGCTTTGGACGTCCTTTCTTAAATCTCTGATGAGTGGTTCTCCTCCTATTCTAGTTTGCAGGTTTACTGCTGACCGACATGGTTGACCTGGGTCTGCAGGTTGTTAATCACCTCTGACGGCAGCTGATCGCCAAGGATTTCGAATAAGTTAATCTTTTGGTTTCCGGGGATGGACTCGTATGCCGCTAATTCGATACCTTCTTCGACCTAAATATAAACAAAATTAAAAACTGTTTTAGTCAATTATTTGTCATGAGTAAATCAGTTTGTGTCATTTAGCGATGCGACGCGACCGATACCTTTTGTATGACTGCATCTTTGGGAATAAGGTATGTGTTCTGAGCCTGTTTGATGGCCTCTTTGGTGTAGGCGGCGCCCTCCCTTTGCGGCGCAGGGACTGCGGCCACAGCCACTGCCATCACAACACACAGCACTAAAGTCTTCATGGCGGTTGAAGAGGTCACACAAATCTATACCTGTAATTCATTTTAATATTCATTATAATTGTAAGTAAAATAAAGTGAAGAAAAGTAAGCAAACAATATTAAAAAGGTGAAAGTTGTTAATGAAATCAATAAACAGCTTTAAATGATTCTTGTTTGCTTAAAAAGTCGAGACGATTTATATCGCCTTTCATATAACATGTCGAAATGATAAAGCCTCTGCTAAGGCTCTTCTTGTTGCGCAAGAGTTGGCGTCGCAATCGGGCAGATCGTAATAGTGTTGATATCCAAAGGAGAAAGTATTCAAGTCACGACCAACAGCGAGAATATAAAACAATTTGTCGAGTTTCCTTTGTGTCCTGTATGCGTAATGCTCGCCTCTCCACGAACTACATTACTTATACAAACAACACACGACAAGAAAGTTTTACGTGATACACATTTCCAAAATAATGGACGAGGCTTTTCCCTAGCACTACGATTCGAGATCAATTTAATACGCATAAGGCCGACTTTCTAAGAGCCAGCAAGCGATACTCATCACGTTGCCTTATGTAACACTTGAAGGGAGACTAGTGGTCAACATAATATATTACACAACATTTTTATATCTCCGACGCGTATGATAGTTGAACCCAAAATGCCTCTATAACTGGTTAGAGTTTATTGGTGAAGAGATCAAGTTTTAAGCTTAAAAGGAAACATAAAATAGAAGATCTTAGAACTTTGTGAAACGTGTAGTGATATTATGTTATAAAAATAAGTATATTTATTACATACGATAAGTTATGAAGAGATACTGTTTTCATAGTTTTAATTTAGTGCCTCTCTTGCATTTAAATACAAAATATCGCAAGTAAATAACATTCATAATCTGTATATTTCTTTTATTTTAAACAAGTCTTCGCAGTTTAGGATTCAGAGTGCAAAAAGTTTCCTTTGGGACTTAGCATATTAAAAGCAAATTTAATGTCTAAACCTCATTGAGCATTTACTAGTGTTTTTAATTGCTTGAACTTGTTGCCGCATTAAAGCAATCGACTTTTATGGAAAAGCTCACTATCACAACCGTAAATCGAACTATTCAGCTAACTGAATTAGCAAATGATAAAGACTACATTGTTATCCCTCTTATGAAGTTGAACGTCATCGAAGGCAAATAAATATGAATGAAAATAAACAGTGTGACTTACCAGCGAAAGCAGCAGAGTGAGGCGCGCGCGGCGCATAGGACCTGATATATGGGTGCCGACCTCCCCCCGCCACCCGCGGTACACTTTCACCACTCCGCTATCCTGCGCTCCTGGTCACGGCAGACCATTAATGCTGGTCAGCCATATCTAATTTGGAGGATCCAAGGTCTCCCTAATGTTGTTGCTGCTTCGCTCCATTAAAGGGGCTTCACTTTTTTTATATAAGTAAGGTCCGCCGTAAGTGATCGTTTTAACATATCATTTATTAATCGCAATGCATCATTGATCTAGAATCGACAACACGGTGAATTAAAAAAATGTAATCGTCATAATAAATAGACAAAGCTTCATCACCTTTCTAAAGATACAAAAGTATCGTAATTAAATCAAATAGGATGTTTTTTTTAAATGAAAGTGTAATTTTTTTTTTAAATTAATAAAATTATAGTAAAATTTAATTTTCATTTATATCAAACTTACGTTCGACGGTGCTATTTCTAAATCAATGGATAAATTAGATTATTTATTTATATTTATGTTGAGTAATTGTTTATCATTACTTTGCACTATTCAAAAGTCATTCTTAAAAATAAACTCAAGAATACATAGTTTCGATTGAAGACTTTATTAAGTAAGCAGCATCTCGGCTGGCAAAGAGCCTTCGAGAGTAGCTACCGTGTCCGCAATAGCCGGCAGCAAACGGCGAGAGGGTAATTATGCCTTTCTATTACCACTTTGACCCAGGCGCGACCACATCAGCCACACATACATTGAAACCAGAAATTACATTCGATTTTCGTCTTATGAAGTGCTTGGAATGAATCGAATTTTGTCAGGATTTAAGTAGTTCTACGATTTTATTCTAGAAAGGACAAATATCATATATGCATGATATGGAAAGGGTCAGTGATGCTTAATTAATGGTTTCATAGATCATCGTAAACTAACATCTTATTTTTAACGATTTTTTCGAATGCTCACAGTAAAACAAATCTAAGTGAACATAACGGGGCTGTTTCAATCTAGATAATGTTGACAAGAAGACGAATAAAAAAACACAGTCAGTCTAATTTGTTTTATTTGTAAAAACAATGGAATACACATTACAATGAGCCTATGCGCTTGTTGCCACGGAAAAGATGCGGTCTTCCGGGGCAAGAAGGCACACTTGGGCGACTCCACTTAGCCAGGGCGATCAAGTGCTGACGTGAAATAGGAAAGACATTCCGCTTAACCAAAATAGAGACAGTATAAACTATTGAGCTCTCTCTTCACGCAATAAAAGCGCACTAAATGTATACAAAATAAAAGTATATATTTGATTTAGAACATTGGTAAATTGTGCATAGAAGACACTTTGTGCGATACTAGTCTAGAACAATTCATAAGTCATTCACGCTTAACTATCGTTTGTACCAAAGTTCATTTCACACGTAGTTGCATTTGGTCACGGAGTGGCTAAGAAGTTAAATAAGTATTGGTCGGTAGCGGTTCGGTGAGTGGCGTGTACCGGGACGAGTTCGGGAATAGCTGGTGCCGGCTCGACAGCTAGCGGGAATGGCAACGCGGCGCCTCCCGGCGTCACATAATGACTAGCTTAGTTAATCGATTCACGTTTCTCACTAAAATAAATAACTTAACACGAGACGCGACGCCTACTAATTAATCTATCTTTATAAATAATTTGTCCAACTAATACAATATAATTTCAAGCAGCTCTCGAGTGGCTACTTCCGTTATAAATAATTACACTACGCTCACAATTGATAATACAACTAAAGCCGTAATCCTAGTAGTCTCTAAAGTATATTGTTTCGTTATAGAAACTGTTACAACTGAGGTTCCTGAGCTCTCTGTTCCGGGCTCCTCACTGAGCAAGGCTGCTTTCAAGAGGCTGGTCAGTTGTTTCTTCCTCGGACAGCGTTGACTCCACGTGCTCGGGGCTTGAGCTCGTCATCGAGTGCTTTGAGTCCCTTTCTTCGTCGGACCCCCCAGACGTGGCGTTGCCCCTGTCTGTTAGTTGAGCGCCGGAAATAACTTCATTGGAGTTTCCCATTACAACTTTGGTAGGTTTGCCAATGGTTGGCACATAAACCTGAGTAATCATTTCACTGTCCTTATTCTCTACAGTGCCGTTGGTTTTTCGTGTTTTGCCATCAGTCACATTGTCTATAATAGGTCGTTTCGTTGTAGGTTCAATTTTATCATTTGGTGGCGGAGAGTCGGTGATACTTTCAATTTCATCATCATCTTCGATTTCCACATTTTTCGTCTTAGAAGGCTGCATATTTTTGCTTTTATGTGGAATTTCAGTAATCGAGTTCAAATTCCAGTTATTATTTTTACTCTTATAGCCAAGATTGACTGGAATCAGCTCTTCGGAATCTGAAATTGTTGTTGAGCCAGCCACTGACTTCGTAGGATTATCTGTATGGTCGCTAATAGATGCCACATCTCCAACTAAATTGATCAAGTCCGTCAGCACGTTGTTTTTTCTCTCTTGAGATGGTTCAATAAGCGCAGAGCTCTTATCATTATTGATTGACATTTTGACCAGCTCTACCGCCTCGGTGGCGCTCTCTTGGGAACCGAAAGATGCTAAGATGAATTCTGTTGTTTCAATATTTTCAAATGAAGTTTCTTTACCAGATTCCATGTCAGATACAGTTTCCACGTTAAGTGTACTTAGCGTTGATGAGGCTAACATACTATCGGAAATGTTGTCGGGCCCATCATGAGGATTTTGATCGCTCGTTTCTATTAAAATAGAGCTCGGTTGATGTTCCATGGCTATTTCAGTACTGGAAAAGACCGGAGACTGAGTTCTGTGCAACTCTGAATCATTGCTGCTATTTTGTCGATCTTGGCCATCAAAATTAATATCCACGCCCCTATCGGACGATGATTGGAGATCAAAGTCATCAGTAGTGGTATCTATATCGTCCGTTGTTTCATCAGCAATAAATGAAGGGATGTTGAGGATTTGAGTAGGTAATACAGATCTGAGATTTATCATAGGATTTTCTTTTGTAGTCAAAGAATCTATACTGGAACCATCAATTTTGTTAATATTTTTTTCAGACGAAACTTCTGTACCTAATAACTTGTCAGTAGTTTCAGTGAGTTCTTTTGTCATATAAACGATTTTTGTCGGTGATTCTCTAATAATAGGAGCATCTGTTATAATTCTATCATTAGCTCCCATGATATCACTTATACCAGGTATTTGGTCATTCTCAAAATGCTGTTCCGGAAGAATTTCATCTTCATGATTACTAAGCACCGAAAGATCATCTGGTATTGGTGGAAATGCGGGGTTATGGTCAAATAACGAGGGATCCTCTTCATCAGCCGGGGTCTTTGTGGACAGTGGGATCAAAGAAATAGTTTCAGAAGGAGGTCCCATTAGTATTAAAGATGGAATATTGGAAGGATAAATTTCACTATTAATTGAATCTTGAGTGGAGAAGCTTATTTTAGACGGCGTCGAGTCGCCGTTATCATTGGCATGTGCATTTTCTTCTCTTACAGCCTTCTGTTCAGAAGTATCAACGATTACGGGAAGTCTTGCCTTAACGTTTGCGTCACCAATCGAGGCAGTCTCTGACGTAACTTCACGTGGAATTAACGGAGACTTGGAGGAAGAATACTCGTCGACATCCATATTGGGTGAAGGTAATATCTCTTTAACTTTAACGTCCGTGACCGGAATTTCTGAGACCGGAGTGATCTCCTTGATTGTGAAGCCTGGCTTGATAGGACCAGGATGAGGGAGCACCGCACTTGCGTTCACTTTAGGAGGCAGGGTGGTGGATGCTGTCGTCACGCCGTGAACTGATGTCACACCTGAAATATTTGTAATACATGGTTACTTAATTAATAAACCGTGGTGACGATATTTGAAGCTTCTTAACTTCATAAGCAGACTTTGATTCGATTTTCTAAAATAATTAAAAAATTACCTCTGAGAGGGCAATTGTCGTATTCTGGGCAGCATCGGCCTTGCACGACACGTGGCTGACAATCGTCCCGCACGAAGCAAGCGATGCGGCGGCAAACCACCTCTCCACCCTGGCAGTAACACACGCGGCATGGGTCCTGCGGGTCGACGAGCTTCTCGCCGTTGCCGTACACGCGCCCCTCTTGTTCACACTCTGAAATTATCAAGAAAAACTCAGTGACGTTGCAGTCGTTCCTTATAACTGACAATATGACAGCAGATCCATATAACTCACCACACTGGTAGGTGGGACAACAGTGGTCAGGGCGATGAACAGCTTTGCAGCCAGGACGCGGTTCGCAGCGCTGCTTCTCGCAGCGCACTTGGCTGTTCTGGCACACGCAGCGTTCACAAGCACTGGCACCCGGGAACTCGTCTCCGGGTAAGTACACCACGTCGCCGAGAGCACAGCTTCCTACGAAGAGAAGAATCATCAAATTAATTCGTTATGAATTAGAACTGAATATATGTATATCATATTATAAAGTTACGAACCCTCTTTTAGTCCTAAATCCATACTCGTCACATTTGGCAATGGGCCCACAGGACCTAAAAATAAACACACATCCTTAATTCATTACGTAAAAGAATAACAAGCTTTACATACTAAATAGCTCCGAGTCGCTTATAAACGATTATTTTGCATAAAAATACGTAACACATGCACGACGGCTTTCTGAATACATTCATTTCAGCTTTGATATGTTTGAACCCAGCTTGTATACAGCGATCCGCGATCTAGATCAGTATCAGTGAGTAAGAGCGCTGCTTAAGTGCTTTCAATATTTAAGGCTTCGCATGCTTTCATTTGTAACATGACATACTTTCTCATCTGCAAATTAATTACTGCGTTATAAAATACCTTTCAGAGACTAAGAAAACGTAATCCTGTTTTGCCGAAACTACTTACGGCTCGCGAATAACTCCTATATATGAAATGTTGCAAAATAAAGATTCTGTTTGATTACGTCACCGCTGCATGTTGCACACTGACGTATGTGTAACGCGTCACACACGGGTGAGCGCGTGCGGCCGCTGTGAAGTGCGAGCAGGAATCTAACGTTTGCCGAACCTGCCTTCTTCGACCCAATTTATGTATCTGTGCTCATTTGTGCGTCAAAGGCGATAACACTTTGTGAGATAGGCTGAACGATAATCTCGTGGAAGGATTTTCTTCCGGGAATTACATGTCACATATCGTATTATGTCGCCGCTCTCTGGCATTCGAATTTGACCTCGCCCTTGTACCTCGCTCGTAACTCTTAACGTATATGTTCTTATCTCGATTTGAAAAGTACAGCTTAAGAGTTTTCTTATTTGCAGATACATTTTCAAAGGCACATCTAAATTCTGTCAGTGACGTAACAAATATCGTTTTTCCTTTAACACCCTTAAGAACTAATAAAACATGAACAAAATTATGTATCAGTGTCAATACGAGGCTAAACTTGTGTGTCGCCATGTAATAATTATTTTTCCTCGTATTAATTAATAACACCTTTTTGTTTGACTATTGACTAAATACATGCTAGTGTCAACTGTAATGACTCAGCGTAGAATCTGCCGAGAGCCTCACCATGCTGTGTTAAAGGTCACGTTTCGTTCGAATCGTTTTACACAATTAATTTTTCAAAGAAACTCTCGTTTAATTTTCCTTTACATTGCTCGCGACCAACATTTGTTACCCCAATCCAATTCACTGAACTCAATGTATACCGTGCATCCACGTAATGTTGAATTATTTAGTTGTTGTCTGGCATCGGTAGAGGGGTGAGAGATACAAGGTGACACGGTCACGATCGATAGACCTTCGCACCGAACTATTCCCGAAAAGAGCTTGTTTGCCCAATGTTTCAACTAGCTATAGCGCTACTAATCAACTGTGCAGATATCTATAACAACTGTACTAAAGATACTTATGCTTTTCCACTGCACAGTTTAATTTCACCCTATTTAAACTAAGATCATAATCCATAACTATCCACAACTTTCCAGAAGTGGCGCCGCCCGACAGGTACCTGTTAATTTCATTAATAACCCCGCCAAAGCCTTCCTGTCGCGAGTTTATTTATCTAAATGCACAATTTTCCGGCTTCTGTACGAGTAAATATTATTTAACCTTATTTCACCATAAACGGCGCCCACTGGCTGTCTGCGTATTTACACCATCGTAGTACGCCTTACGCATAATTCTCCTATAAGATTATTAACTTTTACAGACCTGGTGCTTCAATGCTCGCCTCCTGACAACCCGTTGGGATTAGCCAGTAGGCATGTTTTGTAATAATTTGTAAGGAAACCTAAAGGTGCAAAAGAACTAGCGAGTAATGGCTAAGTAAGTGGAAGCGATAAGCTGGCAACGCAAATGTCACGTTTGCCCCACATTACTTCCACGACGGCAGACCAGATCGCATGCAGCTGATAAGCTCATGGCCCGAAACAGCATCTAATGGGAGTAGAAATGATTTATATATTCGACGATTGAGCTGTACGAGTGGACAGCGGACAGGTCAGGTACTGCGAAATTTTGATTTCCCTACGAAGATTAGACGTTTGTGACGCAACGGAACAAGATAAGCATCGAAGCCTCGAAACAGCGAAACGTCATCGCTGGCAAGGCACATGGTATGTACCTGCTTTTATTTATATTGGAAGAACAACGTGTATTAAAACGCGGGAAAGCAATTAGTTGCTCGATTACAATAGATGTCTAAACACATAATAAACACGCCGAGAAAACAAAGAAATGTGCCGCATTCAATGTAATTAGCGTAGCGCTCAAGCTTTAGTGAACAACAATTGACAATGGCGCAACTAAATACATTCTTCTTCGAAATTGTACAGCAATTCATTTTGTGCTTGGAATGGACATTATATTAAACACGATTTTGGCCATGGCCCTGCTGTTCCCGCCGAACTTTCAGGACTCCCTGACCTTGAGTATCCTAACAGATAGCGCAAATAAAGCCTTGGCAGTATCATACCATAGCGCTGAGTGAGTCACGCGAGGAATGCCGCCGGTCCGGCTCGATCACACCGCCCCCCACGACCCGCACACCCTAGCCCCATCTAGTAAGCACGAGAATCGCATACCTGTCTATCTATGCGCCCCGAACGCTAATTAGCTATCGACAATCAATCATATTCGTTCGACTTGCTATAGTTTAAACTTACTAAGGCGCCTGAAGAACTGTAACGTCGGCAAATACATAATGTGTTGACCTAAATAAACTAAAAAACAAGCTGAAATTGAAACTTGATCACTTACATACGGCTGCAACGCAAGTGTGTCGTTTATGTTAACTTGATGATTTTATAAAGTAATCATGTCAAGTCATGCTGGACAATTGAACGGACTAGTGACGAAAGTCCCGAATTCGAACCCCGGCAACGTCAACACTTGTGTGTAGACGGTGCTTACATTTTGAATGTGGTCTGGATATCTATATTAATTGTTACAAACCGTATGTAAATGTGTTCCGATATTGTTAGTATAGTACTATCTATATTTTATAGACAAAAGTCTACTAGCTAATACCAACCAGCATCTGAGAGAGTGAAATGCAACGCCACAAGCAGACATAAGCAGTACATAGGCGACACCATGTCACCTTTTGATCTGAAACAAACAAAAATTTTCTTCAGAATTATTGCTCCTATATTAGTGTTAGAGCTAAGTGCAACACAAATGTATAATCGGCGGACTTAACAGCATCGAGACTGTTCAGACGCAGGCTTTGCTGCAAAAAGCAGGGATGCACCGGTCAATGACCCTGCTAGATGAGATACCTGACGTAACTCACTAATTGCAACTGCTATGGACACGACTGCCAATATGTAAAATGCGTCATTTCGAATAAGCTCAGCTCAACTCAGCACATTGCAAACACTTGAGTGATAGCGTGACGTAAAATCGAAATAAATGAGAACCAATTGAAATTGATACTGATCAATAATTTAAGTGTCTCGACTCTCGAGCATCAGTTGCCCACATTCATCTTTCACTTTGCAAGTGTCAGACCGTCGCCTCGCAACTCATTGAAATTGACCGCACGACCTATTTAGATATTGAATGTATAAATTAAGATTGTATTCATCTTGAAAACAAGATGTTGTTGAGCTGAGCAAATAGCGAGGAGTAGTATAGCCATCCGTGAGCAGGCGGCCTCCGCGCAGTGGCCGAGTGTCCGGTCAATCATTCAATCGTCCCAATTGAATGATGGCCGTGGGTTCGACACTCGCCCCACAGACTTCCGTGTGAAAGTCTAGCCATTCATACATATCATCTCGTCTTAAGGCTCGATCTTGCAATCCGACCGCTTATATAATATTTAATCAACGTATTTAACGATGAATCACGTCCCGTATCAATATTGACTAACACAACGGGTAAAATAATCAATACTACACATTGCTTGGAAGTGCTAGAAGCAATTAAAACGAATGCCGTTTGATTCTACGAAAAGCATTCATCTGCATACTTATTTGTACGGTTGTCTTATCTCTCGCGAAGCTACACTGCGCTCAACGTTTTTCACAAGTCCCGCGACTCACAGGCACCGTAAGCTGATTCGTTTAACGTTTTAATAGTGATAAGGAGCCAATGACTTAGAATATTATCAGATTCACGCCACATTTATTTGCATATACATTGTTATATTGGTCGCCCTGTAGTCAAATAATAATGAATCCTTATTTAAAGCCAACACGTACAGTGTACATTTAGCACATAATTATACCTTACAAGAACGAGGACAAATCGAAGCAGCCGAGTTGGCAAGAAACTCGCAAAAAGTAACGTAATCCATGTAGGGGATTGCATTGCATGATTATAGATCTATTCCGAGCGCAATCGAGATAATGGCTGCGGAGCTGGGTGCACTTGCATCCCGCTGGCCGCGGATAAAAATAGTCCGTAGAATGCCCACTCCGTCCGCAGGTCGCGGCTCTGCGGTGCCCCTATACTAATAGATTTTTCTCAACGGGTTATGTATTTATTCACCGTCCAGACTAATATATAAAGTTTTGCCATGCATGTGATTTCAATTTTCAATTAATAAGTATAAAATAAGGGTTGATCGTAGAAGGGTGAAAATTTAGGATTGTGTGTATTTTTGTATAAAAAAATAGAAACTAAAAATTTTGTCTAAAAAATAAAATAAAAAATTTAGGGGTGGGCTACCATATAGAGGGATGAAAAATAGATGTTGGCCGATTCTGAGACAATACGCGCACAATGAGAGAGTTTCATGAGAATCGGTCGAGCCGTTTCGAGTTCATGTTCGAACATTGTGACACGAATACGACGAAGAATTTTATATATTAGATTACGATAATCGAACGATGAAATAAAGAGAAAATGCATATTCTGCGCATATATGATGGAAAGTTACCGATTTCACGCTATTGTCCAATATATAATGCCGCTCTTATATAACACCGCGTATTGCTAAAACACGACACAGCGCATTCTCTGTGCCGATATTTTATTATTTCAATTCGGCGAAATGCGCGTATTTTGTGCCGCATTATTGACATAGATAAGACAAGCTATTTGCTTTTGAAGAGTGATTTGAACCGATATTCATCTTAATGAAATGAATGCCGAGCACAGATCAGTGAACTGAAAAACAAAAAGGCGAGCACCGATGGAGGCGCCGGCGCAGGCCGTGACAAGTCAATGAACACGCTTTTATTGGTTTTTATCATTTTCCAATCAACAGTTGATTGCTTCGCACTCCGCTATCTGCTCTCTCTTCATTTAGAAACTATAAAATAAATATTTTTTGTTCCCTTGCGGTAATTATAAATATTAATGACAAAACTTTAGCCTTATGTACTCTATGCAATTTCATTAAGATTAATTTAAGCTTCAAATGGCGAAAATTACATTACGTACCTACGATTTAATAATAAAATTAAATTAATCTGAATATAAAATCGATCTCAGTAGACCTCTTGTTATTCCCCACATTTTACGAATCAAATAATTTGTTAGCTATATCTCATTAAATTTGGACGACCTTCGCGAAGCAAAAGAGTTCCTTATATCTCTCAAAGACGAACCAAATCGCTTGTCACCAGTCCGCAGTGAATGGGCAGCAAACGCGTCGCCGCCGGGCACACGTCAGTAGGTATAATTCATTTGTTTTAACATTCAAGCGACGAGCCGTCACACTTACATTGTCTCTATTTGGTTTTGTAAGGCACTTTTAGACAAAGAGTCGAATAAAACAAATTAGGATTAATATTCGATCATTAATTTATACATTGCATTTAAACAGAGATATCTTAAGACAAATTGTGTGTTCGTCTTAACATTGCACTCCTGATTACACTTTTGCAGTTTCAATGAGACGTTTACTTAGGCCTGGTCTTGTCTGGTTCTAGCAGTGGAGGTATAATGGGCCAGATGATGAGGGTGGAACGTCTTTCGAAGCAGAGGCTGCCAATGCTTCTAGGAAACATACCATTGGCTCTGAGGCTTTAATTATAATTCACATAACGTAACCTCCTTAAAATATTACCTAAGCCTGTTTCGGTGCACGGATGCCATGTGATTTACTCTCCCTACAATGATGTATATAGTAATAATATATAATAATAATGAAAAAGTCGCTGCAATGTCCAATCGGTTTTTCTTTTTTAGATGAATGAACTCATTGAGCGTACTAAACACAAAAGCTAGATTGAAATAATTGCAAGAAGCTTGAACCGGTCCTCGGAGCTACTCGGAAAAAAGATGAGCAAAAAGTGATGCGATCATCAGATGAGTCAGGTTATCGATGTGAATCGAATGCTGTTACGTGAGATGAAGTCATTACAGTTTTTCTTCTCATTTAATCTAGTAGACTTGAACATCAAACAGCAGTAGCATTCGTCGTACCGAATTCCTATAAAATATAACAACGAACATAAAGTTCATAAATGATTATCTGATAATGAGAACAAATCACCTTTAATAAACGAATCGTGAAATTGGCACACAGTTGTGGCCTATTGTAGTGTGTTCGCCCGAAACAATATCACATTGTTTGTGTGTTCCTGTGCTAACAATGTCGCGGCTCGCGTCACATGAGCGCTCTTATTATTAGTTTATCACCGTTATGTGTATCACTCAAGATTGGCCAAACTGAAACGCAGACTTGTCACAGACACTGTCGTAATTAGGACGCCTTCAAACAATAGCCACTAATTACGAATCCAAGCGAATTGTACCTTGCTGGACGTGACTGACAGTTACGTCGTTTCTGGCGAAAAAGTAGTGTTTGGCAGCTGTGAGTGATCGTACCAACTGACCTATGGGATTTACGAACAAATAATAGCTCTGCTGTCAGCTATTATGAAAATCCTTTGTCGCCTTCCTAGGATCACTCGTGAACCGTCCAAACAATAACAGACCTTAATACCGATTGATAAGGATACATCTCGTAAGATACGGCATTTCGGTGGTATGTGCTCATAATTGTATTGAAGTGGGTCATTGACAAATATGCCGTTAAATCAACGCCTGCATGCGACGATGCACTCGTAATGAGGAAATAATGTCTAGTATATGTACAAAACATATTACATATACATATTCAATTAATATTCTAAATTTGACGAGGCCTAGAAAAAATCATGTTCGCAGATTTCTCAATATTAAGTATGGATCACACCCTACAAATATCTATCAAAGGCTTCGTTAGTTAAATATTTTAGAATATTACTTCAAAAACATTATATGTGGTCCATAAATTACAGACAAACTAACTGTACAGAAATTTGGCGAAACACTCCACAGCTGAGGTGTCCGAGTGGTTAAGGAGTTGGACTTGAAATCCAATGGGTTCTACCCGCGCAGGTTCGAATCCTGTCCTCAGCGAATTAACCTTTTTTAATTTCTTAAACTTCTTATTTCATATTACATTTCACTTTTAGACTATATACATCGTTTCAAATATGTTCTGTTCCTCTTTTTAATATTTTATTTATATCTATAGCAATTGAGAATTGCCTTTTTATTTACAATGTATTTCATTTGTCTAAGACCGAGTGACATTAGCCACGACCTTCATAGAAGTACGAGAATCGAATACAAAACGAAACGATTAGGTTTTCCCGGTTACACATGAGTGCCGTTAAATCAACTCACTAGATGGTTTAATTTCATTTGACAGCATTTTCCTCTTATTAAATATGTCTGCTTCCTTCTTAGCGACGACAAGTTTCTGAGAAGAGTGCAGCAAAGCGCAGTGTGGATGGAGGCCACAATGATTTCGTTCTGCAAACACAATCAAGTTAAGTAACCGAGGTCGCCGCTTGACATAATTTGTCGCGGCTCGGAAATAAAACCACCGTCCAATTCGACTCCCGGCTTATTATCTTAGCAAGTGTAATTCAGCAGTTTGCGTCTTCATACATAAAAGAGAAGTACATAGCCAGTTTGAAAACATTGTGATTGTGAAGTGGCCTTTTTGGCCTCTAATCTCGTTCAATGTCGGGTTATTCTAAACGTTTAGTCAAATTCTCTAATATATGTATGGAGTCGTAACATCATTGTTCAAACTCAACCTTCCTTATTGTCAAAACAGTGCAACTTCGACCGTGAGTTTGTTTGTTTGGCTGAAAAATCCTTCCTCAATACGATTAATGTATTATAGAACCAGATGAGCGACAAAAGTATCATAGCTTAGAGAAGGCGGAGCCCCTACCGCTAAAGAGAAAGGTGAGGTAGCTCTGGGAGAGTATCGCAGAGTGAGTGTGCTAGATCTAATGACCAGCACAAGGTCACCGAAACAATGACTCCTTAACTAGAACACTTTCTCCGAGACAGAGCCTTTCCTCTCAGCGCTGTTGTGGAATCTGCAGCCATGAGCCAGAGCGCGCCTCGGACTTGTGCTAACGGTACAGCCGATCGTAACGGTAGCACCGATTCATTTCGATGTTTCATTAAATTCCTGACAACAGTTTCATATTCGTCACTTTTAACGCGATGAAAGTTGATATGGAACCAGCACGCGCCCTGCATTCTTCTCTGACCCACTACACTAACGAGCTTAACGACATGATCGATTACTTATTAGATACGAGTAAGATAACATTCGATTTTTAATTTATTTGTACGAATGCAAAATATCAATTATAGTTTTTTTAACCATTAGAGTAGAAAACTCCATATTAATTGTAACTCAAATAATAATAATAGGTCTTCCTTGAAATTTAGGTTTCTAATATGATTTTTTCTTGATACGGAACCGTTAATGGGCGAATTCAACTCGTACTTGGCCGCTATTTATTTAATTCTCAGATGAGCTAACCCTGTTGAAAATTGATATGAATACGAATGGAAACGTGTCTTGAAATAATAATTAGGCCTGGAAATGAGGCAAGCAAAATACTTGTATGTAAAAGGATTACGTGTTTTATAGATTTTGATATTTTTTGTTAACTGTTTTATAGGTGAACAAGAGAGAAATTATACGGTCGCTTCATGAAATATAACGGTTCAGGCCACAGCATTCATCGTGGTTTTGAGTCATGTTTGTTATTTAATTACTTTATGGGCGATGTCTCGGCGAGTTGGGCAAAATGCATGACAATTGATAACGTCGATCTATGTAATACATGTGATGTTTAAGTTATTATTACATTAAACGAAAGCTATTGCAATAAAGCACCGACGGACACCAGAGTTGCTAGCACGTACGCACTGTTTCATATTCACAATGAGAACTCTAAGAAAGTGAAAATATTGCCGGCTTTTAATATTCACCGCTGCAAAATGAATTTCATTTGAAAGCAGCTAAAGAAATTTATGTTGAATTATGCTTTATCAGTCAGGCAACATAATACGGTAGCTATATAAGTTATACAACAATTCGACTACGAGAACAATGTGGTTTTTTATGGATAGGGTCCCATCTCCCAATGTCTTCACTCGATGTCCCTGATGGCAATATACATCCGCCTCACGAGGCAGGCCTTAGCGGCGTGTATACAGACGTACGTCCGCGAACGATTGTGAATGCTACGAAGAACGAGCCGCGACGGTGTTGCACAACACTTCACATTTTTCACAAAACTCAGTATTCGACGCGCGCGCACTTCTATTACACTTTTAATTACATAAGCCGCATGTCGAATTAGAGGAACTTTTTAACATGACAAGTAACTATCGATTAATAAATAAGCTGTAAGCTGTCAAAGAAATTAATCTGAATGAACTGGAACTAGAACTTATTGTTTTGAATAATATTTTAATGAGAAAAATGACATTCGTCCGCTCAATAGACAGTTAAAGGGTCGAGTCGTTACGCCCAAAGCGTTTGGACGGAGACGTCGGATAAATTCACCTCGCGTGCATCGAGCCAAATAAAATAGGATTTGTTACTCCGGTAATAGGTAATTAGTTAAAAACAAAAGGAACATTTTTTTGTTTCACGGTTCGTTAAAATTTTTCAACCTATGATTCCGTGACCAAGAATGCAAAGTCATATACAAAACGACGAGAGCAAAAAATTACTTAAACCATAATTACTAATAATAATATTTTAATTAGATTTAACATTATAGCTGAATCCTTGATCCCAATCATAAATTCGTTTGTTTATTTTAGTTCACACACGCACAACGACGAGTTGTAACAAAGACAATTGCAGCCCTTATCCGTGGTAGGTCCTATGATCCTAGGAGCTAATATGTGATATGTTAGGTATTTGCGGAACGAGCTGTTATCGCAAGTATCAATTACGTTTTCCTCAAGTTGCAAATGACATTGTATTTCCCTGCACTTCGTAAGTACTCTCGTACAGTACTAGTAGCTACTTACTGTTCAATTTAACATCAGAGGATACGAATAAAACTTTTTTCTCGTTCCATAATATTGTTTGTAATGTAGGTATGTCCCGAATACATATCTGAGTCGAATGCAGTACCCGCATTTCTTTAGGGGGTTCGTAGAATGAAACTGACACTTTTACATAGGTAATGTTGGTGTCTGTGAAGCAATCGTATAAATCCTTACAGGAAACAGAGCAGATTAAATAAAAACTCGATAAATGTATCCTTGCATATACAAGTTACCTAAGACTTGTCGAAATAATAGAAATATAGAAGTACACTTATTCCCGAGGTGACTGTCACGAATGAGGCAGACGGCCGGACATGTCCCGCTGCCATTTTCTAATTAAATTAACTGTCAAGGCGCGAAAATTAATCCATGATAGATGCGGCAATTTTTAAATTATGGAAGAAGGAAAAGCAGATGATGTATAAGCATTCGGTGTTTCTCGGCGTAATTAAAGAATAATTTTAACCAGTCAACATAAATTTGATTCCTTTTACCGATGTAAATAAGGTATAACAAAAAGCAATCCATCATTGACTTGTTTGTTTAAGAAATCACAGATAGCAAGGAATTTATCTCTTCTAAACATTTTAGCTGGTAGAGATGCTCGTATAATAGCTAACGATGACTTACCGATACATTGTCTTCAGCTGCGGTAAGGGGGAGTCCACGTTTGGGCAATGTCACAGCACACGCGTTTTGAGGGATGTCGTGTGTTCAAGGCGCGCTCGCCATATCGTGCGACGACGACGAAGGCTCGGACGCGAGTGCGGGAGGCCGTAGGCGAGTGCCGAACTGCCGAGTCGAGGGCCACCGCGGTGCGTTGCGCGGAAGCGACCTTCCGAATCGGCGACCTGCATTCGCGAATGTACTCATCCATCCGCCGGTCATCGACTTGCAATTTTTTAAAAAATTATATATGATTGAAAATGTATCGGACTTTTACGAAGTGTTTTGTCTCGCAAAAATAAAAAAAATGAAGTAACGCCTATTTCAATAAATATTACTAAATTAATTGAAATAGGATTAATTAAGATTTGTTGGCATTTGACAAGAATTTTTGTGAATCAAGATTGAACTGTTTGCCTGCCTCGCAACTTTTCATTTCATATTTGCTTCTTTTGAAGACCTAAAACAGCTTTTCAGAAGTTTAATTACAAAAAGGAATGACGAACTTTAATTTTATTATTTTGACATACATAATTAGTTTCCTCAGCAAATATTGTATCTAGAGCAAAGACACGTGGATATAATTAAAACCTAATCGCAATGAAAATCGCACACCTCATCTTATAGATTGCATATAGCAGCACATAATGCAATATAATAACAGGTACCCAATTAATAATAATATTATGTAATGTTGATAATTCAGCTTGCGCAACATCAACATATGTAAGCGTAGGGAAACAAGCCCTGGAATGGGTCCCTGAACACTTCTATAAATAGCCAGCTGTAGAGGATGCGCGTATTCTGACGAGTCCACCGTCACTGGAACTCATGAATAAACACAAGCCAGCCTGTAATGGCGTGGGCATACAGCAACGTGACGACCACGTACTTTCATTACATACCACTTCATTCATTTATAGCCACTCTTTTGTTACCCACCACTTACGCTGTGTAGGCTGTATGATACTGGCTGTATGCTGTACTATTTGCAGAATACCTATAGATTCAATCCCTTCCTTTTAGAAGAAACAAATTGATACATATTTCCTTGTCTTATGTGACATTTAGTTTTATAAATTAAGCGCAAATATAGAGCTTGTTGAATTGTTGAGTCAGCGTAGAATCACGCCACCATTGTTCTACTATAATGAAGTGCATCAGCACTTTGATTTATCTATTTGTGCACTATTTGTATAACAATGCGTCATTCCATAAATGCATTGAATTGTTAGTTGATATGCATATTTGGCAAAATGTGCTTATTTCGATATTAAACATATATGCTCTTACTGTCTTCGTCTTCAAAAGACATAAAATCCTAATATGTGCCAAGATCGGTGCGTTTTAAACTTCAATCTTCTTCCTGTGTCACGTGGAAATGTGTGTCAGGACTTATGTAACCATAATGCGACACAAATAGTATAACAATATTAGTATTCATGAAGACCTTCAATTAAGACAGGCAGCCTAGAAAAACATCAGGCATCAAATTTAAAGAATTGGCTAGTATTGTGTGTTTTTTTAACCCTTCGTACTTTTCGACGCCAAAAGCCATAACAATAAACAAAGACTTTAACAATAAACTTTTGGTCTAAATAAATATTTACTTTTGTCAGCAAATATTAATTATTATTAATAATAAAGAGCACACCGCACTTTAGCGCATGCCGCTCAAGTTCCAATCCTGAGGTCGCGCGTTTGAAGCCAACGGACCGCCGCTATGTGGTTCACTAAGTATTTTAGGTATAGTTCAAAAATTCAGCTTTTATAGTCAAGTTTTATAAGCATACATACATCGAGCTAAGGGTCAGATTAAGATTTCATATTTCATTCTGTTTAGTCTCAGTCATTATTATTATTATTATTTTTCTATAATAATAATAAAACTATTATACCCATTTTTACTTCTCAAAAAAGAGTACAATAGTCACTTTCCATATTTGGTGTTTCTGGGTTTGAGGAAGACTAAATCACTTATTCTATGAGTATTTATTATGTTGAAGAAATTGTTAAACCAAACCAAAAAATAAAACCAAAACAGGTTAATGCTTTCTTTATAAAAATGAATGTAGAGAAAATATAATTGTTTAATGTTCATTAATGTGGTCTTTTTATATATTTCTATATAACACTTATTGATAAATTTTTAAATCGCTTTATTTCCATCGATTTTGTATTCGGTGCAGTGCGATCGCCGATTAGGTAAACTACCTATATAAAGTGCAACGTGTTTGATTTGGAAGACGAAGACATTGCAAAGGCAGCCAAAAGCGACAATAGTTTATTTTTTAAATATCCTTATTGAATATACGTTAAAGAAATATCCAATTTTAATACTACATACGAATATAACGTAGTATATCTTTGATATATTAATTGTGATCAGGTTATATTGAAAACATGATTGAAGAACGTTTAATCAGCTGGTGCTTGTAAAATAAGACTATCAATAGAGGCACCAAAATAAAAGAAACAAGTATAACCGGCGTAAAGAGTTAACTGGGCTTTTAATTTCAGATCCTCCATATTCTTGATATAGATTAGATAACCAGAATAGCCCCTTGCGGAACTCCAAGAGTCATAGCAAGGAATGAGTAACTTTGATAGTCATTAATTTTGACTATATATAATCTTAAATCCATCCATGTAGTAACATGGATGGATGGATTTAAGATTTAGAATACTTAAGTGGATGCATACACCCTCCGCGAGTGATTGCTATGGGCTGAAAGATTGTATGCGATAAACAGTCAATTGTTGATAAAATTCATGCCTGCAGCTAAATTCCATCATGGGATGTCAAGGCAGTGACGCCTGTCGTAATTGAGCGAGTTACTAGGCAGTTTCTACTGCGCAACGCCCCTTTGTGTATCCGGTGGCGGGTTCAGTAAAGTATGTGCCCCTAGAACACATTTTAATTAATGGGGACTCTGGGATCTTTGCAAAAATATAAGTTAAGTCGTTTAAAATTATTTATCATATGAAATATTGGGATTCAAAATGGCGGCTAATATGTCGGTATTAACGGCAAAATAACACTCGACTAATATTGAATAAGAGAATTAGATTTATCAAAAATAGTTTTTTCTATTATTGTGTTCATCACTTCCCTTGCATATGTACGAGGGTGAGTTATACTCGTAGTATAACAAAATTATTCATAAATTTACGTTTGTTATGATTGACAGAGGAACTTTTTGTATTTTTTTAGTGACAGCTGACAGATGCTTGTCGGTAAAGAAGATGCTAGAATTATAAATTTTTTTTTTTCAAAAATTTGGTTTAATTAATTAATTAGGCCGACATCAAAAGTAAAAAAACCGAAAAAGTGGAAAGTTTCTATGCGTCTTCTAGGATTATAGGATTACCTATGGTTAATTTCCTGCTTTTCTGATTATCTGTTAGCGATTATCTTCGTTTGACGTTTCTGCAATTCAATAATAATAGTTATAAGTTCATACTTCATACTCTACTACTACAAATTGTTTTTTGGTTTTTGCAAGTAAATAAAATATGAATTTCTATTTGAAATTCACTTTTATAAAATTGTTCCATATTGTATTTTATAAAATTCATTAAAATGGTATTAGATTATCTGGTACCAAATTTTAATGTAGATATCGCAAATTATTTTGTTAGTGATTAGAACGAAGGACGAATAAAATGCCTTGTGAAAGTTGTGGTGTGCAGTTCAGTGTATTTAAGAGAAAACGATTGTGTTCAGAATGCGACCGATATTACTGCAGTACATGTTTACGTCGAGGAGGAGGAACTATGTGCGCTCCTTGTCGACTCCTATCAACTAGACCCTTGGTCAGACAGACTATAGCTCACCTCAAGGTGCGGGATCTCCAGTGCTTTTTAAAGCATCAAAACGTATCGACCCGAGGCTGTGTTGGTAAGTTACCTTATTTAAAATATCTTTATGTTATTACTTATTTATTATACTTGTTAGATTCTTCATAATTGTTAAATTCAAGTGATATGGATAATTTTCATCTTATCTACTTGGATAATACTGGCTTAATTGATCTTTCTTAATCAATTTAAAATTAGATTTATTATAAAAAAGCTATATATAATCAATGCATATAATATGAGGTAACATTAAATATTATATTCTTGATTTTGGTCTACTAATTTAATTATTGATATACTAATATCAATGTGTTGTGTGTGTTGTAAACTAATATCTGCCATACATATTTTTTAGTAATCATCACTTAATGTAGAAGTAAGTAATTTAGGAATCAAAAATGTGATTTGAAATAAATTAAATATTATTCTGTAAAATTTTAGTAATTAGAGAAAGATTAGTTTATGGAATAAGTGAGGAACAATTGCAATACTCAATACCAATGGTTACACATGCTTGTATAACCGTTTTTTAGTTAAAGTTTACAATGTATCTTGGAAATTTAAATGTTGCAGAAAAAGAAGAACTGTTGAGTTTGTGCATCTCTCATGTGAACAGCGCAGCATATAGGCGACGTGGTTCTCGGAGTGGGACAAGTCCATTTACGAACACACTGATGGGAATTACTAACAACATAAATGAATTTATTTCCTCCACATTTGACTTGCGGAACAATGAGCCACGACCTCCTCATCCTGATACGAGTATGATTTATTTTAAATCTGTAATAATGTGACCTACATTTATTTTTATGCAGTTTTCTTTTTTGCAGGTAACTGTTACAATGCAGCCCATTCTCACTCTCCAACTGGAAACAGTGAGACAAATGAAAATATTACTGATAGACGATTTACACCTACACCAGGTCGTTAATAGCTTGTTTTAAAGTAAATACTTATTGTCATAATCTAAGAGGTATACGGAGATAAGAAAATGTGAATAAACAGGTGGGGAACGTGACGTCAGGGTGCCGCTCGTCACGCCTGCCCCAGTCTCTCGGAGTGCTTCTGTAGGAAGTGCTCGAGTGGATACCACCGATTGCTTCGAAATAGAGGATCTCGAAGATTTTGGCTGGGAGTTCGTTACTCCTCCGGCGGACCCTTTGCCTACAGGTTAAATTTAATTTCGAAGATATTGAAAGTGTTTGACATTGGACAAGGGAATATTGTAGTAAAAATGGATGAGTCTACAAAGTATATGATTTGTAAACTTGCTGGTACACTGGGTTTCACATTTGTAATAACGTTGTGTTGTAGATTCAGCTGTCCTAATAACGGAGGAAGAAGTTACGGCCTCCACGGTGGAGCACTCCCAAGAGCCTCTCGCCGCGAGCGACGGTGAGGAATCGCTTGCTTTATATTTGTGGGTCGTAAGTACGTAATATTAACGCAAGGTGTCGCAGCCGAGAGGACGCGCGGGAGCTCGCAGCCGGTCAGCCTGGAGCAGATTCGGAGAGCCTCGCAGCTGGAGGAGCTGACGGTGCGGCAGCTCAAGCAGCTGCTGGCCAGGAACTGCGTCGAGTACCGCGGCTGCCTCGAGCGAGCTGATCTGCTGCAACGGGCGCGGCTGCTGCTCGCCGACCACGACCGTAGCCGCGAAGGTGAGCCTCGTCGACCAGGCCTTGGAGCGATGGCGTATATGTAACCTAACGAAGCGATTCGGCCGCAGACGTGGAGCAGCTGCCGCTGGAGCAGTGCTGCAAGATCTGCTGGGCCGCGCCGCTGGAGTGCGTGCTGCTGGAGTGCGGCCACATCGCGGCGTGCACGGCGTGCGCCAAGCGGCTGCCCGAGTGCCCCATCTGCCGCCAGTTCGTGGTGCGCGCCGTGCGCTTCTTCCGCTCTTGAGCCCGCTACTCTCGTTGTACATACATAATCCACCTATTTTTATAATCGTCTAATGGTTGCATTAGGGTTACGCTAGCTGAGTGTCGACCGAATTAAATATACCTGTTGCGAAAGAAAACTGCTCGTATTCTTTGTCGGACGTCATTTATTAAGGAGACGTCAGTCTCGGCCGAGGAGATGAGTGTGGGAAGGCTGGTCCACCCGCAGCACGGAGGTCGCGAGCGTGAAGTAGCCCTCGTAGTGCGCGAGGTCGGGCGTGGTGTCGTAGTGGTAGTGGCCGCCGTCGCCGTGCGCGCTGTAGCCGTGGAAGTGCTGCACTCGCAGGTCCAGGCCCTTGGGAGTCACACGCGTCACTTATTCGTCTCTCGAGCTGAGATCGCGTTGAGCGTTTGCGCTCAGAGCAGCTGCACTCACCAAGTCTCCGGTGACGAGCGTGCCCAAGTGCATAATGGGCGCGCTCATCTCGAAGTAGTGCAGCCAGCGGTCCACGTCTTCGTCGGAGCAGAGGGGCGTAGCGCTGAAGTCGGGCATCACGTGGTGCTTCACCTTGCCCGCTGCCAGCAGGAACGCCCCGCCCAGACCTACGTTTTTTCACGCTCGTCAAACACTCGATTTTATGTTGACGGGGCAACGCGTAATATATTCGTGCACACTCACCGACAACTTTATCGCCGTAGTGTTCCTTCAGAGATTCCCTGATGGCGGTGATGAAGTTCGAAGGACCGATCCGCTTCTTCGCGACGACTTTGAGAACCTGTGGCATGGTTTTCGAATGTTAATGTACGTCGGGGAAAGGTGGTCGGCCCGGGATCTCCCTTCCCTACCTTCCCTGGCCTGCCCTCGCTGAGAAGGTAGTTGCCGAGCAGCGCCGTTCTGGTCTCGTTGCTGGGCAGCCTCTGCTGCGCGTAAGAGGCGCTGCCCTTGGCCGCACCCACCGGAGACACGGACACGATGCGCGTCCCCTGCTCCACGGCGCCCTTCCGCACCGACAGGTTTATTATGCCCTGAGGAACCCCCCTTATCAGTTGCTTTTGTCAACCAAATCAATGAAACTGATGCCTCGACTGGGTTATCAATTAAATAAACAATAAAGTTAGTTTTTTTAAATGAACGAATGCTGTGCCTATCCAACTGCAAATATTTGCACAAACCTCGCAGTTGACGCCAAGATAAGGCCACGGCCCTGCGCCCGCCCCGGCCAGAAGCGCCGGGTCGCGGCCCAGGTGGCGCAGAAGAGCCGCCAAGTCGTACACCTTGTCGCGGCGCACCTCGGGAACGAGGTAGGGCGGGCCGCCCAGCTCCACCAGTTTGCTGTCGCCCGACAACCCTGCACAATTTACTTATTTTCTGTAGGTATAATAAAAATGAGATAACACGAGAGCTCAACTGATAATAAATGATAGTAGCAATATCTCAGAATAAACACTCTCGTGCTACTGTTTCGTATCTCTGTTTACTTACGATTACATAATTACTGCTAATTTATAATTAATTGCACACATTTATAATTATATGTAGGTACAAAATATATTTGTGGAAATGACTTCAAGCACTCTAAACATAATAATATCGAAAGCTGTCGAGTTATTACCAGGCGTAGTGAGGTCGAATGGCGCTTTGGTGAGGTCGGGGCACTCGTCGGCCGTCACGTTCACAAACTCAAACGTCTTCCGGAGGCCTTTGGATAAAACTAAAACACAAAGTTTAGTACAGACCCCTCACTCGCATATTAATTAACACAACCACGAGACTTACCCGCTGCCACTTCCTCCAAGGGGGGTGTGTAGAGAGGCTTCTCCCTGATGGGCACTACCGAGTAATCAACTGAAGCCATGCTGGAATAGAATAAAGAGTCTAATATTTTTTTAATTGTGAGCCTACCCTCATTTGAAACTCAAACTTTAAACTGCAGTTATAGACAATAAACACTCACTTCGCTTCGGAATAGTCTCGTAGAACCGCAGCGTTAATATTAAGAAATAAAAAAGTATTCGTTATGGCCCATGCGTGTATTAGCCTGTTCATGTTTGAAGTGATTTATGAGCGTATCGCATCTTTTAGACTTACATATCGAAGGGTCGAAAGCGATGACCTTTCGCGTAAACAATTGTGCGTACGACGTTCTTGTCGGGCTCCGAGGTCAGGGTCACTCGCAGGTCATATGAGCGACTTTATTACGAACGTGTTGTTCTCGAGGCGTCTACGCGGCTACTGTCGCTTCATAGCACATGCGGCTCTTATTCGGTACATTCCATGCAGATTGTTTTCGCACATAAAGGTTTATTATCGATAAAATATTACAAGTTCTGGTTTCGATGCGCGCTTATCTACAATTCTGTTGAATAGACAGTTCGTTGAGAATTGCTTCAGGGCTACATACATAAGTCACACGTTAATGTTCCGAAATTTGTTAATTCCATTGAAAGATAAACAGTATACACGTTATGATTAAGAAATTCTATCCCAAAGTTGCGACTGGTAGCCGTGAGACTTAAATGTCGGTACGTAGGTCACACTAAGCCTCTGAAATGGTCAATTATAAGAATAAATGTTTGAAAATTGCACTCTTTAGCTGTAAAATGCAGTTTGTTTCATCTGTCTGTCAATTGTTTCTTTTTACATTTTGGGGCTTTTTTAATATAGTACCTAACATGGATTTAACTCAGGATCGATTTCGTAAATTTTCTACGATTTTTAAGAGTAATTCGGCAGCTCAACAGAGCTTGCTCGGCTTCAATCTGCTTTTGGTGGCTGGTTTGAAGACTTGGAGCGTAGTCGTGTCAACTTCAGTGACGAATCTTGGAAGAGCACGCTGTGTTAATTTGTGATTCATTGATGTTTGAACCAGATAGGCATGTAACCCGTGCCTATCTGGTTCGTGCCTCAATCAATCCTACAAAAACAAGTTAAGTGTGAGAAACTCGCAACACAATGGATCCAACTCAGTTTGACCAAGGCTTAAAACTGACCGCCTCGTTTTGTTGCACCAATAGTTAGTACATGATTATTTGTTTGCGGGACTACTATATCTAGTATGGAATAACATTGGATTCACGTAAAAAAACTCGTAAAAAACTTATATTTTATTTATTTTACAAGTCAACAATTCACCTTCATAATACAATAAATATAACATTTGGCAGCAGCTCCTAGAAGTAACATAAGAGACAGTTTTTTCTCAGTTTGAAAGACAGGTATTCCATGCTGGGTATTGTTATTATGAGGTATAAAAATTAATCATTTACGTTAAATCACGTTTTCCGTTCAAATAAAATAACTAACATCATAATTAACTATTAATTCCTCAATAAAAGAAAGCGACACAATAACTAAAAATAATATCTCGCGGAACGTTGCATTAAGTCGCCTATTTAACTGAACAATCGGAGTTATTGCGAATCATGGCTATAGGATCTTAATAGTTAATAAAAAACGAAGTGGTTTTGAGTTGTCGTTTCGTAAGACGGGCTTCGTGTTGTTGACAACAAGGTACACCTACAATTCTTCGCCCGCTTTACTTTTAAAAAGACTCGATTAAATCCTATGAAGTAAACGTGCTTAAGTTATTCAATTACTGCGAACGAACACCTCAACTTTAAATTATAATAACTCACGGAAACATTTTTGATAGTAGTTCAGTTTCAAGTCTAAAACATTTGGTCGATCACGCGCTCGTTTCCCACGTTTGCCTCTGGGCCTGAAGCCGTAAATAATGTTCATATACCGCATCCCAGTAAGTAGCCGCCTAGAGGTCGAGCGGCGCGAGCGTGTGCGTGCGGTCGTGGTGCAGCTGGCGCGCGTGGGCGGCGTGGCGCGCCAGCCAGAGCGCCACGTCGCGCGAGTCGCACTGCACGCGCGGCCGCCGCAGCCCCTCGGCCGCGCCCCGCACGCCCAGCTCCACGAAGTGGCCGCCGTCCGCCGCCACCGCCGCGCACGACACCAGGTTGCCGAGGTGCGTCTCCATCACCACCTGCGGCGCCGAGCCCTTGCACGTGAAAATGCGCAGGTAGGAGTCGGACAGCAGCGCGCGGATGTCGTGCGGCGTGTCGCGCACGATGCGGTGCGCCAGGAAGCGCTCCGAGTAGTCGCAGCCGTTGAGCGCGTACAGCGTGGCCGCGGCGCGCGCCTCGGCGGCGTCGTAGCGCGGCAGCAGCGCGGCGGCCGGCGCCCGCGGGGCCCGCACGCGCTCGCCGCCAGCCCCGCGGCCGCCGCGCAGCCCGCGCCGGCTCGAGTCGCGGACGGCGGCGGCGGTCTCGGCGGCCAGGTCCAGCACGCCGATCACGGGCTTCGTCACGGTGCCCACGATGCCCTTGCCGACCCCGGCGATGAAGCCGGGCAGGCCCTCCGCCGTCGCGCCCTCGTAGCTGTGCTTCACCAGAGACGTCATCCCCCCTGCCGACGCGTGAGATAAGTGAGTGAGCTCTCGGCAGCGACGTAGAGATGGGGGCCGAGCCCGTACCGAGTATCCCGAGGCCGAGGCCCCGCAGCCCCGCGGCGACCCTGGATCCGGCGGCCGCCGAGCGGATCTTCCGACGCGTCTCCTCGTGCGCCTCGTCGCACACCACGCGCTCCAGGCCGTCGCCCAGCGTCTCTAAATTTGGATTCGAGGGTCACTCTGGGCGTCTTATGTGTACGTACGCGTGATTAAGTAAACACTTAGACTAGGATTCCTTCACCTGTCACTTTGGCGGCGGAGTTGGATATGCCGTGGGTGAGGTTTTGAAGCAACGCTGCCACGTTCCCTTCGAGCAACAGACCCGAAACCCCCTCCGACACATCCGCCACGAATCCCAACGGGTTGCCCAGGAAGTCCACCGAGCCCAAGATCTTGGCGGCTTGCCATTTAAACTCCTGGAAGGGAAGAGGAACGAAGGTGACACGGCCGCGATCGCCTTCGAAATAGTTTCAGTACAACTCACGTCCTTGAAGTGCTGCAAAACCTGCGTCGCGAGGGCGGGTCCGGTGTCGAAGGCGTGCGCGCGCAGGAACGGCTCCAACTCCACGGCCGCGTCTTCGAAGCGGATCAGCGTCAGCCCCAGACGCCGCTTCAGGCTCGCCGCGCCGCCCTCCAGCTTGTTGGCCGTGAACATCGACAGGCGGATCTGGCTGGGCAGCAGCTTGATGAGCGCGAAGTAGTAGCGCGTGGCGTGCAGCGGCGTGTGTTCCGGTGTCACCCACTCCGCTTCGTCCGCGGCTTCCTCCTCGCCGCCTTCCGACACCTCCAGCCACTCCCACAGCAGCAGCAGCAGCCTAACAAGCAGTTCGCATTTGTCATTCTGGATGTCCCTAGTGCCTGAATCCATTTAACGAGAACAACTGTGCCAATTTGGAAAATCTATAAATATAAAAGAAAGATCGAAGCTAGTTGTTTGATTCAATTACAACTTCCCTACACAGTAGCTAAGAACTGGGAGAAGATGTAAGTCGGCGGTTTATTTGTTGAAAATGTATAACACAACGCAATCGTCGATGCATTCGTTTAAAGAAAGATCTTGTATTGCCGTGCCATTTTTATCATCAATAAAAATGGTATGCCGCTACCATCGATCAAATCTTTCTCGTTTTACATAAGGTGTATGGCAAATCATTGAATAATTATATTTTTTTAATTTACAATTGCCTTTAAGGCGAAACAAAGTTAGCCGAGTTAACTATTCACAAAGAATTAAACTAATTATGATTTACAGTATTGCTACTGCGACCTAATTCTTTTTTTAAGCGAGACTAGAAAAGAACGTAGTTTTCTCTACGAATGCTCAAATACTCCAAGTTATAAAAATGTAATCTATCCTCATGTTTACGTAAAATTGCACATCTCTTTCTGAATGAGTGAATACATTAGAGACCAGATGCCACTACTACTACTCCAATATGAGGCTGGTAAAAACTGTTTTTACTATGTTTAGTTGCTGCTGCAGAACCCAGTATATGTTGGTATAATTTTAATCTAATAATGCAAATGGTAATTATTAAAATTACTTTTTACTGTACGCATAGTCATTGAAAAAAATGGTGAGGAATAGAGGCCCTAAGTGCGAGCCTTGTTATCCCATCGGTATCGGTAAACGGCCTCGAATTTTGCTTTAGTCCTACTTTTTAAATAATTATCACCGAACAATGTGATGCCACTCATCTTTTGAGGCTACAACGTATTGCTCCTCTGGTAAGAACCAATCACTGCATTTCATGACCTCCGATCGATAACCGATGTAGTTGTATTGCAATCATTCCAGAATACCGTACATTCTCAATCTAGATAATGATGGAGCGCGGCCGGCTTTGTTTGGATTGTTGAGCCTACATTGAAATTACCTCTCCTCCAGTCGGACGGCGATCGGTCGCAGCGCGACGAGCAAGTGCGTGAAGTAGAGCGCGTTGTATCGGGGCGGCGCCGCCCTCTGCAGCTCGAGGGCGGCATGCAGGGCGGGCAGAGGCGCCGCGCCGCCGTCGTTGCGATCCGGCAGGCAATAGAGCAACACCGGACTCGGCGTTCCCGGCAGCTGGGTGAGAGCGATACGAGGTTAGCACTCGCCATTCGGACGGAGGAGACTCGAGGCTCGTGGGATCGCACCTGGTTGTCCCACTGCATGTCGTGCACGGACAGCGCGACGCGGAAGGCGGCGCGATCGCGGCCGAAGTCGGCGCGCACCGCGGCGAAGTGAGCGTACAGCAGCTCGGCCCGCGACACCAGGGACACGCCCACGCCTTCCAGCCGCACGCCCACGCCCCACTCCCACCTCGACTGCGGCTCGCTCTCCGCTTCCTTCTCGTCGTCCGAGAGGCTCTCCATGCGCGGCGGGGGCTCCTGCAGCGACGCGCGCGTTAGCGATGACGCAAACAAACAACGTGTCGGCGGCAGAGAGCGGCAAATACCGTGGCGACGGTGTCGGCGATGCGGATGAGTCGAGTGGGCCCGTCGGCGGCGAGCGTGACGCTGAGTCTGCCGGAGCCGGGCCTCAGGGTGCGCCAGCGCACGCGCTGTTCGCCCGAAACGGCCGCGCCCTCGCGTCCGCCGCTCAGCCCCAGCACTACGCGGCTCCCCGGCGCGAGAGCCATGAGGCCGCCGGCGGGCTGCACGCAGAGGTTGCGGTGCGCGCAGGCCATGCGGCCGTCGGGCAGCAGGCGCCAGGCCTGGGTGGAGGCCCGCCGCGCGTCCGCTCGCCGCAGCACCAGCGCCGCATTCACGCCCGGCCGAGGCGCCGCGCCCTCGATGTCCAGCACCTGCGGACCCACCCGTCAGCGCGTGCCGGACCGACTGTCTGTTCGGTCGTGTATTAACTTCACCATAGCGTGCGGGGAGATGGTCGTCTCGTCCGAGAGGCGCGCGTCCGTGGGCTGCGGCGGCGAACTGCCCTCGTGGATCAGCTGTCCGTTGGGACCCCGACGCCACAGTTGAGACCTTCGAGAAATCGCATGCGTGTTTCATTTCATCTGAACGTCGGCGACGAACTGCATCTGAACTCAGCCGTCGGAAACGCACCTGTCTCCGTAGCGCTTGGGGGCGAGGTGCACCCGGGTCGAGCCGACGGGCACCTCCAGGACCAGCTCGGCCGCGTCGCGGGCGGGCAGCGTGGCGTCGGGCGGCGCCGTGGCCGCGAAAGAGACGTAGATGAAGTTCTGGTACAGCAGCGCGTGGGTAGAATGCAGCGCGTCCAGCGGCAGCGTGAGGCGCGGCCCCCCCGGCGCCCGCAGCGCCACCCCTCGCTCGCCCTCCGGCTCGGGCAGCGCCCAGCGCGCCCGCCCGCCCGAGCGCACCACGCTCTCTTCGGCGCAGCCCACCTGGTGGTACATGATGGCCACGGGCGAGCAGTTGTCGATGCGCAGCGGCGGCGGCGCGCACTCGGCGTCCGACACCACCACGAGCAGCGCCGCCCCCTGCCGCACCACCTCGACGCGCATGATCTGGTACGAGCCGCCGCTCTCCCGGCACGCCACGTGCAAGCTCCTCGGCGAGTCTATCTTGAAGCCTCCGCTCCAGGCGGTGAGCGGCTCGTGCGTGGGCGCGGCCACCACTCTGGCGCACAGCAGCGGCGAGCGGTCCCAGCGCGCCCAGTGCCACGGCAGGCAGCAGCCCGCCACCGCCAGGACGTGGGTGGCCGCCGCGCCGGGGTCGCTCTTTCGGCGAAACGAGATCTCTTTACTCTTGCGAGACCGTCAACGTTTAACAACGCGCTAGAGAGTACGTACGAGCGTGGTCGCGGTGCACTTCTGCGCGAACTGCAGCGTGCGCGCGGCGTTATTGTGAATCTGGTAGCGCGGCGTGAAGGTGACGACGTCGGTGCGCCGGTGGCGGCCTCGGGCGGCGCGCACGTTGACGCCCACGCTGAAGGCGCGCTCCTCGCCCCGAGCTCCGCGCCCCTCCAGCCGCTTCACCGTCACCCCCGGGCCCAGCCCGAACGGGGAGCACCACTGCAGCAGCACAGTGTTCAGCAAAGCGTTCGGTCTTACTCATCGAATTCACAGTCGCTGAAACGTCACCTCGGGGCTGGCGACGACCGCCGTGCCGAGGCGCACGCTGAGCGTGGGCCCGTCGCCGTCGGCGAAGGCGAAGGGCAGCGGCGCCACCATGCGCGCCACCTCGTGCTCGGCGAACTGGCCGGCCGCCTCCGCGCCACCGCCCTCCGCCCGGAACACCAGCGGCAGCCCGGTGCGGTTCACCAGCCAGTACGCGGCCGATATCGACACCTGCGAGTCGCACTTTTGTCAAAGGCCCAAAAAAGAGTGGCGGACTGTTTATTGCCAGTTCTGAAGAACTGACAGCAACTGTAAATTTAGAAGAATTCGAGGCAGCAGTTAAACATAGGAAATTACAAGCTCTGTTTTCTTCTATTACGCTAACACAAATGACACAAATCATAAGTCCTAGAACAGATATTATATATATATATTTCGATGACTTGGACTGGCATACGGTAAAAGGAATAATGACAAATCAATATAGAATTAAGCAACATAGATTGGCCGCTTGAATTCAGTAACAAGACGCTTGATGAGTGTGTAGACTATTTTTATTCAAAAATACGTCATTTAATTGACAAATATATTCCCGTAGTTAATTGTAAGAATTAAAATCGAGTATTGTTCTGAGGTTTGGAACCCTCGCTATCAAATATATATAAAGCGTATAGAGTCTATCCAGAAGCGTTTCTTAAGATACATTGGATACAAAACAAAAATTTATGACGACAATTGTAAGGATCGATGCATTAGGCATCACCTTCTACCGTTAGAAATTAGAAGAAAGGTGTCAGATCTATGTTATTTACACAAAATTCTCACCGCAAAGATCGAGTGCTCTGCCCTACTGGCACTGCCTGGCTTAGTTGTAACTCGAAGTGTAAACAGCAGAAGTATGCTAAAGCTATTTGTACCTAAGTCGCGAACTAATTATGCGCAAAATAAATTTCTGACCCGTGTGGCAAACTTGTACAATAGCTTAAGTGACAAAATTGATTTGGACTTATTCTTTAACAGCCCGCAGCATCTTAAAAAATGTGTAGCAGCACAACTCATTAGTAACTACGTCCCTTAGCTCATTTATATTTTCTCTGTATTCACATCTATTATTTGTTATATTTGTTATAAATGTTAACCGTTCACCTATTTACTACTTGCTATTTTCTTTCTTATTTGTGAAAACTTCTTAGGCTAATAATATTATAATATTCTATCCACATTTGTATTTTAGCTGTTAGTTTTCCACATCTTATAAAATAAAAATAAAATAAATAAAAATAAAATTCTTCGTATCCGGCTTGGTGTTCTCCTGCCTTATTAAGGGTTATAAAGGTAAATATAAAACATATGGGAATCGCTCTGATTGGAAAACTTTTAAGCTACTCCGAGATAAGGTAACCACTTTAGAAGCTAGTTGTTATCTAAAGTACATTAAATCTGTTGAAGACTATTGAAATCTCGGAGTGTAAAGTGCCAGCTATTTGGAAATAGGCATTCATCGCGCCAGTGCCTAAAAAGGGATCTAAGTCAGAAATAGTCAACTACAGATCGATCTCCAAACTCTGCACAATAGCCAAAATTTTCGAAAAAATTGTTTATGATCATGTTTATGCGGCATTAAGAAATATTGTCAACCCTTATCAGCATGGATTTATTAAGGGTCATTCAAGGTTCCCCAAGGTTCTTTGCTTGGCCCTTTGCTCTTTGTTCTTTTTGTTAATGACATCAACCAGTGCTTACATTAGTCTCATCTACTCTGTTTTGGTGACGACATGAAGATCTTCTGAATTATTTCATCCCCAGCTGATGCGGTCAATCTCCAAGACCATCTGCTTAGACTTGAAACTTATTGTACGTCTAATAAACTCGAACGCAACCCATCTAAGTGTTGTGTTGCTACCTTCTCTCGAAAACGTGTTCCAATTGCTTTTGCACATAATTTAAAGGGACAACAACTTATTAGAAGTAATACTGTGCGGGATCTTGGAGTGTACCACGACACTAAACTTATTTTTAGTGAGCATATTGATTCCATATGTGGTATCTTGATATTGGAACGTACCTCTATCTCTCTCTCTTTCTAATTGTGTGTGTAACATTAAACGTGTGCAGAGTAATTAAAACCTGATTTAATTAATATCCAGGCGTTTTACTCAGTATATTTTATTGGCGACGATTGAGCAAAATCCAGTGTGCAAAGTGAGCAATAAATTTTAGTGGAAAACAAATGATATTCCAAGAAAATTGTGGTTTATTTGTCGGCATAGCTTCGGTGTGAAGTTAGTACAAATCATTTTTTCATAAGTGCTGCAACTGGGCGCGAGGGCCACACGTCAATTGTCAATCAATCAGTTGTCTGTGACGCAACGTTGAAAAACAACATCAATAGTGGATAACTTCATTCACATTTATGACGAAAACAAAACAATTCAATGTCAAAGTCAAACATTGAATCGGAATCAGAAAAATCTGAAACTGAAGAAGAGTGCAAAAACTCAAGGATTGAACAAGTGAAATCAGGCAAACGTAGCTTCATTTACAAATGTTCTAAACAAGAATTAGAACAGATTTGCAAAGAGGAGAAGTTGGATTACTCGGGTCTCAATGTTGATGGGCTGCGCGGGATCCTAAGTGAGCATTATAAGAAAAAGCAAGCGTGTGCACATGGTCAGGAAATCCGTATCATGACTAATTACGGCGAATTAAAGCCATTTGATGGGGAGAAGTTTGAGGTTTTCCATCAACAACTTGATTCATTTATTGATTTGAATGACATTAAAGAAGAGAAAAAAGTGTCTCTGTTAATAACAAAGCTATCACCACGGATATTTGAAACACTTACGCATTTGTGTGCTCCGGCGAAACCCAACAGCCTATCTTATCAAGTACTGTGTGACAAATTAAAACACAAATATGTGAAAACAACATCAACTGTTTTAGAAAGAGCAAAGTTTCGACAAAGAAATCAACAGCAAAATGAATCAGTAGAGGACTATATTTTGGAACTAAAAAAGTTAGCTGGGAAATGTCAGTTCAAAGATGTGGACGACCAAATAAAGGAAAAGTTCATTGATGGTGTATCTTCTAAAATGATTAAATTTGAACTAATGAAAACAGCAACAGATATGACATTGGAAACCTGTATTCAAGTGGCACAGGCAGTTGAAGCAGCATTAGTACAATGTGGAAGTATGGAAACACAGCCAGTGACGGACATCTTTTACAATGATAATAGAAAGGCTTGGAAGAATAAGAAGACTACAAATAAACCTTCAAATAATAACAATAAGCAGAATGGTAACAAATGTTTTTGCTGTGGGAAATCAAATCATCATAAGCATGAATGTACTTTAAGGAAAAAGTACTGCTCGGAGTGCGGACAACAAGGCCATATATTTAGGATGTGTCCAAGGAGGCAAAGACAAACTAATGTAGTTGAAACTGAAATTGTTGAAGATCAGAAAATTACGTGGAGTTGGAATCAAATCCTTATAATGAATATGAAACTTATTCATTCAGAGGTGTAAGTAGGATACCACCTCACTATATGTCAATAAACATGAATGATCATGATGTACCATTTCAGTTAGACACAGGGTCAGAAGTGACTGTAATATCGCTGCAAGATAAACAAAAATACTTGCATTCATTTCAATTAGAAAATTGTAATGTAGTGTTTAGAAACTTTGACCAAACTTTAACTCATCCTTTAGGGGTGATATCAAATGTTATTGTAAAACATAATGATGTTTCAAAAAATTTGAATGTCTTTGTAGTAAATAATGATTCTCCTCGTGTCGTAGGTAGGGACTGGCTTAAGGAATTAAATTTATGGCCCCCTTATTTCAGAAATAATGTGAACATAGCAACTAATCAATTACAAACTGCTTCAGATGTCCGACAAGATATAAAAGACAAGTTCAAAGATGTATTCACTCCAGGCTGGGGTAATTTTAAAGGAGATCTTATAAAATTAAAGTTAAAGCCCGATGCCAAACCAAAACGTCTACCAGTACGGCGGGTTCCATTTGCACTACGAGAAAAGGTCAACAATGAAATTCAAAGATTATTAAAAAATGGCAGAATATCTGTAGTTGAGCAGAGTGAATGGGGAACTCCAGTGGTACCAATCCTGAAACCAGATGGTTCAGTGAGGCTTTGTGGTGACTATAAATTAACAGTGAATAATTGTTTAGAAGTGGATCACTTTCCTCTACCGCATGTGGAAGACATTCTAAATACATTACAAAAGGGTGAATACTACTGTGAACTAGACTTGAAAGAGGCATACTTACAAGCACCGCTTTGTCCTGAAAGTCAGGATTGTACGACTATTGTAACAGAAGTAGGGACATATAAATATAACTATCTGCCATATGGTGTAAGTTCTGGGCCTGGAGCTTTTCAGCGTTTAATGTTTAAAAAACTAAAAGGCATACCAAATACTGTTGTATTTATAGACAATATTTATATAAAAGGCGATAGTTTACAGGACACTCGGGAAACATTATGCAAAGTGCTAGAAAAATTAAAAGAATGTGAATTTAAATTAAAGCCAGAAAAATGTAAATTTTTTGTAACAAGCTTAGAAGTTTTTGGATATTGTGTAGATAAAAATGGTATCAGTATTATTCCATCAAATATTGAACCACTGTTGACTACCAAAACACCAACTAACTTAACTTTACTTAAGTCCTTCTTAGGGAAGATAAATTATTATAATCGTTTTTTAAAAGATATGGCGAAAATAATAACACCACTGTATGAATGTACTAAAAAAAATAGATTTAATTGGACAACTGAGTGTGAGGAGGCTTTTCAACTAATTAAAAAGAGGTTGGCATCGGCGGAAAATTTGAGACATTATAATCCAGATTTGCCGCTGATTCTAGCCTGTGATGCCTCTGACACCGGGTTAGGAGCTGTGTTATCTAATAGAGATGAGAATGGTACTGTAAAACCAATTGCATATGCCAGTAAAAAATTAAGTGAGGCAGAACAAAGATACTGCACTATAGATAAAGAAGCTATGGCAGTTATTTTTGGTATTACCAAATTTTATAATTATATATATGGGAGGTCATTTGAGCTCGAAACAGATAATGCAGCCTTGGTTAGGATTTTTGGCCCCACCAAAAGCATACCAAAAATGGCTGCCAAACGATTGCAGCATTATGCAATATTTTTGTCAGCTTTCAAATATAAGGTGAGGCATATTAAATCTTCAATTAATCCTGCAGATTATCTATCGAGAACTGTAAATGAGTCAGTATGTGAGGATAAAAATGTAAATTCATTATTAACTAATAGTGACTCATGTAGTTTTTTGCATATTAATACCTCTGAATTGGAAATCTTGCATTGGAAACTTATTCAGGCTGAAACTAAAAAAGATGTAACACTAACAAAAATTATTAGATATTTAGCGGATGGCTGGCCAAAGAAGATTTATCTGTCTGAAGATCTTGTACCGTTCCATTCCAGAATGCAAGAGTTAACAGTTGATAGAGGATGTTTGTTCTGGGGATACCGTATAATAATACCTACTTCAATCCGAGAAACTTTACTCAAGGAGCTACATAAGAGCCATTTCGGAATTGTAAGAATGAAGGAAATAGCTAGGTCTTACTTTTGGTGGCCAAAATTAGATGCAAGTATAGAAAATATAGTTAAAAATTGTATTGTTTGTTTAGAGAATAGTAAAAACCCTGGTAAAATTCAAAAACCATGGCCAGTGCCACCTTCAGCATGGTATAGGGTACATGCAGATTTTTTAGGGCCGTTCTACAATAAAATGTATCTTGTCATAGTAGATAGCTATACTAAATGGCCAGAAGTATTTGAAATGAATAATATAACATCTGCACGGACTATTGATATGTTTAAAAGGTTATTTACAACATTTGGTATACCAGTACATTTATTGACAGACCATGGGCGATCTTTTACTAGTATAGAGTTTCAGGAGTTTTGTAAATCAGCACAAATTAAACATACATTCTCACCACCTTACCATCCAGCCACAAACGGGGCGGCTGAACGTTTTGTTCAAACATTTAAATCCACTATAACAAAAATTATAGAAAGTGGTCACACTATGTCATATGCTATAAATTTATTTTTGATGGACTATAGAAACACACCTCAAAGGACAACTGGTACCCCAGCTCGGTTAATGCTAGGAAGAGAACTCAGAAATAGATTCAATTTGATGCGTCCACCACCTTTAAGGGAGGAAGTAGAGAGAAAAGTACAGAATAGAGAACAAGGATATAGAAATTTAAATTTTGAAATAGGTCAAAAAGTCATGGTTAAAGATTTTAGGCAAGGAAATAGGCTATGGGTTCAAGGTGTAATAGTGGAGGAATCTATACCTGGTGTAACATATCTGGTGGATGTAGGAGGTTGTCAATGGAAAAGGCATGTTAACCAAATGATATGTTGTGCGAATACTTCATTAGAATAAATTTAAGAGTGTATCTTTTTACCTACCTATCATTTAAATTTGTAACAAACTAGATTAAGCATTAGCCTTAAGCATAAAAATACATTTAAGATTGTACTATTTTATCTACTAAACATTTAAGATAGTAACAAACCTAGATGCCCTAAGCATAAAAATGTTATCTATAATTTGTTATATGTATTAGTTGTTAAGTATAATATTAGTTATTTTCTGGTAATTTGGATAGGATTGGTGTGGGAGAGTGTGGTATCTTGATATTGGAACGTACCTCTATCTCTCTCTCTTTCTAATTGTGTGTGTAACATTAAACGTGTGCAGAGTAATTAAAACCTGATTTAATTAATATCCAGGCGTTTTACTCAGTATATTTTACCATAGTATCTCATGCTTCTAAGATGTTGGGTTTTTTAATGAGAACGTCTTCAGAATTTACGCGTGCTAAAACATTAAAAATAATTTACTGTGCCCTTGTTGGAAGCAATCTGGAATACTGTTCTCAAGTGTGGAACCCCCGTTACACTTGCTACATTAATCGTCTTGAAAACCCCATCATCCCTGCCATCTTCCTAACGTTTCTACCTCATATAAACAAAATTCATTTATATGGCGAGTGAGCAACCTTCTCAATTCTTTTTCTATAATTAATAGCGACATTGATGTTTTTGATACACCCGTGCACCTGGTGAAGCGACTGCATAGTCTCTCATTTTTTAAATCTACTGTGTAATACTTAAGAATAGTAGCTAAACTTATACTATGTTGATTTAAAATGCTTCTTGTTTCTGTAATTACATTTGTATTCAATAGCTAAAGATGAAAACTTAATTGGCTTTTAGATTTTGTATAGTTGTCACACATTGTTTAAATAGCTGTAAGTTTTCCATGTTAAATAAATAAAAAATAAAATAAAAAAATTAACTTTCAATATTCTTTCATCTTCATTATAAGGCTAGGCTCACCTTAACCCCGTCAGTCTTCTTCATTGTGACGCGTGCGTTGAGATACAGTCTCCTGCCCTTGGTGTCTCTCAGCTTGAGTCTCGCTGAAAATGAACCGTCGGCGCCGCCACCCACGCTCAAGGCCGACGACCAGCCGAAGCCTTCCAGTTTCACCGTGACTTCGACGCCCTCTTCCACGTCCACCTGCAAAGTAGGTGCACCAAGGTCTGCTTCTAGTTCCTTTTGGAAGCAACGAATAACGGAAGGATCCTCACCCCGTGAGTGGGCTCGGTGAGGCCGGCGGACAGAGTGCCAGCGAGCGAGCCGACGCGGTACTGCATCTCCACGGGCAGCAGGTTCTCGATGCGCAGCGAAGGCACGAGCCGTAAAGTGTGTCCGGCCAGAGGCTCGCCCCGATCGGCCGGGAAGCGCTCGCGGACGATCACGCAGCAGAACCTACGGCATAGCTACGTCACAGGGGCTCGGATGAGGAAGGAGCACCGAGGCGGGGAAGGCTGACGCACCTGTAGACGTAGTCGTGGGGCGCGCGACACTCGTGGTGGCGCAGCGCGGGGCTGGAAGGCGCCGCCCGCCAGTCCAGGGGCGCGGGCGCCAGGGGCCGCACGCCGCGCACCAGCGGCCTCACCCACAGCACGCCGTCGCGCTCGCTCAGCGGCGCCGCCCACCACCCGCCCGCTGCCACTTGCGCGCTGCGCCCCGACCCCGACGCGCCCCACTCGCCTTTGACCGGCAACGGGTGTCACAGGTTAGGCAATACAAACGATCAGGGAACCGGTAACTCAACTTTGCGCCAGTTGTTGCTGCTCAGGTGGAACGTATCGGGACTGCATGAGTCTAGACTACTAGTGCGCGGAGCTAAGTCGAGTTACCGGCACGGGAGATGCGTCGTACCGCAGCCAAGGAATGCGGGCGAGTCGAGCAAGTCGGGCAGGTCGGGCGGCAGGCGGGACAGAGCCGCGACGCAGAGCACGGCTCGTCGCTGTAGGGCGGCGCCCGTGGCCCGCACCGCGGCGTAACGCCGCGACAGGCCTCGCTCTGCACCGACCGGACTATTACCCGCCGCGGTACTTCGCAAGCCCTACTGGGGCGACCTGGCGTACCGTGCACGTGGGGCCCAGGGTTCTGCAGGCGCACGTCGACGGGGTGCGGCAGCTCGTTGCGCAGGCAGAGCGCGGACCGCACCGTCACCAGCTTGCGCGCCGAGCCCTCCAGCGACACTTCCAGCACCAGGCGCGCGGAGCCGCCGGACTTCTGCGAGCGCAGTTCTACCGTTAACGATGCCCGATAAGCGCTTTTAAGTCTCACGTCGATACAAGAGAAACTGACGTTATGCGTGACCAGCCTGAAGAAGACGCCGACGCGATCCACGCACACTGGGTCCAGCGGCGACCAGCCGTCCACCCTGACTACGAGGCGATGCAGCGGCGCCAGGGCAGCGGGGGCCGCGGGACTGGGCCCAGCAGCCCCTCGGGCGCGACCCCGTCGGGCCCCGAATGAAAAGGGCTCGGTTTCTCCAGCGCGCACGCTTATCCAAGAGTCGTCCGGCCCCGATAGTGGAGCCGCTTCTCCGCCCTCGCGTAATCTGTCAGTTCGGGTTAAATTTCATTGTCCATAACAATACTGTAAATCAAGTTAGAACGGAACAACGTGAGGCTCACTCGTCCGAAGCCGTGGTGAGAGTGGTGAACCAAAGCCGCAGGCCCGTGAGATTACGTAAGGCGTAGGGCACGAACGGCGAGCGACGCCGGTGGCCGGCGGGGCTGCCTTTCGGCGATTGGTCTGTCTGTCCGGAGCCCTGTACAGAAAATCGCAACGGTCACTCAGTGTGTCATCCACAGTGGAATCTGAACACGTGGTCATCAACTAGCCTGGGGAGAGTAGTAATCGGCCGTCCAGTTGGTCCTGACGAGCCGCATTAGATCGATGAGCGCCGAGGTGACGTTGGTGTTGAGGATCTCGGAGGACGCGACTTCCACCTGCAGCCGCCGCAGAGAGAGGGCGCTCGACAAGGTGTACTCCCAGCGGCTCTCGAACCTGAAGTCGGTCGGCGTTAGTCCCGCCCGCTTCGAGAGCCTAGCCTAGGGCCGAAGCTCACCTCCAGGGCTCCACCGTGGGCTCCCAGCCCGAGAGCATCCGGTTGTAGTAGTCGAGGGCCAGCAGCGCCCGCAGCCGGCCCCCTCCCGCGGCGGGCCTTCGGCTCTCCACCAGCGCAGTGCTCGTGGGGCCCGACGGTGTCGATACCAGCAGAGGATCCTCGAAGGACTCTTCTACGCCTCTCAAGTCCTGAAACAATTCTCATTGTATTATTTATATCTTAATACTCTGTCAAGCCCTTATTTTATAGAGAACGATTAATATAATTTTTAGTTTCGATTCGTTGATCTAATTAGCTTCACCTGGTAAGATTTTAAATTTTTGAAAATGAATTCTTGTGGTCAATTTCGTATTACCAATATTATTCAGGAATGATTATGATTCAGGAAAACAGGCTCTTCACATATCTGTATAAATAAAACCACGTGGGCCACGCGGTTACTGCTTTGGGAGCAAGTGATTCAAAATCTATCAAATCAATATTACAACAGGACAAGCATTTTTATCAAGATAAGTGTCTTCCTAAATTACTAAATCTTACCTGTCCAGCCATTTGTAATAAAATTAGTACTTAGTGATTGTTCAGTCATATTATGTTGTAATTTTAATATTTAGTAATAAAGTAGATTCAACGCGAAGCAGACGTTTCATTGCACTAAAATTATACTTAATAGTTCACCAGTCAAAAAGCAACCTTATTGCCCGAACATATGGTCGCAATCTCGCCGGATATTGTGTCTACTGAGCTGCATCGAAGGAACAATAGACTACGCATTCCATTGCGATAAGGAACTCGTTTAGCAACTATTTTGTGCAATTTTTAGACTTATAACTTTTGAATATTATTGAAATAGAACGTGCAAGTGACTTTAAAGTGATCAAATAATGGCAAATGTGGAACAATTATTAAGTGTACTTGAAAATAATAATGAACTATTAAAAAAGACTCAAATAAATATTAAAAAATGTGCAAAGGCTAGACTTACGAAAGGTTATCTACAAACACGAATGGAGTGTATAGAAGGTTACTGGAAGACTTATAAAAGTGCACATTTAGATTTAATAAAAATTACACCGCGTGAACAAAAGTCAATTTTACCATATTTTGTCAATGAGGATTATTATTTGATCGAGGATTTATATTTATGTATGGTGTCTGACATCAAGGATATGTTAGAAGGTCTTGAAATTCAAAGAGGACAACAATCCTGTAATCAGGGGAACGGCTCCACTGCAGTCGAACACAACGTACAATCACAGGTTCGACTCCCGCGCATTGAATTACCTACTTTTTCGGGTAATTACGAAGAATGGCCTTCTTACAAAGATATTTTTGTTGCACTGGTACATGATAACACGTCACTGTCTAATGTTCAGCGATTACATTATTTGAAATGCAGCATCACAGGTGAAGCAGCATCCTTATTAAAACACATCCAAATCACAGAGTCGAATTACTTATCTGCTTGGGAGACTTTAAAACATAGATATGGGAATAAACGTATGATAATTAATTCATTATTTAAACGATTATTTTCACAAAAGAAAATTATGTCACAATCGGCTTTACAATTAAAAGGAATATTAGATACAACAAATGAAGTTTTAAACAGCTTACAAAATCTTAAGGTATCCACAGAGTCATGGGACCCTATAATTGTATTTTTAGTAGTTCAAAGGTTGGATCCAGATACTCACAAAGAATGGGAACAATTTTCGTATGATATGAGTCAAGAAGAATTATCTACCTGGTTTGAATTACAGAAGTTTTTAGAAGGAAAATTCAGAACGTTAGAATTGTTAAATCCACTTTTTAAATTAACTCTCAAGCCGTTAAGAGAACGTGTTTTCCACATGTCTATAGAGAAGACATGTATTATGTGTAAGGAAAATCATAGCTTATGTCGTTGTAAAACATTCTCAAAAATGTCACCTGCAGAAAGAAGTCACTATGCACAACACAACAAACTCTGCTTCAACTGCTTGGCTCCAGGGCATTCGGCATTTAGATGTAATTTACCTCTTTCGTGTCGAATATGCAAGGCTCGTCATCATTCTCTTCTTCATCAGTCAACTAAAGCAAATGCGTCGGCATCTTTAGAACTCAAGCAACCGATGACATTACCTCAGGAAGAGGAGAAGACTCTTGCTACAATGACAGCTTTACATAATGTTACAGAACATATCAATCTATTAGCAACCGCAATTGTGGTTATAAAGGGAAACTATGGGCACACAACTGTACTTAGGGCGTTAATAGATTCGGGGTCGCAGTCATGCTTTATCACACAAAAGGCAACTCAAGCACTAAAATTGCAACGCAAACCTGTAAATTTGGTCGTCACGGGTATGGATAATATGAAGGTAAACATCAAACAAGAAGTCAATTTTGATTTATTGTCACGCTGGGAAACTAACTTTGAGCTACCAATACACGCCTACGTGATGTCACAGCCATTAAAGTTTAACATACCTTCATCAGAATATTTGCAACAGGAACTGCGTCACTTTGAGAAATTGAATCTAGCAGATCCAAATTTTATGGATTCCGGAGCATTGGATTTGCTATTAGGGGTGCAAGAGTATACAGCAATTCTTAAACAAGGATTAATCAAGGGTCCATCAGGCACAATATGCGCACAGAAAACCAGCCTGGGATGGATTGTGATGGGTGGAATAAACATCAACATGAAACCAAAGCATAAAGCCATAATGGCAATGAATATCACAACTGATGCAAGTTTTAATGATTTAATTAAAACTATTTGGGAGATAGATACAGACACAAAACGTAATTTAACTAAAGAAGAATTGAGATGTGAAGAATTTTATAAAGAAACTCATGCTAGGAATGACGAAGGAAGATATATAGTTAGATTACCCTTTAAAACTGAAGCACCATTGTCATCTGAAGGAAATACAAAAGAAACAGCAATTAAGAGATTAATGCAGCTTGAAAGAAGATTTAGTAGAAATCCAGAACTAAAAGACGAGTATCTGAAAGTAATAAATGAATATAAAACATTAAATCATATTGAAGAAGTACCTGAAAAAGAATTACATAAAAAATCAGTGTACTTACCTCACCACGCTGTGGTCCGTCAGGACAAAGAAACTACAAAAACACGAGTTGTTTTCGATGCTTCCTGTAAAGGCTCCAACAATATTTCACTTAACGAGGAGCTTCTGTCAGGTCCAGTTTTGCAAGAAGATTTAAGAAATTTAATCATGAGATGGCGTATTCATGCAATTTGTTTCGTCTCAGATATTCAAATGATGTATAGAATGATAAAAATTCATAGAGATGATGTTGATTATCAGCGTATAGTATGGAGAGAAAATCCATCCGATGAGATACGTGACTATCGCCTTCTTACTGTAACGTTCGGGACAGCCTCAGCACCGTATCTTGCAGTAAAAACTTTGAAGCAACTAGCGATTGATGAAGGGGATAAGTTTCCTGAAGCAGCTAGAATATTAAATGAAGATTTCTATGTTGATGATTGCATGTCTGGAAGTGATGACGTTCAAAAAGCAATTCAGATTAGCAAAGATTTAAAAGAATTGCTACGTAGAGGAGGATTCGAGTTGAAGAAATGGTCCTCTAATAATACTGAATTTATGCAAAGTTTAAAACCAGACGAAAGAACTACTAAAGCTCATTTCGATTTAAAACTAGATGGAATAATTAAAGCACTAGGGGTTCAATGGAATTTAGGGAATGATCGATTTGAATACAACTTAGACTTACCTGAAGTCGATGAAGAAAACATTATCACGAAGCGGAATATCCTCTCAGATATACAAAAGTTGTTCGACCCTTTAGGTTGGATCGCACCTAGTATTGTTCAAGCTAAAATATTAATTCAAAAACTATGGCTTGAGAAGGTTGATTGGGATGAGGATCTTAACATTTTTCTGAAAGAAGAATGGTTGAAGATTCGCCGAGATCTTATGAATGTGAATAACATTTCTATCGATCGATGGTTAAGTACTTCATGCTCCAACATGGATACAATTCAAATTCATGGTTATTGTGATGCTTCTATTTTAGCTTACGCCGCCGTGGTGTATTGCTTAGTCAAGAAAACGGACGGTTCATGTAGAACATCATTAATTGCAGCCAGAACTAGAGTGGCTCCCCTCAAGACAATTTCGTTGCCAAAATTAGAACTTTTTGGAGCTTTGCTTTTATCCCGATTATTGAACCAAGTAGCACAGGCCATGAGAATACCGATGGAAAGAGTTTTCGCATGGACAGATTCATCTATAGTCATAGCTTGGTTGTCTGGTGAACCCACGAAATGGAAGCCATTTGTGGCCAATCGTGTAGTAGAAATTTTAGCAAATCATAAAAAAGAACAATGGCATCATTTCCAGTCACAAGAAAATCCAGCAGATATTGCATCTAGAGGTATGTTCATCTCCGATTTGAAACACTGCAACCTTTGGTGGAAAGGACCTACTTGGTTACAAAAAGGAGAAATCATCTTAACAGACGAGAACATATTTACAACAGATCTAGAAAAGAAAAAGGAAAGAATTAAAACTCTCATATTGACAAACATTAAAGAAGAAAAGAGATTTTCTGAAAAATTTGAAAGATTTACTACCTTAAATGAACTTTTAAGAACCATAGCTTTTTGTAAAAAGTTTATCAAGTTTAAAAAGGATAATAAAAATATAACAATCACAACAGAAGATATAGAAGAAGCGTTACTAACATGTATCAAAATAGTGCAAAATGAAGAATTCGAAACTGAAATAGATTCGTTAAAGAAAAAGAACAATATTAAAAAGAACAGTAAATTGAAGACGCTTAATCCATTTTTAGATAATAATGGAGTGCTCAGGGTGGGCGGAAGATTAGCAAAATCAAGTTTAGAAACAAATACTAAACATCCTATAATCATTGGAAACAACAACACTCTTGTCTCACTTATTATCGCCGACGCTCATAAAAGAACATTACATGGAGGTATTCAGCTAATGCTTTGTTATTTACGCTCTAAATATTGGGTATTGCGTGCAAAAGACATGACAAAGAAGCATATCCATCGATGTCTAATTTGCGCTAAGGAAAGTGCAAAGGTAAAAACTCAATTAATGGGTGATTTACCTTCCGTTCGTACTACACCTTCTCGACCATTTATCAATGCAGGTGTAGATTTCGCTGGTCCATTTCAAATTTTGATGAACAAAGGAAGAGGTATCAAAACAAACAAAGCCTACACTGCAATTTTTGTCTGTATGTCTACCAAAGCAATTCACTTAGAACTAGTCGGTGACATGACGTCAAATTCATTCATAGCTGCATACAGACGATTTACATCAAGAAGAGGTAAATGCGCACATCTTTGGAGTGATCAGGGAAAAAACTTCGTAGGAGCAAACAAAGAGTTATGTAAAGCATGGGAAGAAGCAAAATTGCAATTTGACCAAGAAATCATAGACAGCTTAGCAAATGATGGCACTCAGTGGCACTTCATTCCTGCATACTCACCAAACTTCGGAGGACTCTGGGAGGCTGGAGTTAAGTCAATGAAGTATCATTTAAAACGAATTCTTAATAACAACCTGTCTTAACTCACGGCCACTCTGCCATATAAGCCAAGCAGATGATACTCTTGATCCACTAACACCTGGACACATTCTAATTGGTGAAGCCCCAATAGTTGTACCGCATCCAAAGTTGAACGATATCAAAATTTCGCATTTAGCCCGTTGGCAATATACACAAAAGCTATTAAACGATTTTTGGTGTCGTTGGCAAAATGAATACGTGACCAATCTACAACAACGGCCAAAATGGTTAAAAAGAATAGAAGAATTTAAAATTGGTGATATCGTACTGATAAAACAACAAAATTTACCACCTGGAAAATGGATCCTTGGACGAATTACTGAAAAACATCCAGGATCAGATGGTGTAACTAGAGTTTATAGTGTTAAAAATGGAAATAATATTGTAAAACGATCTGTATCTAATCTTTGCTATCTCCCAATTAATGAAGCTTAAGTGCCAAATTGTTAAAGTATATATTAAGGGTTTGCATGTAATCTTTTGAAAGGACATTAAAGGTCCTTTGGTGGGCGGATATGTTCAGTCATATTATGTTGTAATTTTAATAATTAGTAATAAAGTAGATTCAACGCGAAGCAGACGTTTCATTGCACTAAAATTATACTTAATAGTTCACCAGTCAAAAAGCAACCTTATTGCCCGAACAGTGATTGTTTTTGCTCAAATGAAATTGTTTTAGTTTAAAGTTTCTGCAGTACATCTAAGAAAGATATTGTTATAATGTATATCTTTGCTTGTTTATTCATCATTGTCAAGATATTGACAGTTAAACGCAGTTCAAGTAAACGGCAAATTACCAAGTTTAGAATTTTTTAGAAATAACGAATTGAACCCGTTACAGTGGGCAGAATTAACTCTTAGGCTTAGCAAATAAGAGATGTTGTCTTCGCGGATTGAGGAGGTGCAAAGTGAGATAGAAATTCTTAATTGTGCTGTTGCTGATGAGATTGATGATGTCATTCAGCGTGATTTGATCCGTTTAATTGCTTTGGCTAAAGACTTATGGCATATAAGAGTTAATAGTGTTGTGTCCGAAATGTGAGAGCACTGACTTGTTCAAGCTGCAAATCCGCGAGAGAAAGTTCCAGGAGCGGCACGTCGGAGTCCAGGCAGTCGTCGATGACGCACAGGGTCACGCACTCGGCCGTCACCTGAAGCGACCGCAACGCCCTCTGCGGCCGCGGCTGCTCGGCGACGGGCGGCGAGCGCGACTGCGAGCGCAGCCAGCGCGGCGCCACCAGCGTCCCCGCCCCCGCGCGCATGCGCACGCTGTTGGCCGGCTCGCTCGACGGCTGCGCCGTGTCCGCCTTATCTGCGCTCGAAATGCTTCATGTACCACGGACACATCGGCTTAGTTGTTAGGTGCTCCGAAGCGCCACTCACCCGACAGTGCCAATCTGGCCTGGGCCGGCAACGACTGCAGCATGGCAGCGAACATTCGCATGTCGTGGTACGACAGCCGCAGATTGACGGTGCCCATGTCCACCTGGTGATAGAACGCGTGTATAATGTAATACAATAACGTAATACAATAATGTAATACAATAAGGTCTTTAATAAGTAAGGGGACTGACGTGCAGCGCGGCGTCGTCGTGCATGGCCAGATGCAGGGCGGCAGGGTCGAGGATGGCCAGCGCCGTCTCGTCTTCCAGCCCCAGCACGCACGAGAAGACCTCCAGCTCGCTCACCTCGCACACCACGCCCCGGCCCGAGCCGCCGTCGCGATACGTTATCACTGTCGTGCTCTGTCATTGGCAAATAACAAACACCATTACTCAATCGTCAATATCCTAGACATTTTCCAAGGCCAATGCGAAGTAACCTTCAGTATGACTGCATTCGTGTCCCAAACGGAGGCGTCTTCGACGAGGACAATTTGGGAATCGGTCACGTTCAGTTTCAGTTCCATCTGTTCCGGGCTCTCCTGTGACGCCCGCTCGGCTGCGTTCGTCTTTCCGCCATGCCCTGGAGCAAATTCCGAGAGCTCTTCCTCGCTGTTGAAGGAAAGCGAATCAAGGTAAATATACCTGGACGCAGCTCCAGCAGGCCGAAGGTTACACTCACAAGTGCAGGTGGTCAGGGTCTGCAGGCGGCGGAGGCGGCTGCATGATGAACTGGTGCGCAGCCTCCCACCAGTCGAGGATCGCCATCAGGCGCATGTTGTTCACCATTATCGTGTACGCAGAAGAATCGGGACGTTTCCTAAATACAAATTTCTCAGATCAATTTTTAATACCAATTTATTGTGATTTTTAGAAACAATGTTTCGATATTTCTTTCTCCGCCATCGTGTTTCGGGGCCACTCCTCACCTGGCGTGCAACTCGGCCTGCACGGTGTGAGGATGGTCGGGCTGCGGCTGCACGATGCGGCTGAAGACGTTGCCTCGCCGATTGGCCGGCTCGCTGCTGTAGCGACTGTCGCTCACCAGGATTTCCTGCCAATTTTACGTGCTCACTCGCCGCTACCAGAGCTGATGCCAAACGTTATTTGGTGACCGAACCTGGGACACGAGGTCCACGTCCTGGCTGGTGTCGGAGTAGGAGTCGAGCAGGAGCCGCGAGCGGACGAAGTGCACGCAGGCCAGGGGCGGCGCCGCCGGCTGCCGCAGCTCCACCTGCACGTCGAGCAGCTCCAAGCGCAGCGACCACGTGCGGCGCGCGCTGCCCTCGGGCTCGCTGGGCGGCGCCGGCTCCGGGCAGGCCTCGCCCAAGTTGTGCGCCAACACGCCTCGTATCAGCCGGTACTGCGCCGCGTCCAGCGACACTTGCAGCGTCGTCAGCGTGCCCTGCACTGTCATGTCGGCCACTGGAAACAGTTTTCACGAACGTGACAGCCGCCCGCCGACTACAAACTCTCGAGGGGCTCGCGGCTCACCGTTGTGCGTGTCGTCGCAGTTGATCTCCAGCTGCAGCGAGAGCCCGGTAGGCGCCGGCAGCAGCGGCGGGCCGCAGCGGCGCAGGCCGCCCCCCGTACCCCCCGCCCCGCACCAAACTGACACGCCCTCCAGGCGGATGCAGCGCACGTCTAGCAACTCGCGTTCCGCTGCAGGTTATATCGTCCCGTGACAACGATTCCCGCTCCACGAAACCGATCGGCTATGAACCCACTTACGTCTGGCGGGGTCCAGAACGACGCTAACGGTATCGGGGTCACCGGCGCGTTTGAAGTGATTGTCGACGTGCAGCGACCGCAGCTCGGCCACCAGGGCCGCGCGGCTTCGCCCCGAAACCGGCACCACGATCACCGGGGACTCGCAACGCACCTTCAGCGCCATGCGCTGGTACCGGGAAGCATCGCGAGTGACGCTTGACACCTATTGCGAGAAGTTTAATGTTAACCGACTGATTTAACGTTTCGGTCGTAAATAAATTTTCTGCGATGACCGACCTTACGGCGCGCCTGGACGATCACGTGTCGTAATAGACTGAAATCTCGCGCGAAGGCTTGCAGCTCCGAAACGAAGCGGCGCGTGTGGACATACGTCAACGGACCCATCTCGAGCTCTAGGCTCGTGTCGTACCCGGTCGCGGCGGCTTCTTCGCAGCTCAACCTAGAGATAGAATCTTACATATATGACGATATATTCTTGGGTACCTGATTTGATCACCTAAGTGCATTAACAGATATTGCATGCAATATCGACGGCCTCTCACCGGTGGTAATGCAGAGTCAGTGCGCTCTCGGCCCTCGTGCGGAGCCGATCTCGCCAGAGAGGCGCCCTCGGAGCCAGGTCGGACACGAGTAATGCGCCGAGCGAAGCTCGCACGTGCCTCTTCGCGGGCGCCCGATGCGCTCGCACCTGCGCCGTGACACGCGACACCAAGGCGCGACACGCGTCTCCCCGAGCCCCCACCACCACAACCGACAGAGACCGCACGCGGATCTCCGTCTCTGTCACGCCACTGTCGGGCTCCGCCGTCGCCACCCTCTCGCCCGCCCTGCCGTCGGCTACGTCTTCGATGAACACTCGTGTCATTATGTGGTAAATGTGTGCAGCAGATATTTTCTAAGAGTATTACGTACCTTTTCCAGCGGTACCAACATCAGAAGTGTCTTGTTCGGCCTCGTTAACGCCGAAAAAGTCCAAGACCGCCACCCAGCTGTCAATACTGAGAACCAACTTGAGGCAATTGAAATCCACTTTCGTCACTTTTGAAACCTGCCGAACAAAAAGGGTTTCATAGGGAGCTTCGGCCAAATACGTAGCCTGTCCGCGAGCAGAACTTACCTTATTGAATCGGTCGTTGAAGAGCGGATGCTGCGGGTCGCGCGAGTGTATGGACACCCACACCAGGTTGTCGTCCCCGCCCTCGGCCTCGTCCAGCTCAACCCCCTCGCCCCCCTCGCCTGCCACGCCTGCCACGGGCGAGCACGGCGGCGTCGGGCCGCACCTGCTATCTTGCTTCTCCCGCAGGTGCTGGAAAAGGCAACAGCATCGCAAAGTAACGTAGTTTTGTTCAAACTCATGGATAATACTGCTTTTGCAGTCTCACCTCCTTTCTAGTCGCTGCGTCGGCCACGCTAAGACCGGAAGGCAAGGAAGTTTTCCTTGCCAGCAGTTTTGGCTCGAGAGGAGGCAGAGCAGTGGCGGCCGAAGACATGTGACTCGAAAAATCTGGGCAAGACTTGGACACGAAGACGGCTTTGGGCGGCATTGGCGGAGAGTGGGACACCATCAGCATGCGATGCCGAGAGTCCGGTTCTTTTGTTAGGTCTTCCATAGTTATGGAGTAAAGAGACACCTGTCCATAGCCAAACGATTTTATTCGATACATACACCGACACAACAATGGGTGTTCGCTGAGAAGAGCGAGTGTGTTAACCTGCAGTGTGGTCTCGTGTGGATGCAGACTCTCGTAGCGCAGAAGGAACTCCCGGAAAGTGAGGGCCACGAGGCTGCGCTCCCCGGCACCCAAGTCCGCTCGGAGCTCCACGGTGAAGGTGGACAGCTCGAACGTCACTGCGGACGGACAGAACGTTGAAGAGGCCGCGGCTACAAGAAAGCGCTAAGGGGCACTCAGGAAGCTCGCTCTAAGGGCTCACCGGTGCAGGGGGCGCGCGAGGCGGGGGGCAGCGGCGCGGGGGGCGGCACGGCCAGCACGGCGGCGCGCACTGCGGGGTCCAGCTGCAGCGTCGGCACCGACGGCTCCGCCAGCGTGCTCGTCTGCGGAGCCACCGTCTTATTACCGTTGCAGTAGGGCGAGGGAGGGGGGGACGCCGCAGCGCGTACCTCTCGAAGACGCTCGGCGGCTGCGTCGGGGCGGTCGGGGGCGTCGGAGGCGACCCAGCGAACGGTGTCCAGCAGCTGCTCGTACTGCTCGCGACTCGCCGTCACGTGCAGCCCGCCGACCACGCCACCCGCCACAGCGCACTGCGAGTCAGCCGATCAAATAAAGAATAGGTCGTGGAGATTGATTCCTTACTGAGTTGAACGCGTGTGTTACGCTAATAACAAATATTGATGAAAAAGTGGTGTAAAACTGTCTTTCTGTCGATAATTCATCTCCGTTTATCTTAACTTTTTGGCATACTACTGCCAAAAAGTTAAGTCAATTCGAAATTCGAAATGGATGGTGTTCCGGAACGCAAAAACGAAAATACGATTAAACTAATAGGAAAAAAACTCAAGAGTTAATTAATAGAATCCGGCGTTACCTCGCGGAAGTCCATAGTACAAAACCCTAATAGACCAATATCCAAGCAATACTCCGCGAAAAAACCCACAACCACTCGACACATGTTTGGCCCCAACACCGGAGCATCCTCAGAATGTTGCCATAGATTGTGTGATCTATGATTGGTTATTTCGCGGGGTATTGCTTGCAGTTTGGTCTACCAGTCTAGTCTTTTATTGATATAACTATTACTCATTTAAAGAAAAACACTTTATTAAAGGATTTCAGTTATATATCTTTATGCGTGCGTGTTAAAATAATGTAAAATATATTTAAACTTTGCAAAAATCGTCGTCGTCGTCTCAGCCTGTTGACGTCCACTGCTGGACATAGGCCTCTCCCCTAGATTTCCAGTAAGACCCGTTCCCTGCACTTAGCATCCAGCGCTTTCCCTCAACCCGCACCAGGTCATCCGTCCACCTAGTGGGAGGCCGTCCTACCTTCCGCCGTCTGGTCCATGGTAGCCATTCCAGAACTTTTTTACCCCAACGGTTATTGTTTCTTCGGGCAATGTGACCCGCCCATTGCCATTTAAGCTTATAAGCTCTGCGAGCTATATCGGTCACTTTGGTTCTTCTACGGATCTCCTCATTTCTGATTCGATCACGTAGAGAAACACCAAGCATAGACCTTTCCATAGCTCGTTGGGCAACGCGAAGTTTGTGTACTAGTCCTGAGGTAAGTGACCACGTCTCAGCGCCGTAAGTCATTAATGGCAGCACGCACTTTTCGAAGACTTATGTCTTTAGGCATTGGGGTAGTGAGGTAGACAAAAAGATACTTTTCAATTTTCCCAAGGCTGCCCAACCCAGACGAATTCGCCGCAAAACCTCCTTCTCAAAGTTGGATCTACCTAACTGTATTGAATGGCCCAGGTATGTGTATTCGCCCACAGCTTCGAGAGTTGAGCTTCCCAATGTGACTGGAGTTGGTGGGACATGGACGTTCGACATGATTTTTGTCTTATCCATGTTAATTTTAAGACCAACTTGTTTTGAGACCCTCTGCAGGTCAGCTAGCATTAAATTGAGATCTTCCCTAGTCTCTGCCATGATCACGACATCATCTGCGAATCGAAGGTGCGTTATGTACTCGCCATTGATGTTAAGGCCTCTGTCATTCCAATCAAAGAGTTTGAAGGCATCTTCCGTAGCAGCGGTAAAAAGTTTAGGTGAAATAACATCTCCTTGTCTGACACCTCGCTGTAACGGAATATCCTTAGTACATTGCCCTTGCAGTCTGTCTGTCATAGTCGCGTTGTTATATAGACACTTTAGCAACTCGATGTATCGATAATCGATTCTGCACCTCTGCAGGGATCTCAACACTGCCCACGTTTCTATGGAATCGAAAGCTGTTTCGTAGTCTACAAATGCAAGGCACAGTGGTGAATTATATTCTTCAGTTTTCCTTTACGAAATCCAGCTTGTTCGGGTGGTTGATACTCTTCCAGTCTGCGTTCGAGACGATTCAAGACAACTCGAGAAAACAGCTTATATACATGGCTCAGCAGTGCTATTTGCAAAAATACATAACTTAAATCCGTTTAAGTTATGTATTTTTGTAAAGTTAAATGTTTTAATTTTTATTGCTTTATTTATATAGAGGTATTCTATGAACGATATATTTTGTTTACAGGAGGGAGGGACATATTATATTGAGAAGGATGGTGGTGGGGTTTTGATTGCCGTGCATAAATCTATTAAATCTCAAAATCCCAATAGACCAGTATGAAAGCAGTACTCCGCGAAAAACCCACAACAACTCGACGCACGTTTCGCTCCGACACCGGAGCATCTCCTGATGATGCTGAACATCTATCTACAACCCGCTATAGGCTTGTAAAAGTGAATGTGTGTGCCTCCTCCTTTTAACACTACAGTTTTGGAATAATTTCTGACCAATGCTTCTAATCCGGAAATACATGAAATCGAATCCAAAAGCCTGTTTATCAAATCTGCCAGAAATCTATTTGCCGAATACTTTTATCCGCAGTTTAAACACAGTCGCAATCACCGACTATATATATTCAATATTATTTAAATTTTATATGAAGCATATAAAATTTAAAAACGAAGTAGCTGCGCCAACATTTATTCTTCTTCTTCTTTGCGTGCCTCTCCATTACTGGAGGTCGGCTGTCAGACTTTTGAAGCGTCTCTTGTCTCGGGCCAGGTGCAGCAGCTCCTCAGCAGTTCTAATACCCGTCCACTCCCTAACGTTACGCAGCCATGATTTCTTCCGCCTACCAACTTTCCTTTTACCTTGGATTTTTCCCATCATTATAATTTGGAGCAGTTGGTATCGGTCATGGCGCAACACGTGACCTAGGTATCCGACTTTACGCTGTTTGATTTGCTGCATCAGTTTTAATTTAGGATAATTGTGTAGTCGGAGTTTCCACATTTGTCTTTACATTTCATTTGGTTACACTTCCTTTGCTCTTTTGTGTTCGAGCTGTCAGCTAAATCATCACAAATAAGTGTGTGAAAAATCTAACCTGTGGCGTCCCTTCCGCCGTGCTGAGCGCCACGGAGAGCTGTAGCGCCGTGTCGTGCAGCACGGGCCTGCCGCCGTCGGCGTCGTACAGCCGCTGCATAGTCGCCGGCGCCGCCCGCTGCAGCCGCCCACTCACGTCCAGCTGCTCGAACACGGACTACTAGTACGGTCACCGTTTAGCTTTTGCGCCGTCATTTCAACCACACTAACCGACACCAAGGAGATGTCCCGCACTCGCACTTGGTACAGCGTGTCTCCGGGAGGCCCGGGCTCGTTGCTCAGGCTCATGCGGCCCAGGTGCGCCACGAACACCTCGGGGCTGCGGGCGCATCGCGGCAGCACCGCCACCGGAGACTCCAGAGACACCGACACCCTGCGGACACGTTGCCGGGTCAGCCGTAAGTCAACGACGATCGACTGTGTCGCCAAATTTTGAAGAGCCAGCCACCTGAGCACCAGCTGTTGCGTAGCGCGCTCGGGCTCGTCGAGGGAGCAGCCCAAGCTGGTGGTGCGGCGCCGCGGGGACACGCCCTCCGTGGATTGGGATAGCTTGGGGTTCGCGTAGAGAGACTCCGGTCTGTAAAGGAACGTTTTAATCACACAGTATTTGGCCCAGTGTGTGTCATAATTGCTGTATCCAAATCGTCACCTCGGGTGCACGAGGCCGATGGCCATGTCGGCGGCGGCGGCGCGGATAGATCGCGCCAGATTGGCCAGGTACTGTTTGAACTCGGTGAGGCAGCTCTGCAGCTCGCGCAGCAGCGGCCCGGAGTGCGTGTACCACACGCTCGCCACTCGCACTTCCACGCTCACCTCCACCACTGGGGAGCACAAGAGACGCGTGGCAGCGGCTAGCGTGAAGCGCGGCGCTCGTCGAGAGCATACTCACCCGGAAGTTCGTCTCGCTCGGGCGGGTGCACGTTCCGAGAGATGGTGAAGAACAGCGCCTTGTCCTCGCTCGGCTGCGCCTGGGGCTGCCGAGGGCCGAGGGGGGCGGGGGGCGCGGGCGGCGGTTGCCCGGCGCACAAGATGCGCGAGTGTAGGCCGGCGCCCTCCGACAGCGACACCACCTGCACCCCGCCCAGGGAGCCGCTCGCCTCCACCAGGGACCCGTCTGGACAAACGAAGGCTTTCTCTGAAGGCGAGCGCTTTTCGGCCGCCACCGAGCATCTCGTCGGCAGACTTACGGAAGGTCGCCTGGATGCGAGCGTCGCCGAGCGTGGCCGTGGCGATCTTGTTGGCGACGACGGCGCCCTCGCGCACCGCGGCTCGGAGCAGCAACACGCCCAGCCGGTGGAAGTCGAATGTGATTTCAGTGCGCACGCCCACCTGCGTACTCACAAGCTGCACGGTTACGAACCGACGGAGACGTCACGCTGCGTGTCAGATTCCCGTCGCTTACCTCGACCTCGTCGTCAACGCTGGACACGGGCTGCGTCTGGAGCGGAGCGGCGGGCGGGGCGGAAGCGGGGGCGGCTCCTGCCACGCGATGCGCGAACCCGATCAGTTCTACGATTGTCTCCTGGTTCGCTGCAACGTCGTCCGTCGATTAGCGCTACTGATTATATTGGTTAGACTCATTAAAAACTGTACTTAACTAACCGATTACGTCGAGGTTGTTAAACAAAATATTAGCGATCCTCAAATCTTCGGAGCCCGCTTCGCCTCTGACGATACACAGTTCGACTGCGATGAGCGCCTCCGAGTCGACGACCCCTGGTGCGGCCCAAGCGGGGCCTTCGGAAGCCCCACCCTTCCCCGGAGTCCTCGCATCCCAGTCGAAGCCCGCGGCCCCAAAAGCTGGACTGGTCCCACCGGTGTCTGTGTAATCTTTGGCGAAGCATCAATCAGTACGAGTATAAAAATATATTTATCTATAAATATCCCCCGAGACCAAAATTTAGAGAGATTGAAGAGTTAAAAAGTATGGAAACTTTTAGAAAAGTAAATGGCGTAAGATAACTATTGTCTTTGCGCTTTAGAGTAGATTGTATTTGAGAGTCAAATATGTAAATAGTAATAGTTGTACTTAAGCTATAAATAATATAGTTGTGGATACTTAAAAAATGTGTAGCAGCACAACTTATAAGTAACTACGTCTCTTAGCACATTTATATTTTCTCTATTTATTATTCACATTTTCACGTTATTGTTATTTTTGTTATAAATGTTAACCGTTGTCAACCTGTTTCCTACTTGCTATTTTCTTTATTTGTGAAAACTTCTTAAGCTATCTATTATAATATTTTATCCACATTTGTATTATAGCTGCTAGTTTTCCATACCTTATAAAATAAAAAAATAAAAATAAAAAAAAATAAAAATAAAATAAATAAAATACTGACAGGTGTCGTGCAGCGAGTATAGCGCGCGATGCAGGTCCGACGGCGAAGGCGCGTCAGGCGGAGCCCTAGCCTCGGGAGACGCGGGGGAAGTGGGCGACGTGGGCTCGGAGCCGCGGATGCTGCCCGAAGTCGTGTCCATTCTGGAACACGAGTCGGTCGTCGAATTCCTAGTAATCGGGAAGAGAGCACAGGGCCGAACTTCGCACACTGACCCGACGTGCCGATGGCTCGCGACGAGCAGCTCGAAGTCGGGCCCGTAGGTCTGCAGCGCGTCCACCAGCAGCAGCGAGTGCACGGACAGCGACAGCGAGCTCTCGCTGGGCCTCAGCCCCGCTGCCACTCGCACGCCGCACACCTGCACCTCGGCGATGCTGCGGCCCCGGGACTGCACCTGCGCACGCCTCAGGCTCGAGTCTCGCCGCACGCCCCCTGCGTCCTCCCTCGTCTCGCTTACCTCGACGGAGAGCTGATCCACAGCGAACTGCAGCAGCAAGAGAGTGGCGTTGCTTTTCGACGAGAAGTCGGACTGCTCGGTTTCGGAGGTGACGCTTCTTTCCTCGCCCTCGTCGCCGTCCTCTGCGCTGTCTCTTTGGAGAAATCTGAGGAGAGCGCTGTTAGAACTGCGGACACATTGTATTCAATGTGAGAGAAATGGCGGCACGTACGTCTCCGTCGCTTGGGCAGCCTGAGCCGTTTGGGCTGGGGCGGGCGACAGGACCGCCTGCGCAGCTAGCACGGCTCGCAGCGCGGCCAGCTTGTGCTCCGACAGATGCGCCACGAGCGCGGGCAGCGAGCCGCACAGCGCCGCAGTCGGGTACTGCGGGTCGCTCGTCGCCACGACGCGCCGCTCCGCCTGCGGAGGCCGAGCTCGGTCAGCGGCACTTTGCTGTGCTCCGCCGAGAGGCGCCACCCACCTGCAGCGATATGCTGAACCGGTCCAACAGGTGCAGCGCGGAGGTGGCCTTGGTGTGCGCGTACTTCCAGTTGTCGCGCGCTCGGCCCACCAGGATCTGCATGTCGCTCAGCTCTATTTTGTACCTAACGCACCCAAACTCATCAGTGCCGGTTCTTTTCGGTAAAGACAGCTACTTGCGGACGCCCACCTTTCGTAGAGGCTGGTGTGCAGGTGGGCGGGATCGAGCGGGCGCAAAGGCGGGCCCCGCGCGTCCGGCGGAGATCCCGGAGACAAGAGGCTGCCCGGGGGAGTGGAGCACGGCGTCATGAAGGTCTCCTCGTCGTCGTCGAAGGTCTGCGGTCGCGGCGGCTCCTCGGCGTCGGCGAGGGCGGCGTTGGCGAGCCGCAGCCGCCCGAAGTCCACCAGGACGACGTAGCCGTCGCGCGACTCCAGCTGCTCCACGAACACGAGCTGCGGCGCCGAGATGTCCAGCTCCACTTGCCAGGACCGCCTGTCGCCCTGATTTAGCGATCGCCGGTGAGTCACACGAGTGAGGGGCGTAGACTACGCGTTCGAGACGGACACCAGAGATACCGTGCGTCGGGCGTGGAGCAGCCTCTCGTAGTGGCTGAGCAGCGTGGCGCGCGTGTGGTCTCGGACGTGTGCGATGGCGCCGCCCGCCCCCGCGCCCGCACTCACCCAGTTGGCCGCCCAACGCGCCGCCGAAGCGCACCACACCACCTCCACGGACCGCGACTTCACGCGCAGTCTGCGAACGAACCGGCGTAAGTCGGCGCCCCAACGACTCCACCGCGTCTCCAAGAGGCGGCTATACCCACTTGTGGTCGCAGTTAAGGCCGAGCGGTCGCCTCTCGTACGTGAGCTGGAAAAGGGGCTCCTTGTCGTCAGGGGGGCGAGGCGCCTCCCCCCACACCCCACTCGTCGTCGGATTCACCACGTTTAGGCCCTCACGGACCATACCCTGTTCCACGCGAGCGTTAAACGGAATAAATCAGATGATTCGGGTTGGGATTTGAAGCTATTTTCGAAAGAATAAAAACCTGCGGCGCCACGAGGACGGGGAACAGCGTCCGCGGGTTGATGCGGTCCCTGACGCACACGGCGCCCAGCGACGCGTGAAGCGCCAGCGGCCGCGACTCCACGCGCACGCGCACCGCGCTGAAGTGCAGCTCCAGGCCCACGGCGCCGCCGGCCTCGGGCTCGGCGCACACGTCCAGGCAGCCGGCGGGCAGCGAGAACTCGAAGAGCGCGGACAGCGCGTCGCGCCGCGGCAGCGCGGGGTCGTCGAGCGAGTCGGCGATCACGTGCAGGATCTCGGAGTCGAGGCGCGCCGCGGGCTCCGCGCCGTCGTACCAGCCCCACCACTGCGGGAACCAGCGCACCAGCACCGAGCGCCCCGCGCCGCCCTCCGCGCCCGCGCTGCGCGTCGGCACCTTGCGCATCGCCACCTCTCGCAGCGGCCGCAGCACGCCCAGAGGGTTGGCCCACTCGTAGTCGTCCTTGGCCCGCTGGCGCTCGGGCTGCAGCGTGGCGGCGGGGTCGCTCAGCGTGCTCACGCAGATGTCGACGTACTGGCGCGTCGCGCGGGCCCGCTCCAGGCACGACTCCCACGTCGGCTTCGGATCCATCCCTGGCGAGAGCACAGTTTACACGGGCGACGCGACGGCGGGCTAGCTGAAGCGGTGTAGAGATACTTACATCGATGGTGCGGCAGATGCGCCTTGACGGCGTAGATCCACCACAGCCGCGCGTGCCCGCCGGGCGGAGCCGCCGGCCGCCACGCCCTCGCCTCGCGGATGCGGCCCACGCGCTCCAGCCCGCGACTGCATCCCCACATCTCGGCGTACTGGCGCTGGGGCACGAGAAAGACAGCTGTAGAATCGGCGAGGAGCGAGGGGCCGAGCGCGGCGCAGCGTACCGACCGAGGTGAGCCGCAGCAGCACGGCGTCGAGCGTGAGGTGGCAGGCGAGGCGCGGCCTGGCGCGGTCCCTGAGCGGCTGGTCCGTGCGCTCGCGCCGCAGCCGCGCGCCGCCGCCGCTCGGCCGCAGCACCCAGCGGTGCGCCGCCGCCCACGTGCCCGCCATGCGCTCCTGCAACGGCCGATGTTAGGGCAGGGTTTGCGCTTCTGTGAGCTCGGAGCCCCCCATCCTTACCGTGAGCTCGGCGAGTGTGCATTCCGCCAACATCCCCGACGGAACCGGCATTGGGTCCCAGTAAACTGCCAGGTTTTTTAATTCCAGTAATTTGAATGAGCACGGCTCGGAGAGCGGAGTGAAGCCTCGCTCCCAATTCGCATCGCACGACTCTGCTGCCAGAGATTCGGCCGTGAAGCCACAAGCGAACGATTGACCCGGACATGTCAGGGCATCCTCATACCGGAAATGAACGTCGTTGATTTTCAACTAAAACAAAGCAATATTGTTTTTGTTATGAAGCCATGTAATATTAAGAAGAACGACAAGAAAAGTGTCAGGCAATCCATATTGCTTCTATATATAACTCTACTTGTTTTCTTATAGCTGTAGAAGTGATATCCTGTAACGACTTTCACAAAACATGTGTATATGTATGTATAACACACACAGACATATGTATATATGTGTGTGTTTTTTTTATTATTCATTTTTTGCATTGTCCATGTACCGAACAAATCTTTTATTAACAATAATCTTGATGAGGTGCCAGTCTTGAGAAAATCCCACTACTTGAACATCCGGACCTACCTGTGCAGACATCCTGTATATTTACATATTCACTACTTAACACCTCATCTCACATTCAGATATTTAGTCAGCTAAAGTTTATCAAATTCACTGCATAAAATTTACTACTTTACAGACTTTATACTAACTGGCTATTCAGTTATAAATTAAATATATTTCAAATAATTGCATTCAAATATTCATCAAAGTATAATCCATAAATGCATTTCATGTTTTCAATTTTTCAAGATTCTCACCTGTAGATTTTCCACAATGTTTGCCAGCAAACCTGTACCAAAATTGAGCCATGATGAATAAGATGTGGCATAATAACCACCATCATTAGCTTCATGTTCTGCCCTCCACTGTGCCTCTAGTGCATCCAATACAGACACCTTGCGCTCATGAGCAATCAAAGATTCAATGTTGCTATCCCACTGAAAGTTTTTGATATAATAATTAATTGATGCTAAAATAAACATTTTTAGCATATAAGACTCTTCTGCTATAATTTGTGTATATTGATATTATATTTTACCATAACAATTGGAATAATATATCTTGGACACTGTCCAAGTGACTCACTTCATCTAAATTCACAGGAGCTGCAACAAGATACAATTTTTCAATTGCAATAAGCCATGGAACAGAACGGATTTGCCGAACTGGCACATGGAGTTGGACCTTTCCAATAAAGCCAGCTTTTATCTCGACTGGCAATCCCAGATGTCGCAATGCATCTTTTTTAAGTGGAAGATTTTCTAGTTCGACTTTACCTGAAACAAATTCATGAAATGTTGAGAGGTATGATTTAGATTTTAGTGATTAACATTCATTAACATATTTTAAGAAAAGAGGATCTAGCAAGACTGTATTCCATTTATAGAGTAGCACTGACCTGATAAAAGTGCTACACTCAGCTGATCTGTATTGAGATTTTCCACATATTTTCCAAGATAATTGTTTAGAACCCAAGCTACTAGTCCTTCCAGCATTATGCATCGCTCTTTGTATACACACTATAATCAAACATTGAGTTCTCAAAATATATATTAATTTATCATTTCATGAATTCAATTCAATGAATTTCAGTTTCCTGTCTCTTTAGCAATATATAACTTTCACTAGTCATTAAAAATCTACAGATTATTATATATATATTAATTATAATTTCTGTATTGTAATTTAAGTATTTAAGTTTTCTTGTTTTTCATTTGAACATATTCATTATTATTTGATTTGAAGTTTGAACTTTTAAAAATTTTGCTTTTTACAATTCACACGCATATATCTCTTGAGTAGAATGTTCTGTGGATGTAACAGAACCAAACGCTTAGAGATTCAGATTAGAGATATAAAATACCCTAACATAGTCTCACTAGTACATCTGTGACTCTGTCTGATAATAAACCGGTAAAATGACATTGGACTAAGTCATGTTCTTCATTATTGAAAGTCCTGTCGTCATTGAAAGGTCCTTCTTGCTTTGTTAATTTTAATAACAGTAAAACACATCTTTAGACATTAGAAAATGTATTAATACTGACAAAGTCATCGTATGTAATCTATATGTCGTAGTTGTTTATGGTAACTAAAAAGTATTCAAACGTATGAGGTTGTATCATTCCTCCCCACCTATATTTCTTCAATGAGTCTCCTAGGCGCTTTTCTTATTCGAATGCTACGCCGAGGCTGATTTTCCGTGGAGTGCGAGGTATGTGATGCTGGTGTAGAAATCGACGTGGTAGGTGTAGTAGTAATTAACTGAGGTAGTGTCGAATTTGTTGAGTGATAAGTCGGTGTAAGTGATACTGGTGTGTTTACCGTAGCTGAGGTATCGCTAGAATTTCGTGTCACAGGAACGGTTGAAACGTCACCAGGACTTTGTGTGAGCGAAAATGTTACAGTGTTGGACGGAGTGACTCGTGAGTGGGACATTGCTTTCTGATTAAGTGTTGGGGTGCTTGAGTTTGCTGGTGTAAGGTTACATGATGCTAAACGAGGTCGCATATAATCGGCGTGTCTCAATTTGTCCCCCTTCGACGTGGATACTACATAAGAGTATTTATGTTTTCTTTCTTTTACGACTGCCGGTTGCCACAACTTCTCTTCTCTTGTTTTTATATAGACTTTGTCCTGAGGAAGAAAATTTGGTGCCTCTCTATGACCTTCTATTGTTTCTTTAATTCGTTGATAATTTAAAACTTGCCTTGGGTTTGGTCTGATGTTAGAAAGAAGACAGTTCAAGCGCCGACCGAACATAATTTCTGACGGAGCTTTTCCAGTAATGGAGTGTGGAGTGTTACGATAGTTAAATAGGAATTCGTTAAGTCTACATAACAATTCTTCGCTATTTTACGATGCCATTCTGTTCTTAAACGTTCGAACGAGCCGTTCTGCTAGACCATTCGTGCGTGGATGATATGGTGAAGATCGTATGTGTAGAATGCCATGCGTCTCACAATAGTCTTTAAATGCACTGGAGGTGAATTGGGGTCCATTATCGGACACAATCATTTTAGGAATTCCGAAAGTGCAGAATATGTCGTCAAGGAACTTACAAGTATGTCTAGTTGTAATGTTTCTCATAGGTTTAATCTCAATCCACTTAGACAATGCGTCGCAGAGAACCAACCAGTAGCTACCATGAAAAGGTCCAGCAAAATCGATGTGTACTCTTTCCCAAACACTTTCAGGTATCGACCAATTAAAAACAGGAAGTTCTGGAATTCCCGGTCTATTTTGTTGACATCTTATACAGGTTTTGACATACGTGTCAATGTGTTCGTCCAACAATGGCCACCATACGTAGAAACGGCTAAGAGCTCGCATAGCAGATATACCTGGATGCCCACGATGCAGGTAAGCTAAAACTGACTGTTGTAAAGTCTGAGGAATGACCATCCTACCTTGCCACATAATAATGCCATTCTCTATAGACAGTTCATGTCTCTTTCTATAAAAATGTTGTAATGTATCTTCGAAGTGTAAATCCCTCCAACCAAATCGAATGCACTGTATGATTTTACGAAGTGTTAGATCCTTAGATGTATGTCGTTTCATTAATTCTTCCGTAAGGTTTAAATCTTCAATGTGAGCAGTTATAAGTTTCATGATAACTCTATGTACTGAACGTTCAATAGTGGATGGATGTATATCATGATTCGGAAGTCTGGAAAGGCAATCAGCTAACAGATTATGCTTTCCTTTCTGGTATACTATGTCGTAGTTGTAACTTCCAATCAGTAAAGCCCATCGAACAAGGCGATTGTTAACAATTTTTGGTAAATTTCTTCGGGGTCCCAGGATATGGATTAATGGTTTGTGATCGGTAACTAATGTAAAAGATGTTCCTCTAAGGTATTGGTCAAATTTAGTTACCCCGAACAAAATGGCTAGAGCTTCACGATCTATAACAGAATAGTTAGATTCCGCTGGCCTTAATTTGCGAGAAGCAAAAGCAATTGGCTCTTCTAAGAGTCCTTTTTTATGATATATTACAGCTCCTAACCCTTTTTCTGAAGCGTCACAAGCAAGAAATAGGTGTCTTTCTTGATCAAATGCAATCAATGGTTGTGACTTTAAAATACATGCTTTTGTTTTTTTGAAAATTCTGCTTTCATGTTTTGACCATTGCCAGCGATGGTTTTTACTTGTTAATTTGTGTAAATCTGCGCAAATACTATGCAGATGCGGAATAAAACGTTCGTAGTAATTGATTAGGCCAAGGAAAGACCTCAATTCCGTAATGTTTGTTGGCTCGGGAACCTTGGTAATTGCCTCTATTTTAGATGGCGAAGGTGATATACCCTTTTCACTAATTATATGGCCCAAATATTCAACTTCCTTTTGTAAAAAGGTACATTTTTTTAGATTAACCTTTAGGCCCGCGTCCTTTAAACGTTGGAAAACAATTGACAAGGTATGTAAGTGATCTTTTATGTTTTTTCCAGTAACTGCGATATCGTCGAAATATATGGCTACTCCGGGAATATCTCCCAAAAGTTTATCAAGGTAATGTTGGAAAATTGATGGGGCAGTAGATATGCCGAATGGCATTCTGTTATATTGATAATACCCTTTATGTGTTGATATTGTAAGATATTTTCGTGACTCTGGTGCTATTGTAAATTGTAGGTATGCATCTTTAAGATCAATTTTAGAGAAAATAACACCGTTTGAAAGCGTTTGACGCAGTTGGTCAAAGATAGGAACCGGGTGGAGATGTTTTATCAAAACTGGGTTCAGTGTACAGCTGAAATCTCCGCAAATCCTAACTTGACCCGTCGGTTTAACAACATTCACAGTCGGCGTGGACCATTCTACTGCAGTTGTATTTGGATCGATTTCCTGTATTATACCATCTGCGATTAGACGTTCAAGTTCAACTTCTATATTCTTTTTTAAGCTGAATTTAATGGGGCGTGCTGGAACATGAACTGGTATGGCATCAGCCTTGACGTGTATATTGACTTCATAATCTCTCACCTTACCTAAGTTCCCATCGAAAAGGTCAGAGTACCTTTTCAAGATTTCTTCAAGAGAATTTGTATTCTCATTCTTAATCGAGTAAACAGGCTTAGGAAATTGCATATCAAACATCTCACTCCACTGTAAACCAAAAAGCATAGGGTTTGCATTTTTCATAACAACAACGGGTAGTATTTTAGTCTGTCCTTCCACCTCAACGGTAACATCGGTTATGCCCTTGGTTTTCAGCTTAGTATCGCCATATGCTTTTAATTTTGGAGCTTCCTGTAGTGATGGTGACCCCATTTGTCTCCAAAATGTTGTGTTTATGATAGAATAAAGTGAACCTGGATCCCAGTCCATAGTGATGTTAATGTTATTAATCTTACAGTTAATGCGTTTGCAATCTTTGGTTCCTGAGATTTTTTGTACATTGTATTCGTCTTCATCTGAAGTATCGTAATTCGACTCATTCGTATGATAAGAGGTTGCCTGACGTTTTGTAAGTTTTTTAATAGCCCTATTTGGTTTCCTAAAATTGATAACGGCATTTCCTGATTTAATGCAACATGCGTCGAAATGACCTTTAACGTTGCAAGCACTACACATATGTTCTATTCCTGGACAAATGGAATTATCGTGTTTGGAGTTATTTCCACAGCGAAAACATTGATGTACGTATAGCTTCCTGGGTCTATGTGAGTTCTGAATAAGGTTATGTTTGTCTCTTTTAACCTTGTTAATGTAAGACGATGTTGTTGGCGTGTTACCGGTAGTATCTTTTTCAGCTTGTTCGCGCGACTGTGCGACTGCAAAAATTTCGGAAAATGTGACTTCTCTCATACTTCCGTCGATATTTTCTTGTAATTCAGGCCACTTTTGTTTTAAGTCTGTTTCTAAATGTTGGTGGTTTAATCCCGTAGCAAACCGGTCACGCAGCTGCCGTTCCAAAAGTTCGTTACTGTACCCACAATCTTTGATAATTTTCTTTAATCTATTTGTATAGTGTTCCATAGTTTCATTGTTGTTTCTAATACATGTCCAAAATTCAGTAAGAGCTCTGTATCTAGTTTTTTTAATCCTGTAAAGGTCTAATAACTTATTGCGTACATCTGTATAAGTGGATGAATCAAATTTTGGTATGAGTGCTACCTTAAGTTCATTATATGTCTCCGGTGAAACATTGGAAAAAAGTAAACTTCTTTTTGTGTTGTCCTCTATAATGTTGTGTATTTTACATTTTTCTTCAAAGTATTCTATAAATTCTTCAACTCTGCAGGTTTCAGGATTAAATTTGTCACATGAAAAAGTTTTGAAAAATGTTTGTTCTGGTGTATGTGACGTTGTTACACATTCCGTTGGACGTTGTGTAAGTGAACGCGATAGCAGTTCTAAGATTTCTTTTATTTGTTGTTGTTGGGCTTGTTGGACAGCCATAAATTGAACAAACTGTTCGTTCATATCCATTAACTTCTTTTCCTCGTCGCCAATTTAATAACAGTAAAACACATCTTTAGACATTAGAAAATGTATTAATACTGACAAAGTCATCGTATGTAATCTATATGTCGTAGTTGTTTATGGTAACTAAAAAGTATTCAAACGTATGAGGTTGTATCATTAATAATAGCCTAATAGTTCGCTACTCGTCAATACTATGGTATTGACTATTATTGTTGTTATTCACTTGCTCGTCTATGTTATTCGCGACGATATGAACATGTAAACTAGAACTCTTGACAGCATTACGTTGCGAGTCTTGTACCGATACGTATAAATGCTTTTACTACAATGGGCTATAAAACCTACAAATTAAATCTGAATCAGCATCGTCGTTATAATCAAATTATAAAGGAGACGGTTTAACAGCCGATGATTTTGGAAAGACCTTTAAGAATAGGGTGTTTTGAAATGGTTTGAAAAGAAATTCATTTAGTCTAGATGATAAGCCTTCATTATTTTCTGATGCCATTCTACTTTTAAAACTGTGAACAAGACGTTCTGCTAAGCCACCACCGCCACCTTTTACAATTTCACGCTGCGGTGTTGGGACGAAACGTGCGCTGATTGTTTTCCGGTTTTTCGCGGCTAGTTGCCAATAATTATTTCTAATTGAATTGTAAATATTAAAATATTATTGACTGCAGCAGCCGCTTTTGTAATTTTTTTGCCGCGTTTCTTTATATTATGTAATATAATTTTTATTAATGATAGACAATCCATGACAATTCAATGTTTTATCAAGTAATAACTAGTCTGCGTTACTATTCATTAATTCATCTATGGTCAGTTGAGTGTTGACTTAACTCCTAACTATGATATAAATATATATCATTGTGGTTGTTACTTGTTATTCCATGATATGATCATGATCTATGATTCCTAATTGAGCCGTATATATTCTCTTGTTGTTAATTTATAATGAAGTCGATAAAGGCAATAAATCGATTTAGTAATTCCTCACGTCTTAAATTTAATATATGTCAACGTGTTTTTTATAAAAATCAAGTACGTCACAGTTACAGTGCCACTGTTGGTTGTATTCAGAGTTATACCAAAGACTTTAAACCATTTCTTATAAACGTTCGGAATTTAGGGCTTGGTCCAACTTCGAAAGACTTTGAGGAACCTCCTCAATTATCTGGTCCGCTAACAAAAATACACGCAGAGGAACTTGTGTTACATCTCAAAGATGAGGAAAGAAAAATATTACTGAATGCATTAAAAGAATATGAATCTAACAGAATAAAAGAAGAATTCGAAGGTAGACTAGTAAGAAATACTAGTTAAATATTAAGCTAAAACATATTAAAAATAAGTTTGTTGTAGACAAATTGGCTGGGCAGCGATGGAGAAGTAAACTTGGCAGACCCAGCAAAGTACCAACATTGGGTGATGTAGACCCTACTGGTACTTATTGCCCTGTCCCTGAAGATTGGCTTAAAAAAAAATATGGTATGGTGCACTCTTGTCTTATTACTGAATTTAAAGCCTAAAAAATTGCTGAGATGAAATAAACCTGTAATTGCTTTAAAGGTTATCTATTGTTTCAGCTGCTACAGTACCTAAACCAACAACAAAGGAACTATTGCATTGTAAGTTTTTTTTGTAATTACTAAACTTGATCATAACGAAAAGTAAATAGTTTTTTACTCACTATTCTCAATTTGAATAATTATATAAATATGGCATTAACATAACTAGCTCTACTATGTACCGTAATTAATAAAAAAAAGTTAATTTTCAGTGTCCTTGGCAAATTCTGTCCCTTTTATTGGATTTGGATTCTTAGATAATTTTATTATGATAATTGCAGTAAGTATTAAACATTTTATTTCATTATAAAAGCTCCAGTCAATAATAGAAGACTAAAAGAAAACTGAACAATATTTGTAAAATTTTAGGGAGACCGCATTGAGAGTGGCATGAGTGCTTACATTACCTTGTCAACAATGGCAGCTGCAGCACTTGGTAATACTTTCAGTGATGTCATTGGCATTGGTTCATCATACTATGTGGAACGGGCGGCTGCATTGCTTGGCCTGGCAGCTCCTGCCCTTTCACCTGTACAGCTGGACATGCCAGTCAGTAGAAGATTTGCTAACATTGTAAGCATTTATGTGATTATATCAAAATCTACCATGTGACCATTCATCAGCAAGGAAATTCGGTTACACTAATTCATGTTTGTTTGCAGGGTCGAGTGTTGGGCATTACACTAGGCTGTTTCCTTGGTATGACACCACTTCTTTTTAAAGAGGATGAGAAAAAGGAGACCATTGAACAGTGAGCATTTCAGCTCTAACCTTTCCAATGTGATATAGATAGCTAAGATTAATTATTTGGTATAATTTATATTGCTTAAAACTACAAATGCTCGCAAATACCTTCCCCTATCAAATTCTTATGTAGAAACTGTGTTTGTTACATGATTTAATAATATATTAGATTAACATTGTTTAGAGTAAGTATAACAATTTAGAGCTAATTTTAATAGAATATCTGTGAAATAATGAACGTACATTAACAAATATCTTCCTCAATGTATAATTTTATTGCAAACATAATATCTTGCTGTAGAACTAATGATAATTGCTAGTCATAATATTTTTATATACATTTTATCACTTGTAATCTACTTTTAATTTAATTTCTTTGATTGTATGTGCCATAACTTTTATTTCCACTGCTCATAGCACATAATTAGTTTTTATTATAATCAATTACTAAGGTCTATTTTTTTCAAATTCATATTTTGCATCCATAATATCCACTTTATTTTATTGCTGGATTGCCCTTGTAATAGAAATATATTACTGTTTTGGCAATAATATTCACCCTACTCAGAGGGTTATCTCAGATAGATATTGTAACTTATCAAAACAACTTCATTCAAAAATGTATTTATTTATTAATATTTGGATAATTCATACAATATATAATCTGATAAAGAACTTGTAATTTATGAGTTTATCACAAAAGAAATCTCATAGTATGATATGTGTCATATCTGAGAGGGGCTGTGCTGGTAGTATTGTAAATAGTGTCATTATGCCGTGTTTGTATTGAAGTGTTGTTTTCAATATGTATACACAATAGGCATACTAAACTCTACTAAACATTCGGAAATGTTTTTATGTGTATTGGTTTCATAATAAGCTAATATTGCACAAATACAGTTACATATACATCATAGCAATAAACACTAAAATATTTATTGAACTTAAGGACAAGCATATTAAGTATTATTAACAAATAGACTAGCACGAATATAATGTACAATACAGGATATAAAAGCAATTTTCTATATACTGCTTGATTTAATATCTTATCACTGGACTGACTTAACCTAACTACTTTGAATTTACTTGAAGTTTAACATAGTATTTTAATTGTCTTGCAATATTGAAAAGGACATGAGGTATCACTTGCTATTAAGTTATATTTATCCATGAATCTATTATTTAATTAAATATCTACAAAATTCCTTGTTTTTAACTCCATACCTCCATTTCATTAAGTTTTGTACTACCTATATACAAAATAATTATGCCATACCGAGATAGATAACAGTATACAACTAAACTAAATATTGAATGCTGAAATATAAAAAAAAATGTGTGCCATATAAAATTACAAAAATAAAAAATATTAATTTAAGAGTAATATTGACATTTCATGAGGATACATTTGTCTGTACTTTCAATTTGCCGCCCATTAAGTGCAAAGCTTTTAATACTTAAACTTTAAAAAAATAAATAACCTTCAATAAAATGACAAATAATTTTGAGATCAAATTTGTGCCTGCTTTATACCTGTGGACCACGTAGCGCGATCTAGTTTATATTGCAATACCTATGTACCTGCATTTCCATTTTGTATTAAAGTGACTGAATTCTTCTATTTTTGATATACATATTTTATTCACTCCAATTATACTTTTTATAAAAGACCATGTCATGACATCTCATGTCATAGACCTGTTGGGGTCGAAGTAGTGTGACAAGTGCTAAGTGGAAGAGATAATAATTAAAAAAATAATTTTATATAAACACATTTCGGACCTACTGTTCTGATTCTTCCGAGTACTTTATTGCTGACCCCTAAGAAAAATTCAGGTAGAAATGTTTAGCGCCACTTGATCATATCAAACGTCCATAGCTATATAATATAGAACTTTGTGCTTGACTCTAGACGAGCCCAGTCCTAGCGGCTGTCGTCGCGGTCCGTCCGCTCGGAACGTTCGTCGGGGCGCGGCGTAGTGGAGCTGTTGCGGACGAGGGAGGAAAAGGCTCCGTGCGCGTAGAAAGCCCTTTGGGCGGCGAGCGCCGACACGCGGCCCCAGCGGCCCGCCACGCCCGTGTAGCCGCTCTCTTCGAACCCGCTGCGCAGTCCCAAGATGATGCTCAGCGCTGATGCGTCCTGCCCGTGGCACCCTGAGTATCGGTATTGCGGTTTTTTGTCGAATCGGCATCCCTCCGACTGAGCACCTGCGCATAAACGAACATTTGTCTCAGCGTCTTACTATTTATCGAAACAGTTGAGAAAATCTTAACCCTACTACTATATAGATCTACACATATTTCAAAGGCTTTCTAAAAAATGTAATCTTCGGTTGGATGACGATATATTAATGTAAATCGAATAGACCGACGGTCAACACTCGTACCGACCGACAGGCATGATGCAGTCAGCGGTGAGCGCGCACTGCACCCAGGGTCTCATAAGGGTGGCGAGGCGATCGCAGGTGGCCAAGACGAGCCGCGACGTGTCGAGCATCTGCACGAATAGAAAATCGTCGACGTCGGCGTGGAAGTAGGTGAACATGTGCGGGTGCGTAAGCGAGGTCACGGCGGCCCTCCGCGGCCAAGCCACCACGCCCATGGAGGCCGCCGCGCCACGCCACGTGGCTTCCAGCTCGGCCGCAGATCCGCGCCATCTGCTGGCTGACGAGCAGTACACCACGCCGCCCACGCGGCTCAGCGCGTGCTGCACAACAATTATTATTTTACTTTTCTGACCTCGTTTGACCCAGCCACTCTTTTTGTGGTAAGTGTTTTGTACCTGAATAATGAGCGGTCGAAATGCAGTGATGCTCTCGTCACTGACGTGAGCCGGGAATGCTGTGAGGTCAAAATCTATCACTGCACACTTTGATGAATTGCAGTAGCTGGAAACCTGAGCAATAAGAGAATACTCATGTAAAGCAAAGATTACACAGGAAAAGTAGAATTTTCTAGAGCTATCATTATGGCCCTGTCCAATAGCTCTGATAAATCAAAACACCTGTCTGATCAATAGACCTCAAAGCCTTTCAGTCAAGTAAGTTATTATTTTTTATTTCTTAATAAATAATACGTACCACATTTAAAGAATAGGGTTTTAGGCCAAGGTTGTAAACAAGAATGGTGTATGGGAGTTTCTTGGCTGCCCTTATAAAGGCTACAACGAGAGCATGATCATCTTTGCGAGCATGGGTTACTATAACAGGGACAGTTGTGTTCTTCCACAGCTCAACATGACCAGCCAACCCCACAAGGCTAAGGTAACGTTCTTCCTGCACCAGGTGACGCTCCTCAACATCACGTAGCTGCTCCTGGGGCAAAGAGACCTGCTATGTTCAGATGTTGGGGTTAAATATTATAAAAATAAACTTGTTAAAGTTAAGAATCAAGTATTGTCTTGTTTGTTTGGTGTGGATTCTCAAATCAGTTTAGAACAAATGCAAAAAGGTTATATTAAAGTGTTCTTTGAAAGCGCTGGATAGCTTTAAAGACCCTTTTTGAAGACCTGACTAACAAATATTTTGAATTTTTTTGTTTGTTTCCAATGGTTTACACAAAACATTACATAGTAAGGTAGGTCCAATATAGTGACTGTGGTTTTTGCCATTCTAACACAAAAAACACTAGTAGCTCTTATTATTATCTCATTAAAGTTAAAGAATTATTTCATTCAGTTCCATTTCATTGATGATATGCCTGACTAGGTAGCATTTCTTGCATATGGATGATTTTACACCAAACTCTTTAGGCAATAAATCAAATTTGTAGTAAGGTTATGTTACTCTGTATATAAATAATAAATACATAAAGTAATTATGCAACTCAATGGTACAACTAACTTACCTGGAAGTCTTTTATATGCTTATGAGTTTGAGAAACAATATTTTGAAAAGATTGTGGAGGCTGTGAGTGAAAAACTATCAGAAAAATACTAATCGCAAAAACGATTGTCGAAAACAATAAGAAACTTTTAGTTTTCATTTTGACCACATTCTTTAGTCAATCAAAAATGCTTTTAGGTACACTGAAGCATACATTTTCATTTTAAAAACGTACAGTAATTGTGTTCTTCCATATTTACAGTACAACCCCATCCGTGTGAAATTTGTGTTGTTTATTAAATTAGATAACTATAAGAAGGTGTAACTCAAAGAGTATCTAATCACTTCGTTTGGTGTAATTTTTGAATTGGTGCCTGTTGGTGTTGATCCATGATCGCCAATTGATATTTGATTGTCGTCTGTAACTTGTAATTTGTATTTAATTTTGTATCTAGATTAGATCAATAAAATTCAGTGTTCCAAAGTTAGTCTGCGCCACAGATTGAGTACTCACTAATTAACTATGTACTGGGAGCTTAGACAAATTATTAGTGTCGAAAAGTTTTCAACTCACGTTAACTGGCTTCGACCAAGCTACTACAGTGCCGCAAAGTCGGCAGCAGTAGCATCCTATTCCTTAATTTTGACTCTGGATTTAGCGTATTCGAAATGACAAGCTTTTCCAATAAAGTGAAATTTGAATGTAAAGTGATAGATTTTAATATAGAAAAAGGGTCGGAAAGAATGATTAATGAAAAACAAATCAATTCAAGTCCATAGTACAAAACTCTAATAGACCAATCTATTAATATAAATATTTTTAAAAAATTCGCTGAATATTGTTGGTAGACGGGTCTATAAGAGCTTTTCCAAAAACAAATTGTTTATATATAATAAGATCTGAAACGAAACAATCAAATATTCATATGACTCAATTCTTACGACCGGAGCGATTCGAGAAGTACCCAACAGCGATTGGACCGATGTAAAATGGTCACATTGGCGTAACACATTTGAAAATTTTTTGCAAGAACATTACAATGCTGGATCTAGTTCCATTGAGCTAAAGTTACTAGTAAATCATATTTCTTCTACCGTCTATTCATATATCCGAGAATGTACAACATATGATGAAGCGTTAAAAGCTTTAGACAATATATACATAAAACCAAAAAATGAAATTCTTGCAAGAGATCTATTAGTATGCCGCAAACAAAAACCCACCGAGTCTATTAGAGAATATATACACTCATTGAAACTTTTGGCAAATGACTGCAATTTTAAAGCTGTAACCGCGGAAGAACATAAAAATCAGTTCACAAAAAATAAAAGAGAGGCTTTTGAAGAAGTTATCTGTCACGCTGGATGAGGTTGTAAATTTAGCGGCTTCCTTATCTGATGCCGAGAAGGATACTAAAGCATTTGTGAACAATCATAACGCAGAATCGGAAAATATAAATGCATTAACAGATAGTAGCCACGGTACTGCAGCGTCAACATCAGCCTCACTCCAAATCAAGTAAGAAAATGAACTTGTTTCTTTTGTGGAGGAAACGTCCATCAAAGGATAAACTGCCCCGTTTTCAACGTAGACTGTAAAATGTGATGTCAAATATTAAACCAGTAGCAATACCGTTAAGGAGACATAGTAAAGAAGATAATAACTTCATCAATCTGAAATAGATAAGCTCCTGACTGATGTTGTAATCGAACCTAATAACTCACCGTGGCGTGCTGAGGTAATTATTGCTGGTGGAGGACTTCATAAAAAAAGAATGGTTATCGATTACTCACAAACTATAAATAGATTTACAGAGCTAGATACTTTTCCTCTTCCAAATATCGAATCGATTGTAATGAAAGTTGCTCAAAACAAATACTTTAGCCAAATTGATCTCAAAAGTGCCTACCATCAGTTGCCCATACTACAGAAAGAAAAAATAAACACAACTTTTGAAGCGAATGGTAAGCTTTATCAATTTACCCGAATACGGTTTGGTGTTACTAACGGTGTCGCCGCTTTCCAACGAGCTCTTAACTTTGTCATAGAATTTGAGAAACTAAAAAGGTACTAATGCGTACCTTGATGACGTGACAATTTGTGGCAAAACAAAGGAAGAACATAACGATAATCTTGAAAATTTCATGAAGGCTGTTAAGAAATATAATTTATCATTAAATAAAGATAAATGCACATTTAATACTGAACGCATAAATCTACTCGGCTACACCGTCTGGAATAATATAGTTAAACCTGACGCCGAACGCCTTAAACCTTTACTAGATTTACCTATTCCAGAAAACACTCCTGCTCTCAAGAGGACGCTAGGATTATTCACACACTATTCCAGATGGGTACAAAATTTATCCGAAAGAATAAATCCGCTTTTATCAATTGAAATGTTTCCATTGTCAGAAGAAACAAACCTGGTTTTCAAAAACTTGAAAGAAGATATTGCAAAATCTTCATTGGTTGCTACAGACGAGAATGCAATATTCACTGTAGAGACAGATGCGTCAGCAAATGCGCTTGCAGCTACCCTGACTCAGAACGGTCAGCCCGTTGCATTCTTTTCACGCTCTTTATCTGACTCTGAAAGAAGACAGTCATCAATTGAGAAAGAATCCTGAACAATTGTAATTTTTGTGCTGATAGTGTGGAATGCCTTTCAAGCAAGAGTGCTTCCTTTCTTTTATAGTAAAACTACCGACCCGCCCCGGCTTCGCACGGGTGCGATGCTGATACTAAATACACTACAGTAAAATAAACGCGTCCGATCGCTGCTAAATTCAAAGTGCTATAGGGAAAACCGTGGCCTCTAATGCGCTATTAATAGGCACGCTCTTGCCGCACCGGGCGGCCGGCCGGTACCGCCGCAAACGCTACGTCTCGCAATTTTGAAGTCTGTAATATCTTCGAAAATATTCACTTAAGTCATACGGTGTAAAGGGCCATAAAGATCTATATTAAATGAATAATATATTCAAGGTATTTAATTGATTAAGGATTAATGCTGTATTGGTTGAAATCGCTTAGAAAATTAGCCATTATTTGTCGTAAAAAGTAATTGACAAAAAAAAAATATTGTGGGTTATCCATAAGAGATAGACATATATCATCACGGACTTTTCTGTAGACCTTTTCAATGTGTACAATACTTAGTACATTATTTTGATAAAACTCGTAGTGCAATGTAAGCGAAAAAAATGTAATTATTTACGACTTCTCATTAGAAACCTCAAAAATACAACAGTACTTCTCTACTATTTAATGGATGTTATTATACATATAAACCTTCCTCTTGAATCACCCTATCTATTAAAAAAAACCACATCAAATACCGTTGCGTAGTTTCAAATATTTAAGCATGCAAAGGGACAGAGAAAGCGACTTTGTTTTATACTATGTAGTGATGTATTAGTTATAAATTTTACTATAGTGAAGATCCAACTCTTCGCGTTTTTTTTATACATTAGTCTTACATCGGAGTTAAAACGGATCACTTCTGCACATGTAAACAGTATTTAGTTTACAATGCTGCGAGATTGTCGTCGCTTTTGAATTTGTATTTTTTTTGATGAATTTACTCGCATGTTCGGAGTGCTGCTCTTCTGTTTATATAGTCTGAGAATATAGAGTTCTATGGTCACTGGTCAGTAGTATTTGTCATGAAGTTATTGTAAATTGCAAATATTACACTTCATTTTTAATGAAAAATATATATACAATACAACGTATTGGGATTCAAAAGAAACCAAACCTTAATAATGTCGAGTATATCTAAAAGAAAAAAAGAAGGGTCGAAAGCCAATATAAAGGTATGAAATTGACCATTCACGTATTGCGTGGCGACTTCATGCCTCGCGATAAATACATTTCGTATCAGGTTGCACTACTTATTACCAGGTTTATAATGTTGACCCAATTATATAGAATAAACCATTATAGAGGTTTTGGATGCTGCCATTGGGAACTTCTTTATTCACTTTTCATAATAAAGAAAAACAAGTTTAAAATGGCGGGCATACGAATCTGCTATTAATTATCTGGTGTATTTTCATAGTAATAATATAATCTTATCAATAAATTAAATTATAAGAGTTCATTTGTCAATTAACACAATAATGCTTGAAATCAATAATAAATAATTTTAATCATCTAAATTTTTCCTAACCAAACCACAAATTACACATGACTAGTTTTGTATTTTGTACTTGGTCTATTATCTCAGTATATGGTTTGTAGAGTATGGGAGACCATCAGGAGTTTTTGAAGAGGATATCTAAAACACTATACTATGGCCAGTTACCAACTCTACCATGCTTGAGCCTACCAGTCACAGGTTTTAATATTTTTTTATTGAATTAAATAAAAAAGTAATTTTACATGCTTAACTCAAGGATTAGCTACTCAAATGTTTATTTTATATATATATATATATATATATATATATACTGGGATGATCCCAACTTTGAATATGATGTCAGAGTAAAAAATAAAAGAAATTAAATTTTTGTATACTTTTTAAATTTATTGCATAAAAAATTGTTTGTTATATTTTGGATACAAATTAAATCTTTTATAGGTACAGGTAAACAGTAGATAAAATAAAAGTCATTTTCTATGGGTGTATAGTAATATTACAATTTAATTTATACTATTGAAAAAGAGGGAACAATTTATAATGACTCAAAGATTCTTCTGAGTAGACCTTTTTAATAATTTGCTGCAATATACATTTTTTCAGTCATTCATAATTATTGCAGGTTAATAATGTTGATGTTAACAGTTAACAACATTTGTATAAAAATTCCTACATAATGTTATCTCTTATTTGGGTAATATTATGTATTTATGTATCTTCATAACATTTATTTTTCAAGTACTTTTAATGGGAAAAGTATTATTTGATCATTAATATAGTTTAATTAGTTTCAGATATATAAAGTATATTGTATGTAGTTTTAATTTCAATTACTATCTCAGATATCAAACTTTTCTCTATAATTAACTAAACAGATAGTCAATCACCATGGATGTGGTTTAGGTTAGGTTAGGCAGGTTTAACTACAGCAAAAGTAGTTAGTCCCCCATGATAATCATTTACTATATAAAAGAATTCCTCAATTAGCGCAAAATACAAAGATTTATTTTTGTACTACAACTTTTGACATCCAGTAGTGAATAATGGTATATGAAGTGCAGGCACAATATTTCCATAACAATTATCCACCTCTTACTTTCAAGAGTCTTTGGTACCTGTCAGTTAGATTTTCAATATGTAATTACTATATTTCCTGTGCAGAGATATCATGTGAGGTATGGTCAATGGCACAAAGAGGACACTCTGTTCGGCGGCTGCATGCAGACCAAGCAGCAAGCATAGCTCGGTCAGCCTGTGTTTCACCGTGTGCACTTGTTCTTGCAATCCTGTATCTAGAGCGTCTTAAGCTTTGTAATCCTGACTATTTAACTGCAACTTCTCCATCTGATCTCTTCCTAGTCTCTTTGGTAATATAACAATATTAATAGTCCTTTATTAAAATTTTAAAAATTCATGTAGATTTATGACAAAGTTCATTATAATTGCAGATGGTTAGTAACAAGTTTCTCCAAGATGATGGTGAAGATGATGAAGTGATATGTTCAGAATGGGCTGCCTCAGGAGGGCTTGACCTTCAACAGCTGAATAAACTTGAGGCAGACTTCCTGAATGCTATTGTAAATAAATATATTTTGTATTTACTCCATAGTATAAGATATATCATACTTAGTCTTTAATTAACAATATTTTCAGGAATGGAATTTATTTATTAATGAAAAATCATTTGAAAATGGACTTTTATGGCTTGAGAGACAAGTTGCAATAAAACAAGCCCAGATGAGAGGATTTTTTACATACTCTGACCTTGCAGTTACATGTAACAACTCTATGCTGAGAGAATTTATTAAGTCCGTCTGCAGTGCCTACTTTACTCTAACGTTAACTTATTTGACCAGTTTCATAACTTTAGTCACATCAACTCTGGTTGTATCAAATGTTTGGCTTCCAACCTTAGAACATCTTGCAGCTAGAGAAAGCATTGCAATTGATATTTCCACCCACTCAATATCTACTGGCAACATGTATTTACAACCGGAATCTTTTAATACTAGTTTAGAACAAATTCCAGAACTTCTTGAAGAAGATATTAAACTACGTTTTGTAAAATGTTGTATGAACTGGCAAATGTATCAAGATAATAGTGAACCCAAGAAAAATTGGTATTGGGGTGTTGTTGTATATGATTTTAAATCATTTCAAACATGGTGGTCTGAAACATCTGTTTTGAATTGGCTATATCAAAGCTCTTTGATAAATCCAATGCAAAGGTGGTTAGAAAAAATGAACAAATATGCAGATTTTATAAAAGATAACTTAGAGGGCCTGAAGAAATCTAGCAAGGAATGTTATCCTACTATGAAGGTTAGTGAAAAGGGATACTGTCTCCAACAGCGGTTAAACTTTAGCAAACTAAATTTTTTAGCAACATCCATGTCTGATCGATGAAAATGTTATTTTTCTTAACCTTTACCATGTTTGTTTGGACAACAAGTCCAATGTTAAATTGCATAAATAAAATTGACTATATTATTAACTGGATATTGTTTCTTGTTCTATAACCCAATAAGAAATAAAAACATTTGTGACATGTAAAATATAAATTGCACTCAATGCAGATTCAACTTCTTGAGATGCATGCGTGGCGAGTTTAAGGAAAATTTCCCTGCCAAACAAATATTATACACAGGTATATATACACTGCAGTTATATTTAAAACAACTATACTGCATTCTACACATTATTGAATAATTGATTGAAACTTAATACAAAAGTATAATTTAAACATGTAATGGTATAAAAAATCACATAATTAAAATATATCACATACTTTGATCATATAAAAACTCATCTTTAAGCTATATATATTGAAGGTGGGTCAGTCTTGATAAAGACCGGGATGTAGATAGAGTCTCTTGTTGAAACCCCATTTATCCACAGATGAGGTCTGTATGTGAAAGCGTTCATGTAGGTGCTTATCGACGAGTGTGAATAGCTTATCTACATGACAGTCATGCGCACGAGCAGCGAACACCTCGCACAATGTCTGGATATACCATGACCCTTCCTCTGGATCTCGGTATGAAACATTACCTACAATAACCCCATAGTATTACTATAAAACAAATTCTTACAATATGAAAGCTGGGTACGACAGGTACTGTTGTACATAAAAAATAATACCTGGCAGTGTAGAATGGGCGATTAGAATATCAGAAAAAAGTCTATCACGTTTGTTGATTGGAGTCCTAGGTGTGTCTTGGGAGAAACGACGGGTATCAGTCATGGGGTTGCCATCACGCTCTGCTGGTGGGCTTGGCTCGTCTGGTGACACAAACCGAATTGGACCATCAATGTATTCCACATTTGACCCCCTTAAAAAAGCAATTACTACAATTTTATCAACATATCTTGGTTAAAATTTTGACATAATATATAGATATATAAATATTACCTGCATAGCTGAAAAATAAAAACCTTTGGGATGCCATGTAATGCTGGAAAGTTCTTATTATTGAAATAATCAATAATCTCATAGATGGTAATAAGCTGTCCATCTTTACAGCGAATGTCTGTGTCTGAGCTGTACTTCCGCTCATATCCATGAGAGGATACAACTATGAATACACATTCTACACCAACTATTACTTTTTTTAGATTCTCTAATGTTGTAACAGTTTCCTGTAATGTAATAACAGTAAAATGTATTTCTATCAACTAAAATCTTAAAGAGAACATTTCTTTAAGCTTTAGAAAGAAGGACAATAATTTTTATAAAATACTTCATCTGTAGCAGTATATTACAAAAGTCAACATACATCTCTGGTCAGATTTTTGTAGGATATAACTCGAAAGCCCATTTCACTAAATAAGTATTTTAGTTTTTGACAATCAACATCCACTCCTTTTCTATATGTTTCAATATTGTTTACAAATTCAATGTAACTAAACACTACAATTATGCCTCTCTCACGTCCTCGGGTGTTGTATAACTTTATATCTAAAATGAGAATACAGGTGGTTTACAACAAAATACAGTACAAATTTTAATTAAAAATGTAACATAATTGTTTCTAATAATGTAGTCACTAACTTAATAACACTTTCATATTTGGAAAAATTCTGTGTTTGATTCAGACAGAAATTTAAAAAGTATGTAAAAAAACAAACAATCTTGAATCAAAAGTGGATTCTATAATTGCTTCTTTGGTTTATCCTACCCATATATCAGCTTAAGTAAACATATGTATAACAATATGAAGGTTTAATTATGTTGTAACTTTAAAACTTACCTTCACCATCTTCAAAGAATTTACTTGATTTAATAACATTGTACTGTGGTACCAAATTAAGATCTGTAGTATCCTTAGCAATAGGTAAAGAATCATCTAAAAACAAGTGATGCATTAGTTAAATTTAGTACAACTTAAAAAAAAATTAAGAAGGTTATTTACCTACTTTTATTTACGTCAACTCGTGGTTTTGTCTTTTTCTTTTCTGTACTTATACTAACATAATCATTTTCATTAAACATACCTAAAATAAATATTATAAATTAATTATTACTATTACTTTTTGTACACACCAATCGCGTGTATAATAATGCACTAAAAATTGTTTGATTACTTGTGCTTGGTGCTGATATTTTAGTTCTTCTTGTGTGTAGAGAGCTATTAGGATCAAGGTCCCGAACCAAATCCCAATAACCAGCATCAGAGAGAGCATCCAATAAGTTCCTAAATGCATCAGGTCCTCTCCTGGTTATATCCCTATAGAGTAAACGCTTGCGAGATCTGGCATCCTTAGTTAAGTCCTACAATGTTTATGAAGTTTATATTATGATATTTATACTGATTATAAAATTTTTTGGTAAGTGATGTCTACTTACTTTGTAGGGCTCGATCATTTGTTCCGAAAATACTCCCTTTTCATACAGAGCTGAAACCATGTGATCCAAATCAGTCTGTTCGACAAGAGATGCAAAGTTGTTTTGTATAGCTCTCCTGTGTTCGTCTTGCATTTTAGCATGAACATTTAGTTTTAAGGAATGTATTGTGTATTTTCAATTCACCACTATAATGGAGAGTTGTAACTTATAAGAAGTAAGTATATGAAAGTACGTGTTATATCAAAACATATTTAATGGAAATAATTACTTTTTATTTAATATTATAACATGGTAATGATATTATTAAAGTCGTTCATATGATTTCTGTATCATATGTCATAACTCATAATGTCATATTCATTACTCATTATAGACGGACTACCACAGACAACAATCAATGACACAAAAGATAAACAAAGAAGATACACCCACATAAGTATTTAGTACAATTCAAATTTGTCATGCCTTCTAAATTTCAGCCCCTAAACTAAGACAATTTATTTTAAAATATGACATGAAGCGAACCACAGATCGTTTGGGCGTTATGACTTGCAAGCGTATCTATGCCGAGTGCTCACAAGTCACAACCATAGGTGGTACCGGTTGTATTCACTGCGAAAGTGCAAATAATCTGATCACTATTTCGAAGATTAACTAACTTTGAAAGCTCTAGTATTGGCCTAGTCGATTTGCGCACAAGCTCCAAGTGTTAGTTCTCACATATTACTATATTCTTTACTTTATATTATAATCGTGACGTTTATTTAAATAATACGGTCATGAGTTTTATAAGAGTATTATTTTGTACCTTTTTCATAACATATAGTTTTGCTTATCAGCTCTCTGATATCAAATCAGCTAAAATTGAGGTAAGACCAAATAAGCTCTATTATTACTTAGAAATTATTCAGTTAATTATTATTAAATTTTTCAGACATGCAGAGGCTGTTCTTTGAACCGTTTGCCAGAAGTAAAGAACTTTGTCATGGAAGATGCACCTCTATATGATGGTCTTGAAGTCAAGTTTATTAGTGGAGCGCCACCAGAGTTGATATTGCTAGCTGATGGTGACATGGAACTAGAGCGGTTACCTCTTTCTAACCTAAAACGTCAAGAGTGCAATGAACTTTTAGAGAATAAAGGTTTTCGTAAGAGTTCTAAAAAAGAAGAATTTTAAATATTTTTTTGTTTTTTAAGCAATGTTACATTCCAAAATGTATCCAGATTGAAATATATTCACAAAAACAATTTTTTTTTATTTACATAAACATAGCATATGATATAATGTAAAAAAAACTTTTTTCTTGTTTAAGCAAAAAATATTTTATGCCAACTAAATGTCTAAAAATTTAATACAACTATAGGAATAATTCATTCATGGATATGAATATGATTTTAAAGACCATTGAATATAACGGATAAATTGTCCATGTAAAGTTCTTTTCACTGTCTATAAAATCCTAACTCCAATAGATCCTTAATGGCTTTCCTATTGTACTTATTTTATATAAATAAAACTTAAGACATATACATTGTTTGAGATGAAATAAAAAACGTATAGAGTAAATAAACACATATATGGAAAAATTTAAGGGCAGTATTCAGGTAATCAGTGTGCAGTCAAGATCTTCCTCTCGTCCTTCAGTGACTGCTCGCCGTAGTACGCGAGCCACGACGTCTGCCAAGGCCTCTCTACCCCCTTCCTCCAGGAGCGCCATGCATTTCTATACATATACATAATTTTAAAATAATAGTATAATTAATTATACAGTTCTGTGATTAAAAAATAACTTAATAAACTACATATTATTAACATCACAATTTTTGTTGCATATATATAAATATGTAACAGTTAGGTTGGTCAGTTACTTTTCGGTTTACTATGTTAATTTCATTATTTATCTTCATATTTTATATTTATAACCAATAATTATAGTCTATTATATATTATTAATTCTATTATTATTAATAAATAAATAAAAAATATAATTAATAATAAGTCCATTGTTAGCTGCTTTATCATGTGAAAAAAATTAACAATAAAACTTGTATGTAGTCTAATAGAAGTGTTAAAAGTAATCTAATATTAGTGTTTTTTTATTAAAATAAAAAAATGTAGTATAAGATGCATGTATGTTTTCCTCAGAGTTGCTCAAACAATCCAAATATATTTGAGGACAAAATTCAACATTTGATTACCACAACATTCCAAACATAGTGATCATAAGTAAAATAGTGGCGGTTTTTTTGTTTTCTTTATGTATTTTAAAAGCTACAGATTCAATAACACTTGATAGCCGTAATTTTTTTTTTCATATTCAAATGACCGTTGTGTGTGAATGTGCCGTTTTATTTTCATAATAAGACAATAAAAGAAAAGTGAACCACTTAAGAAAAAGCTATGAAAAAATATATAGTATATGTTCAACATTGTCCCGTTAACTTGAACAATGGATACCTCGTAGTGGGCCTCGTCGTGCGACAGCCGCAGCAGTGCCCTGAGCGCGAGCTCGGAGTTGGCTCTGACGTAGGTGTTCTTCTCCTTGGTGCCGTTGACGAGGGCCGGCAGCAGCGCGCGCAGCACCTCCGCCCCCGGCCCCTCGGCCTCCACCCCGCCTCGGCCTAGCGCCGCGCTGGCTCGCGCCATCAGCTGCTTCACGTCGTTGCTGCCGTGGTTCATGCTCTGCGGAACCAGCGACCCTTTCAGTTAGTCCGTCCGCTTGTGGTCGTGGAATCGTGGAAGACGATTAGGGCTCACCCTGACGAACTGCGACAGTATAGTCGGCGGGACGGGCCTGCCCTTATCCAGCAGGTGCCTCGCGAGGTAGCCGATGCCGCGCACGGCGTTGCAGGCGATGGGCGTCTTGTCGCTGGCCAGCTGCTGCAGCAGGGCCTTCTCCACCTTGTCCTCGAAGTGGTCCCGGTACACGTGCTGCGGCGTCTCCTTGAGCGCTACGAAGAGCGCGCACGAGCGGCCGTGCTGCAGCAGCCAGTCGTCGGAGACGGCCAAGATGTGGTGCTGGAGGGCGGCGTCGCGGTGGGCGGGTGGCAAACAGTGCAGCAGGGCGCCCAGGCAGCCGCCCACGGCGCCGCGCGGCGGGTCCTCGGGGTGCGCCAGCAACGTTGGCCCTGTCAGAGTCTGCAGCACGGCCAAGGCCAGCTGTTCGCTCATCTTGTCGCCGCCGGCTGTGATGATGCCGCGCAGCGCCTGCAGCATCGTCTCGCGGATGGCGGGGTCGTCAGCGTTCTTGATGCCGTTGTGCATCTCCACGAAGAGCGGATCTGCGCGCGTATGGATCACCACCAGTTGCGAGAGAGCGGCGCCAGCCTTGATGCGTACCGAGCGGTTGGGATCACTCAGGGATTTCAGGAATGTCGTTTGCAGTTGCGGCAAGAACTGCTTTAGCATCAGGCCCACCTGCGGTCACATCACGGTCTCGTTTAAGTCAAACTGATTCTGCTCGCAAGTTTGGTGGTAAGTAAGTAAGTCATAGAATTTCAAGTGCGTAAGCCGCGGGAAGTTACTTTGGATAGCAGCAAGGCGAGCGTCTCGAGTACGGCCGCCTTGACGCTGGCGTTGAAGCGGTCGCCGAGAATCCTGATGAGGGGCCCGGTGATGTGCGGCACGGACGCTTGCAGCGAAGGTGCCGGAGTCAGCTTTATCAGTTCGCCCAGCATCAGCGCCGCGTTTTCCTTGTCTTCAGGAAGGCCGTGCAGAATAGCCTCACGGAACAAGGGCTGGACTGGAGCGATACCCTGAAAATCAATCCTTATTTGAGTGCACCGTCATTTTATTATTTTTATTAGTACATTTTAACTTATAGGTAATAGTTTTAATTTAACATGTTTTCATTTTTGCCATCAATATTGATGGCACTGAACTGCTATGAGCTGATGAAATCGGCTAGTGCGTACGTAAGACTAGTATTAATTAAGGTTATTAATTAGGGTAACATCCCTATTTAGTTAGTGTGCGGCTGTTTTGTTTGTCAGATTATTATTATTAGGACAGAATTTACGGCCAGCAAACATGTGCCATCGACAAATTGATAATTTGTGCTTAATGATATTGTAATGATTCATATTGTTGACATGTTGAAAAATAGGAGAGGACCCAACACTGAACCTTGCGCGGTCCCCGTTATTTTACATTAGTACTGACTCTATTGAGACAATCGGAATCGCATTCATATACCTTGGGCAAGGAGAATCCCGGCAACACCTCTCCCGGCTTGAGGTCTGCGGCGGCAAAGCGCACGGCCTGGCGCACGTCGGACACGTGCGCCAGCAGCCGCTCGGAGTCCAGCGTGCGCGTTAAGGCGAACAGCGCCTCCCACGCCATCTGCAGCAGCTCGCGGTCGCGCTCCGCGAACAGCAGCAGCAGCCCGCGCACCAGGGCGCCCACGTGCGGGGCCAGCTCGGCGCGCGAGTGCGTCACAAAGGCGCACAGCAGCGCGGCGCCCGCCCGCCGCCGCTCGTCTTCCTCGGCTCGAGAGCACTCCAGCAGCGTGTCGATAATGCTGGAAGAGGGGCGGACTATAATTCGGCGTTCGACAGGGCGGCTTCCGGCTGGACAGCCGCGTGCTCACCATCTGACGCCGGCTTCGTCGGTGACGGGCAGCAAAGCATCGCGACACTGGTCGAGCTCGCGGCCCTCGTTGGCGGTGCCGCGCGCGGCGCGCAGCGAGGCGAGCAGCGCGGGCAGGATGCGCGGCAGGTGGCGAGCCAGCGCGTTGCCCGCGGCGGCCGCCAGCGCAGACAGGGCTCGCGTGTCAGCCGCGCCGCCGCTGCCGCCCGTCAGCACGGGCACGAGGTAGGGCAGCACGGCCCGCGACTTGATCGCCATTATCTGGCGCAGACCGTCGAGCGTGGCGTCGGCCACGGCGGGGTCGGGGTGATGCAGCGCGTCCAGCATGGGCGGGAGAATGTCGTCGAGGGCCTTGTTGCCGATGGTGGCGTGCAGCGCGTCGAAGGTGCGCGCCGCCGCCATCCGCACCTCGCCGAGCTCGTCACACAGCGCCGTGCGCACGGTCGGCACCTGGCAGGGCGATTCATTCAATTAGACTGGCTACGTTACGTAGTCACTTTTGTTTCTTAGGGCCGCGATGTCATCTCTAAAGGAAACGCCTCGCTCGGGCGGCACTAACCAGGCCGTCGGCGAAGCTGAGTACGGCATCCCTCGAGGTGGAAGCGAGGATTTCTCCGAGGCCGATGCAGACGCCCTGGCGCTGATCCGCCCTCTCCGAGCGCAGCCCGCGCTCCAGGATCGGCACTATCTCCGGCAGGACTCGCTCGCCCAGCTACCCAACAACACACACTATTAATATTACCGACCTACACTATATCCCACGTAGCTTCTGACCTAACCGAGTGTCCCAAGTAAAATGACAGCAGTTAAATAAACGACAAATACAAATGCAATTGTAAAATGTAAAGAGAAACAATTGTTAAATTTGAACTTGAACTCTTGTAACTTAGTCTTCTTAGTAACTTGGATAATGTTTCTATAACCAATATTTACAATTAATTATTTTGACCCTCCGATACAATAAATTTAAGCCATTCTAGTTAAAATTGGAAAGATTTAAACGCACCTTTCGCACAAGGTCTCCCAGCGTCCTAGCGGCGACCTGTCTCTTATCGTAGCTGGTGGAGGCCAGACAGCCCAGCAGCAGACTGAAGAGCGTCGGCAGGATTTCGCGCAGCGTCTTGGGCGTGTTGGTCACCACCACCTGCGCACGCGCACCACTATTACTCTCCGCTCCCCGGATGTAGACAGAGCCACGCACCGGTCGAGCGTACCTTCCACACGTGCAGAGCCGCTTGCCGCACCATGAGCGCGACGTCGCTGCGGCCCATGTATAGGCCGGCCAGCACGCGGTTGCGGCGCTCGGGCCCCAGAGTCGTGATGATGGCCTTGTGGGACTGCTCCGTGCCGAAGTTGTCGTCCTCGCTCGCCGTCTCCGTGCTCATTTTACCCGAGACGCCCGATATGCGGTACAGCAAGTCTCCCAGCAGCTGCACCGAGCTGTACCGGATCCTCCAGTTGTCGTCGAACAGCCCGTTCTCCAGCTCCGGCAGCAAGAGCGCGATGGCCGACTCGGCGTACAGGTTGACGATCCGCTGGCCCGCCTTGAGCGCGGTCTCGCGCACGTACTCGTTCTCGTCGGCGAGCGCTTTGAGGATGGGGTTGATGATCTGCCCGATGTAGGGCGTGAACTCGTCGGTGAAGGCGCCCGGCATGTAGATGAACATCATGATGTAGCCGTCCTTCACGTGCGGGGCTATGTCCGTGCGCTCAGCCGTCGCTATAATGTCTGCAAAGCATGGTTACATTGAAGGGACCGTATCGGAGGGCGGAAATGGGAATCGGTTGGATCGAGGACCTGGCATGATCTTATGCAGCTTGTGGACGCCCAGACCGGCCACCACTTCGGAAAGCCCCTGGGCCGCCCCGGAGCGATCGACGCTGCTGGACTCCGACGTCAGGGTGTGCATCAGCCACGGCAGCAGCTCCTCGAAGCTGCTCTCGCCCATGCCCTTCACCATCGCCCCGAGCGCCCGCGCAGACACCGAGCGGACCTGACGCATGTCGTCGGATTACGATGAGATCTAATACGGGAGCCTGAATCCTCTCGGAGAAATCGTTACCTCTGGCACCGGATCGAGAAGTGAGCTCTTCAGTCCCGGTATAATATTGGGTAGGTAGGGCATGAGGTCCTTCTGGTCGGTCAGCGAATACATGTTGCCTATGATCTGAGCCGCCATCTTCCTGGTTTCCGTGCTGCGGTCGAGGAAGGCCCGTTGCACCACGGGCATGATGAGAGCCAGCGAGGGCGCATCGATGAAGTGCACGAACTTGGTGTCCAGAAGGGTCTGCAGACACGCGGACGTCTTGTTGGACGGATCCTGCAGCGCTTGCAACAGCACCGGCACGATTGCTGTTTGCCAAAGAAAAAGGAGTTTCACCTATTCATCATTTCACAAAAGATACAATAAAATCATAAAACATGACTAACCTTGAATTTCTGGATTTCTTATGACCGAGCCGATAACCTTAAGAGCTTCTGCGGCGGCTTGTTGCACTCGCATGTGAGAGTCACTCAACACCTCGATCAGTTTTGGCACTATGGACGGCAGACAAGACGACAACTGCTTCGGCGCACAGTAGGCCATGGCTCCGAGTAACTCAATCGAACCTGTAAAATAATAAAGCCAATCAACATTTCCTGGCCTAGAACAGAGAGAGCGATAGAGCAAAACCACCGACCAGCCTTGGTCCTCCAGTTGTCGTCGTGCAGGGCCTGCAGCAGCGCGGGCAGCACCAGCTTGACGCCGTGCGCTGACAGCTTGCTCATGATGAGCTTGGCCGTGTCGTCGGCCGCGGCGCGCACGTACTGCGAGCTGTCCCCGAAGCACAGCAGCAGGTGGGGCAGCACGTGGACGATGTACGGCTCGAACAGCCGCCCCAGCTTGTAGCACAGCATCTCGAAACCGAACAGCGCGCCTGGGAAGGCCATGATTGCATTACACACCTGTTTGCTTCTCCGCAATGGCCGACCAGGAAGGAAATGAACTCCATACCTTCGCGATACTTGTAATTTTTCTTTTCTTGAATAGCTTCCGTCAGCTTTCCCATGACGTCGAGTTGTTTCAGTGATAATATTCCCAATCCTTTAATGATCCCCGCAATGCCATAGGCCGCGCCCTAAGGTCACACGTGAGTAAATCGCACCTCAAAAACAACCCAATGGCGTAATGAAACACTGAACTCACCTTTCTATCTCCATACTTCTCAGCGGTCAACAGCTGCTTCATGAGCTTGTTCATTATGGCAGGTATTTCTCCTTCAAGGGCCGGCGAAGTGACCAAGTGAGGCAGGCAGTTGCTCACGGCCTCTTGCACCTGGAAGCAAGCGAGTGTAAGGGAGGCGCCCACCCGAGCGATGTACGAACGGCCAACGGAAGCCACTAACCTGCTGGCTCGGGGTGGACAACGCCGAGACGAGCCTCAAGGTGATGGGCTTGACTCGGGCGTCGGTGGGCTCCAGGTGTCTCGCCAGCGAGCCCACCAGCAGCACCACGCTCTGGCGGACGGCATCGTAGCCGCCCGACTTGGGCGCGTTATCCAGAAACTTCTCGAAGACCGGTAGCTGCGTGCCGATGGTGTCCTTCCCGTGGAGGTCGACGACGGCCATGGCGGCGGCCAGCATGTCGGCGCGCACCGTCGCGTGTCGGTCGCCGAGGGCCTTCTGCACGAAGAAGCTCATGGCGTGCGGCACCACGTCGGCTCGCAGCCGAGGAGCCAGCGCCGCCAGCGCCAGCGCCACCCCGCGGCGGCTGCCCCAGTTGTCCACCGCCGCCTCCGTCTCGTGCCCGAACTGGTCCAGCTTGGCGGGGATGAGCTGCGACGCGCATTCAATTCATTACCACGCGATTTCACATCGAGTTGCACACGATCTACGAGGATGACTCACGGGCAGCTTCTCGTCGTACACCTGGTGCAGCCGCTGCAGCACCTGCTGGGGCTCCGAGCTGGGCAGCCTTGCCCGAGCCACGAGGTCGGCCAATGCTGCGGCGGCTGCGCGCTGCACGGGCTCCGACGGGTGCTGGATTTCCTCCAGCAGCAGTCGCATAATCTCCTCTTCGCCATCCACGACCCAGGTGTCGGCGCGCGGCAACGAAGACCACAGTTCTTGGGCAAGTTTTCTACAAAACAAGTGGTGTTACAAATAGGATTAACGGTAATGAAATAGGACAAAAAGACATATTTTAGTAAAAGTTGGGCTGCATGCAGCCCGCGTCTTGGGGCACTTGCAGTAGTATTTTTATATCTTTGTACTCTAGAATTACAAGACCCGTGGAAGGTTAAAATGAGCACTAGCACAGAGGGAAATCAGACGTTTTCAGTGCCTTCCTTATATCGAGCCTGAGAATGCGTTGCAAGTTATGTGTCAGAACAAATATTAATTTTCGAAATAGGAGATTTTTTTTTTTCGAAAAATCAACCAGCCCTAATGTCGATCGAAGTTTCAAGATGCAGGCAGACTTAATGCATGGTTTTGTAAATGAAAGTAAGTTTTTAATCTTGTTTGTAAATTTGGACAGTACAACAACTAATAAAAACGCTCGCTTGCTTAATCAGAGTTTCTCCGAGAATATTTTCGCGAAATACTACACAATTATTGTTTATGTTACATAAAACTGGCAGGCTGTGTACAGCCCAGCGCATTCTCAGCCTCGACAAAAGGATATCGTTGAGAGCGGAAAACGCGGGCTGCGGGCAGCCTTAACTTCTAGGTTAGGTTCTAAACCCACTTGTTGTCCTCGGAGACGTCGAAGGTGGCAATGTAGAGCCTTTTGGTGAGGTCCAGCGCAGTTTCCTCCTGCTCGAGGAAGGGCGGCAGCCGACGCAGCACGCACCCCAAGGCCCGCAGACCGGCATCACGGACCACCTGGCAAAGCGAGGGCAAAACACCGTTTACCCACCGATTGAAGAGGTACGCTAAGCAGTTTAAGTAGGTACTACCTCGGCAGGACTCTGCAGCGCGGCCAGCAGGCAGTTGGCGTCGTCCAAGGAGAGCGGCGCACGCGCAGCGCACTGCGCCGTCTCCAGCAGCGCCACGGTGCACGCCGCCGCCACGCGCCCGCTGCTCGAGCCTGAGGCGGAAGCTTGTCGATGTAGGCGTGTATATGTTTTATTGCTCGGCAAGTGCCCGACAGTCTCACCTATGAGGTCGATGAGCAGGCTGAACATGTGGTCGACGGGGAACAGAGTCGGGAAGAGCATGTCGGGGACGGCATTGCCTTCGTCGTCCGACTCGCCGCGAAGGGAGGCGTGGTGAGTGATGATCGCCAGCCCGTTCACCACCATCGCCTCGTTGGTGCGCGTCGCGCTGCAGGTGAGACCTGGCCGAAGGTCAAAATTGCTAAGTCGCAGTCACATCGCCCCGAATCTCGAGAACAGTGGAGTAGGAGGTGTACCTTTCTGCAGCAGGGGGAAGACGTAGCAGAACCCTGGCGCGGTGAAATGTTTTTTGGCTCCGGCCGTGGCCTCGTTGACCAGGTCGATGGTCCGGGCCACCGCCTTGCTGAGCTCCTCCTCTTCCCAACTCGGCTCCAAGTCGCACTGGGGCTTGTGCAGTCTAGAAAGCAGTGGACGGTTACGCCTGAACAGAAGCACCGAAGGTAAGTGGGGGATCGAGGCGGCACCTGATGGTGGTCCTGGCGACGTGCTGCGCCAGCCCGGGGTGCTGCGGCAGCAGGGCGGGCCCGAGGGCGCAGTGCGCGCGCAGCACCGCAGGCGCAGCCAGCGGCGAGCGCAGCGCCTGCAGCAGCGCGGGCAGCAGGCGCCGCGCCGCCGAGCCCAGGCAGGCGCGCGAGCCCCGCTCCACGGCGCCCAGCAGCCGCACCGCGCTCAGCACGCGCCCGTTCAGCTGCACAACGGAACGCTTACAACACCGCCACTCTACTTCGCCTAGCTTCGCTTTGACCCTGCCACGTACCGCGGTGAGGCGATCCCTGATGGCGGCCTCCTTCGCCATCTGCAGCTTGATGGCCTCCTTCTGCTTGGCGCTGAGCGGAACCTGAGAACGATCGCTGATCGTGAGTGCGTGGGCTACCGAAGCTGGGCCGGAGTCGCGGCGCCTTACCTCTTTGAGGCGGCCCTCTCGGCGTCTCTTGTCTTCCAGCTCGCGCCGCAGCTGCAGCTCTTCCAGCTGCTCCTTGTAGCTGTACGCCTTGCTCTCGCGCTTCAAGTTCATCTCTTTGTTGTCTTCGTTTCTGAAAGCGGTTCAATATTAGCAAAGTGTGTAAAAGCACAAGCGAAAGCCGAAAGCACACTCACCCCGGTATGACGCTCTTGTCGTAGAGGTCGGTGGGCGGCGTGAGGTACACGAAGTACTCGTCGCGGGTCACCCTCAGCAGCTCGGGGTCGGCCAGCGAAGTGAGAGCCGCGGCGAGGGCAGCCGTGCCGATGGTCTCGCTGCACCAGGCCAGCGTCGACACTATGTTGGACCCCGTCTGCACGAGAGATACTAAACTTGCCAAGCAGCAGATTTAGGTGTCCTAAGCCACAAAGGCGAGCAACTGCGAATCACCTCGGTGGGGACGTATCCATTGACGTAGGTGTTCTTCAGGTTGTGGCAATGCACTGCGACGAGCTTGCGTGGCTCGAGGCGAAGGTAGCCCACGAGCTTGGCCCACGCGCGCCCGCTGAGCGCCGCCGCCAGAGGCTGGTGGCAACTCGGCAAGGCGTCTATCGCCAGCTTCTCTGCATCTTCAGGCGCGTAGTCTGTTGAGATCACCACACTTTTCAATACTTATTCTCATATGAGTCACCTATGTAAAGTCGCCCAGTACTAACCTCTATAGGAGCACAGAGCTTGAACGCAGTCCAATATCATTTTGCCCGTCACCTCCCCTTTCTCCTCTGGCGGAGTTTTCTCTTTCACATTAAATATTTTGCCCTCGTCCAGCACCGCATTCAATTTTAGCACTAAATTCCTTGCTACGAAGGCTCTGTCCTTGTTGGCCAGCAGCGCCTTCACTTCTTGTATGGCAAAGGATCTGACCGACTTGGCGGTAGAGAGCAAGACCAATATAAATGCTCTGTACACTGGGGAGTCCTTGTCACTGGCGACACTTTGGTATTTTTCCAATATTGATCTGCATAGCAACACCACCTGTATTAGGACTATAAAGGGGTAAATGTTATAGTGCTACCTTAGAGCAAACTTAACACAATTATAGCATGGAAATGTACTAAGGGAAGCGACTCGAAATGAACGTCTCGAAGTGGAAGGCTTGTGGAAAGAAGCAACAGTCGAGGGTGATGATGCAAGAGGTACCATCGTCCGTGGCGGCGAGCAGCAGCCGGTCGTGCAGGAGCACGTGCCTGTCGGCGTGCACGAGCGCGCCCCACAGCTGCGCACGCGCACTCAACTCGCCCTGCGCGTGCAGCTGGACGAGGGACACCATGGCGCAGACGCCCTCGCTCACTACCGGATGCTGGAAGGTTACACAAATACGATCAGCATATTTAGTATGAATTGCACCTTGGGGCTAACCCACCATGGGTGAACTGCGTCTTACCTGTAACGGTTGTTGAACAGCTTTCTCAACAGCAGCGAATAGAATAGACTTGAGTGTGTCCGCCTGCGACGGCAAGATCCCGTACGACACGACGATTCGCGATATCAATGACGTGTACGCGATCCTCACTGCTTGGGTGGTAGTCTTGGCTGGTAGGTTTTTCTGGAAGATACAATCAAATATCCATTAACTTTAAACGAATAAATACTCTTTTCTCAAACATTCTTGGAAATTTGAGTATCAAAATCCCAATAGACCAATATACAATAGGTTGTGGGTTTTTCGCGGAGTATTGCGAAAAACCCACACTCGACGCACGTTTCTCTCCGATACCGGAGCATCATCAGGATGTTGCCTCTACGAACAGCGTTCGATTAGTGAACGCTGCTAACCAAACCCTCCCTTTTTATACACTAAATAAAAAATATTTTTTTTAAGGGAGGATTGGCCCATTGGGATTTTGTACTATGGACTTCCGCAAAGTAACGCCTGATTCTATTAATTATAATTTGAGTATCATTTTGACAACCGAGCAAAGTCCATATCTGTCATGTTTAACGGTTAAATGTTTAAATTACGATGTAAAATCATATTTGTAAAAATGGAACGATATTCTACTCCAAAAAAATACTAATAATGAATTACTATTCTGTACATAATTGATTTGTACAATCACCTTATACATCTGCAGTATCTTGTCTAAGAGCGGCGCACGCGCACGTTGCGCCCATCGGTGAAGCACGTCCAGTGCCACACACAGGGTGCGCTCGTGAGACTCGGCTTCCATCACTCGTGAAATCTGCGTCGTCGCTTCTTCAAACAACGGGGCAAAGTCCTCCTCTGTCACATTCACTTCACTCAGTGTGCCAACAGCCTGATACAAACAACTATCATTAAAAATCATATTGCTCGAGTGCAATTTAGTCTATAGTATTCCAACGTGCCATAACCACCACATACATGAAGAACCGCGATCTTGTCCTCACTTGAAGTGAGCTTCCCACTGGCCCCATTATATTCAGCAAATGCAGCGGTGAGTAAAGTCTTGGCTGGGGCTAAGGCCGAGCAACGACGCACTACTGAGCACAGCGCCTGACCCGCTGCTGTACGAGTCCACTCGTCACGTGAGTGGGTATTTACTGAAATAGTTCATGAATTATTTAAAAATATTGTAATTTATTACAGCAAAATAAGATTCACATTTAATAAACAACTGTGTGTTGTGGTTTTATCTTTTACTTTATTTAATTTTCCAATTGATGTGTGATATGATATTCCATCATCAATTGAATGGTCAAATAATTTTTGAAATAGGCCTAGTAGTTATTAAGTTTATTAGTTATCAAGTTACAGAATACAACAATATCAACCATGGTATCATTTAAAATTTTCATGTAAACATTAAGGGTTTAATGTTTTTAAATTTATTAGAATTATAAATTTTCTACAACAATTTTTTTTCTTATTGTGATGAAATATGTCAATTATATCTTTTGGATGATTCATACCTTTAATACCTAATAATATATAATAATAATAATTTTTAGTACAAATTTACAAACCTATTAAACTTTTTCCAATATCAACGGCTAGTGCATCCAAATGTATATTAAGATTAAAGACCACAACTCCAACTGCCTCAATTATTGTCTCTGGGCTCCTTAACATGGCCTTATGTAGTGCTGGGAGGAGTGTATCTTGAATATCCGATTTCAGTAAATTATGTAGAATGTCAGAACAACTACGAATATAATTAGGATTTGGCCGCAATTTCACACTAACTAGACTCTTTGTGAAACATTCCAAAATTTTGGCCTTAAACAAAAATTTGTAAAGGTGAGCGATTTTGAAAATAATAATATTAAATATGAAATTTCATTATACAAAGTCCTTACCTTGTGCTGAAGTATTAAATCTTGTTTATCTATTTGTTTTGTGTGCTTACAAAGAGCTGAAAGTGTGACACAGATATGAGGTCCAGAATCCGGGGGTTGAGATAACAGAACTTCTATCCATCTTCCTAGTTTCTCTACTCCAACTGAGTTCCATGATGTATGTAACTACAGTAAAAGAATATTTTAAAAGTAAGACCATCACAAAATCACAATTCATAAACAATTGAAAATTACTTCATGATCACTTACCATAGTGTAAGCTTTGTCATTTTTACGTTTATCACCAAATGCAGTAACAACACCCAGTAAGTTTGCTTGACACAGTACTAATGGTGTATAGTCAACTTCACCATTTTCTACTTTGATTCCATTTTCCACTAAAACTGTTGTCCAACGAAGAGCATAAAGACCACTCTGACTGGTGCTTTTCCTATCAAGATTATAAAACAGTACAGTTCAGAGTATACATTTAATTAATACCTAATAATAAATAATGTATGATAACAAACAGTACTTACGATGTAGCGGTATTCCTAAGTTGTTCAGATATCTCTAATAAAATTGGTAAAAAATTTCTTAAGGTCCATTCCCTATGGTTTACAGCAAGATAGGTTAAAAGACCCTTTACATAATGCTGTGAGGTAGAGTCTCTGTAGCGATGCAAGGTTAAAGTCAAGACTCGACAAACAAACCGAACTGCTGGTTCCGTAATACCTGTGCAAATTATGAATAAATATGAACCTTTATAGGTTAACTATTATATTTTATATGTGGAACTGGAACTACAATTTGTGTTAGAGTAAATTAAATTAAATTTTTATAATGAAATGAATTTATATTTATTAAATGGTTTGCATATATTCAAATTGATAGATCAATACATTTAAACAGTGATATGTTATGGATAAGAAGGCTATTATGAATTTAGGTTTCTTTTAGGACGGATTTTAAAGTTACTATCTAAAGTTTGCTTTTACTACCAGGTGTAGAAAGAACATCCTGGATTTCTTCAATAACTTCTCGACGCTCTTTAAGACTGGAGGTCTGGATTCTAAATGGAACATCCTTTAATTTCTTCAATACCTGTGAAAAACTATGATATTATATACCGGTTTGTAGATAAGTTGCGTGTAAATGATTGAAGATATTGTAAATACCTCGGTATCTCCCATTTTTCAGTAACATTCAGACTTAATCTTAATATTAAAGCACACGTCTTGAAATGGAAATCAAGGTTGTAAAACGGAATTGACGTGAATAATTATTATGAATTTGACATATTATAAGTGACCATTACCAGAAAGAAATTGACATTTCTGAAACAATAATAATAATCATCTATATTCCACAGATAAATATTAGCCGACAAAATAAATAAATATAAAAATAAATTTTAAAATTTCGCTATAATTCACGGATTGCATATTTCAATTCTTTTTTAAATTTCAATTCTGTTGAAATATATTTTCGATCACTGGAGAGAAATAAGCTTAGCTGATATTTATTGTACCGCAGACAAGTCATTTGTCCTAAAATTTTCTCTAAATCTAAGCTAATGTATCTTGTACTAGCATAAGAGGTATAACCCCCTTGCGACAAGAGAGACCTAAAACAAATTGGTTGGTTTGGTGATCAATTATTATACACAAACTACATATTTTGTGATAGTGCACCTCACGTCAAAGTACTTTATTTTGTAGTTCACTCTATGCAGCATCCTTGACGTTGTGTCAGTTGTCAAAGAATTGATAATTAAATAAATCTTATTTTATAAAATATAATGATAATTGATAAATCTGTATAACAAAGAGTAATATAAGTATAGGGAAACTGTATAACAACTGGATTTATTACAACAACATTATAAAAGAAGTGAAATAAATTATATTATGACTTCTGATAGACATTCGGATCTTAAGAATTTGGAAGCATTTATTACTCGTAGCGATAACGAAATAACAATGATCCTGCAGAGTTTACAATGGAATCGGGAGAAATTATATTCTGTAAGAAAATATACCCTAGATTTGCATCAAGGTTATGCATGTATGTATTTAAGATGTTATTATTTCCGAAGCATTATCACTTAAGCATATTTCAGAATGCTACAATGGGTACTTGTATCTATAATGCTACACACAGGGTATCAGCCAAAAAATTGAAGGAACATGAAGAACAATGCTTGTTAAGAATCCAAGGTTACACTGAACAAGAACAGTTATTGCCTGAACCTCTTAATTCAAGTGCCCATTCAATTGTTAAATTAGGTAAGATCTCTTTAAGCTTTATAGTTAAATAGTGTATATGATATTTGCTTTCATACAAAAGGAGGGCTTTTTTCTATGCTTTAAATCTTACATAAAAAATAAAGTATAAATATAAATAAAACTGAATTTTTCAGACTCAAAAGATATAAACTTGATCATTGATAATGCTTCTAAGGCTGATTCAAACTTTAAAAAAGGTAAGTTATATGGTCTTATGTCTATGACAAAAAAAAAATTAAATCAGGTTTAACAGTACTCCTTTTTACAGTGAAAAATGACCTGGAATCTTTTAAAACAGTTTTCACCAATATCATGTATCCTTTTATTTGATAATAACAATTCAATATAGGCAATATAATTATTTCAAATATAACATGGTAACATAAAATAGAGATTCAAAATAATATGAATTTCATTCTTTTTATTATATTTATTATTAATATGTAATGACTAAATTTCTAAAATATTTTTTTATTGCCCAACAAAGTGTTATGATAATTCCTAAACTTCTCAAAGGCATTGTTTGGGATGGTCCGGCACCTCTTTCTCTGGAGCGACTGCAAGCAACTTATACCGTAGATGAGCGCCGTGCTATATATGATGCTGTTGTGACATCAGACCCATCTAGCCACGATATTTCCGACTTAGCATTGAATGAGTAAGTAAATTTTTGAAATAAACTATATAACAATAAAAAATTATGTTATGTTGTTTTAAATAAACTTTTTGCATTCTCTTCTTGTTTTTTCACAGTGTAAATGAAGTGAAAAGTGATACAAAGCGAAAGTCGCGGATAGAAATACTTTCGGAACTGCGTGACATGCGGCGGCGGCGTACAAAGTATCGCGTCGCTGCTAAAACGAAGAAGTACTCTGATGTTTTACGTGACGTCATTAAAACTCAGGTATATCTTAAATGATTTGACCTAGAATATTATACATTTCAATATTTAACATTTTAATCAAAATAGCTTCTGTTTTCAAACCACAATATTCATTTTAATTTCAACTATGACAACTTTAATAGATTTATAAATGAAATAAGACCACCTACTGCCAAATAAAATTTTGTTTATTGCCATTTCAGATGGAGATGTACACTGGAATTCTTAGTGAACATGAAGACACTCTAGAAAAAACAACCCATAGTCATAAGTTAGATAACATCAAAAGAGAGAGAAGTTTATCAATTGAAAGTACAAACAAACAAAAGATTTACCATAAGCCTAGTACTTCTGAAAGAACTATAATTTCAAGTGATGAAATCAAGAGGAGCATTTCTTTAAAGACAAATAGGGACACGCATGTACATGAAAGAAATAGACGAGATAAATATAAGGAAAGGCACTATAATATGAGTTACAAAGGAAGAAGTCGTGAAAATTTGGATAATAGAAGAAATGTTTATGGAGAACATGACAGAAATAGGCGTGTTGACAATTCATATGACAGAAATGACTATAAAAGAGGAAGTAGGTATAATAAAAGTAAAAGAACTAATGAGAATGGTGAGCGGCAATACATAGATGATCATATAAAGATTAAAGAAGAATATGAAAGTAAAAATGGGAGTACCGGTCATAAGAGAAATTCTCGTAAACACTAGTTAGGCATAATTTAAAGTTTGAAAATAAATGTTCTCTTTGCTTTTATTTATCACTTACATTACCTAAAAAAGTATTGAAACTAAAATTTGGTTGCAATTCCAGCAGAGCAGTATTTATTCCAAGGTCAAAACAGATCTGTCCAAATTCACGAAATGCACACCGATTTATTCATTGTATTGTTTCCAAATTATTGAAATTGATCCGTAGGCCAGGGACGAGCTCACATGACAGAAGTGATGTGTATTTTGAAATAAATTTTATTTGAAATGAGTAGGATCGCGATCGAAGTGAATTATTAGCACCTGTTGGAACTCTCTGTATAATGTTTATCAGTTGAGTGCAACTAGATGTAATTTCGTCTAATTTCACGGTTCACGATCCGAAATTCTACTTCTTACGATCGTTTTTATGATTACGAATTTAGCGTACCAAAGAGATCTCATCGTAAATAGAATTTTGTAATGTTTTGGATAAATAAAAATCTATATTCAGATGATATCTATCTATACAAAACAACCTTTGCGAGGACCTTGAACGAGTAGTATCTAAGTATACACAAAAAATAAAGACAAGATACTGAAAATGTCAGATGGAAAAGTTGTTTAATTTACTGTTATGTGGCTTAGTATATAATCTTATCTTCGTTTATATACGACGATTGCTGCCTGGCACTTTCAAAATCATAAACAAAAAATAAAGTAAAATTCAAATGAACTCACGCTATATAAAACGACACCAGTAATAATATAGGAATATGGTATTAATGAACAGTATAGGCCAATACGTGTTAAAAATCGCCGTTTATACAGTATACGATATACACATATGTATGTTGATCAAAGCCAAACAATAGAACCGCTGCTTCAAACCAAAACGAACTAGGATCTATTAAGTCAGGAACTATGTATCTTTTTTATACTCTTCGTTTCATACGCGCATTAGAACCGACATTGTAGGTTTTTTTCCAGAGATATAGCTAGTAGGTAAGCATAGAAGGGCCTCTTGCCAATAAATGCGGAGCTTGAAATAAATGTATAAGATGACCAATGTTATTTTGTTGAAGTGCCAAATCCCGATAAGAAGAAAACAATTCAAATTTTCTAAATCGCAACTGATTAACAATAAAAAAACGTGAGAGCAAAGAATTCAATTTAGAAAAAACACCCATAGTGTACACAGTTGATTTTAAATTTTTAATAATAGTATAAATTTACGAATGTAATAAGGTACTTTAATGTAAAAGGTTTAGCATTTTACAATTATGCGTGTGATTTTAAACGTGAAGAAATCGAAGTGAACAATAGGCGATATTGTTGTTGGAATGCAGTCATGCATTTGCGAACTCGCGATTTGGCTGCCCGAGGTACAAACTGCACAAAAGTAAAAAACACCAGCGTTCGTAGGGTCAGATCCCATAGACTAGGAGCTGGTGGCATTGTTAAGATTATATGTAAATTATTAATACTAACAAACTGGAGAAATATTTAAAATTGCATTTCTCCGCTTTATATACGTAAAATTAATCATCGAATTACGCGTGTACTAATTTTTATTTAGGATGTTATTATTGTTCCCTTCGCTCAATAGAACTATGGTTTGATTTGTTGTTTTTATCCCACACATTCTTTGAATATATCTGTCTGCTATCAAGGGCAGCAATAAATCGTTTGGGAGAGGGAGAGTCTCACACAATAGTCAATCATTTATGAATAAATAGTTATCTCTTAAACTAATAAAACTTTACAAAACGGAAAAACAAAACATAACAATGGCTTGTGTAAGGGCACGCGGCCGAAGGGGCCTGCTGAGCTATCTACGATGGCCGCAGTTGGCGCGCGACTCTCTTTCACACAGTACGTCGTCAACGCAACGCGCTACGTTTCGTGATCACATTGGATATTACAGTGTTTTGTGTATGTGAGAATGATATAAAATACAGGGATTGATAGATTTCACTGTAAGTTGTTTTAAAATACGTTTATAGTAAAAAATGTGTATATCATGTTTATGCAAATTGTTAATCTGATTTTAAGTGTGTATATACATTTAATTCATTATAATAAATAATGTCTAAAAATCAGGATACATTAATAAATTTGGTGGGGCAGTCGTTTTCCTTCATATTGAGCAGGATAAACAAATCGCCATATTTTTATTAATTTATAATTAGTAAGTAATTTTATCACATTTCAAACACAAATATTACACAATTTCTTTAAAAAGTTGGTCCGACACATCATATGGGTTTTTTTATAAATTATACACACACACACACGTTACAATAAAAATAATTAAGTATTTTTTTGTATGACAAAGAGGGTTTTAACAAGACAAGTAACATTTGCCAAATGTTAACACTGCAAAATGTCTTATAATATCAAATAAAATATTAATATATACAGCAAGAACCAACGCGTATTAGGAGCGAGTGCAGAATCACATCTCAAAATTATTGTAACGTAACGAGCGATGTCGCCGATTGCATTTCAACGAGACTTGAAAAAGTGCATAGCCTTTTTACATAAAAATACATACATTAAGACGTGTGTTATCTTAAAATTAAAAAGTTACAAAAAGGAAACATAATTTAATATAATATGTTACTACAATAGGATCCTATGTAATTTTAAATTCAGCTGTGATTAGCGATGGTGCGTGTTTAAAAACGTCGGTTTTTTTTATTTGATTTCTCCAGAGCGCGTGGCAATCAGAGTGGAGCGTGGTGGCCTTAATAACAGTGTGTACTGAGTAAGGGATCATTATCTAGTTATATGGAAATCAAAGTTGTCATGAACGGCACTCAATGTACAATGAGAGAGAAACGGTGTTCAAACAAATCGTCTAACATCGTTACCTAGTCATTTTGAAATTTAGGTTTTTAGTAATTTGTTCCCACGAGTAGCTGCGAGGGCCAACTGGCTCCCACAGGCGTACCTAAGAATTACGCAAGTCTGAGCATTGATAATGAATCTCGTACACGCGATATGATCATCCCACAAGAGGAAACGTAATGTAAATTTCACCCTTTTTATCCAGACTTTTCTGTCACTATGACGGTTTTTTATTCGTTTATTAATGATTTCTATTTTCCCGTTTCATGTTGTCCTTAGACAATCTAAGCTAAATTTAACAAACTATATAAAATACAAATATGTTGTATGAAGTCCGTTAATAAGATACATACAGTCCGAAATACTTGAATTTAATCTCTAATATGTTAATGAACTCATTCGTGGGTATTTGGATTGATTGTTCCATTTTTTAAAACAACTCCATTCAAAAGCGATGAGAGCGCAGAACAAAAGATTTCAACGCGCCACCGCGTCGCACATCTGCTTCTAACGGTTCAGCTATGCTCGCCGAATATTTCTTGTAATTAAATTAATTTGTATACCATAACATTACTTCATTTGTATGAGTCATTATTTTATCTAGACACTCTACGTCACACTCATAGTACTTGTTATTTTAAATTTGAGGTCAGGGTAAATAAAAAATAATATTATATATCAACGGTTAAAATAATTGGTGCTATCGTATAGCACGCGGCGCCTTTTATTCATTATGGCCGAAGGGCTTCCTCATGTTGATAGTGAATGTTTTTTATTCAATTAAGTGGAAACTATGGCAGCTTACCAATAAGGGGTTCAAATAGTTTTTGTAACTTTTTGTATAAGTGCTCTTACTTGTATTACTTATTTATATTCTGAATGATTTAGGTATTCATAGAACTCTAGTTTTTACAATTGGTCAAGCCTTTATAAAGCCTAATATGAAATGTTAACTGAGTTTCAATCGTTCACGGATAAATTCAGGGAACAATAGAAATATATAAACGTCATCGCAAATAATCAGCGGTAGCATGCGCGGGCGCACACAATGAACCGTTGATTGGCGTAAACAAGGAACTCCCGCCGCCTTAGCCACACTCTATTGTGCTTATAAAGAACATAAAAAACCGGAAATATATATTTTTGTTATTTGAATTAGATTGATTTAAATCAAACAGCTATCAAGCAACTAATAGGAATAAATGCAATATTTGGGTAACAAATTTATTATCTAAAATTGGAATTTTAAAATATATAAGTACTATACTTTGTAAATTAAGTACACAGTGACTGTAGTAATCGCTAAAGTAATAATTAGCGATGATTATTTACGCTACGCTACTCGCAACACAAAAAACATCTCATCCGACCTCAACTGGTGTTATCGCAGAGGTTTTGAAGTAAAATGCCTTTGTAAGCTTAATTCCAACACAGCATTCGGGCCGTTAGAATAGCGGTGGGACATACGCTACGATTTATGACGATTCACACAAGTGGCCGACAATGACGGCAGAGTGACGTTTACAATTTGATATAAATATAAAGTACACAATGCCGTCTATCTTTATACCCTTATAGTACATGTGTCGAGATGTAGCGATTATAAACAAGGATGAATTTCTTCCATTTTTCTATATTTATTATTATTTTCCTAATTTTTATACAGATTCAGCGGTAGGTGTATGCTCAATTTGGTTAAAAAATAAAAACATTAGCTAATTTGATATCCAAGTGTTAATTTGTATGTTACGGTTGAGGGGATTATTATATAAATTCTTACGTTATTTTTACCAGTTTACACAATTACAAGTTATTAGTATGTGTTAATAAAGTAAATTTCACCATGTCTTCTAATAGCAGAGACTAAATAGTATTTTTTGTTATAACAATTAATATCATTCGTTGATTTAGATTCTCATTATAAAATCCATTTTATAATTGTTATAAGTCACCGCGTATGACTTACAGTATTAAATCAGCTCTATAGAAAACGACGTTTAACGATTAGAGAGGGATGATCACAATGAATAAACTGGGGTTCGAGTATGACGGTTTCCACAATACTCATAACGGTTTCTAATCTTCATAATCGCGTGTTTGACGTAATCAAAATATTATTCTATAGTAGTATAGGGTTGTAGCAATAAATACTAAATATTACTTTCAAAATTTATATGTCTAAATTATCCGAAAAACGTCCGAGGCTGTATGTATTTGACACGAACACAATATTTAATTTTGCTGTATTATATAAAAGTCAATCTATTGTTACACAAATGACAAGAGTCACAACATAAGCCAGAAAAATGACCAAAAACTTAAAAATTATTATGTCGTTACAACCGAGTGATAACCCTAACGCATTAAATCTAGCTGTGTGACGTATTTTGTGTGCGAGTTTGTGCAGGGTGCAATTTTAATTACAGAAGGGCTTTCTCTGCTTCAGTTAATTTCAATGAATGTTATGGATTTAAAAGATTTATGCGTTGCGTTTAAATTTTAAAGGGTGTCTCGGGTTACTTTAACCATTCCAATTGACAAAATTAAAACACACAAGCTTAGAATATGGCACAGTTATTCAAGAGTATCATTTTATTTATACACGTAGAAATAATTGACCGTTAGATGTTTATTTTTAAATATATAATGTAGATTAACTGTCCAAAATGCTCACAATCAAATTGATTAGTGTACACCCGAAACGAGAGAAAGCATTTGGCCGAGGAACCAGTTTTTAAAAATGTTAAAATATAATGCAGGCCGCCGTGCCGGCCCCTCTACAATGCTAGTCATTAATCTAACTGACATCAACAAACCTTGCCGCTATAAAATTACATAAAAACTTCGTGTTACCATTGCTCAGTTTTTCTAATACAGTTAGGTGTTTCAATTATTTTTTAATAGAGCCACGAAAGGCTTGTCTTGGGTTTCACTGACAAAATAGCTTTAAGAAAATGCTGAATATATATGAATACAAATTATAAAGTCAAGTTCTTACCTCGAGTCCCAATTACTACAATAGGAAAGAATATCAACTGGAAAGAATTAATTTCAGATGAAAACCTTGTTCTTCTGTATGGAGGAGTTCATAGCTCTTGAGTGAAGATATGTATAATTATAGTTTCCGATACATACTACAATATTCATAACATTCTTTAACGATGACACACTATTTAACACGTTTGACTTAAATATAGAAAGTAATGTAAATCTTTTAACTTGATTCGAAGTTTTTAATACGAGATGAATATCTATTAATTTCATGTTCTAGTTGAGTATTTGATAACAAAAATCGGAAAAGCATTAAAAAGTTATTGATCTCAAATAAAAATTATTGCTACCGGTTGGTTACCTATGCGTAAAATAACTTGTTATATGAACTTTGACGTGCGGTGTACGGCGCCACTTTGAAATAACCTTTACACGGAGAACATTTTTATACTCATTAATGGTAAAAAGCCGTGGTGTGGCGAATGAATTACATTTCCTTGGTCCTTATCATTCTACTTCAAGCACGGCTAAACATGTTGTACTGTGAGGACTTAATTCACGTCCGGCCGACTTACACCGAGCTTCATCGCTCTCAATTAAATTTTATTGAATTAAATATTTTTTATATAATAGGGCACGCGGCTCAACTGATTTTATGTGATAAATAAGATACGCTATAATAAGCCTATGTCGTATTGTTTCGAAAATATCTCTATTGGCAGTTGGTTTCACATAGCGGTGGTGCGTGGCAGAAAGCATCTTTTGAAGCGTTCAGTTAAACGGCTGACATCAAGATGATAGTGATAGAATTTCGTATTCTGCTTCTACTGTTATTCTTGACATGCTAATAAATCGAAAACTGAGCATCTATATCACTGTGATAAGCGTGCGTGACATCGTGGTCTTGCTTTACGTAGAAAGTATGAACAAAATCGTATGCTCGATAAGTATAACAATAATATACGTTACGTGTTGCTTTTTACTGTAGTTTCTATTTCATCTGAAAGCGAATATAATAAGATCACTGATCTCGATCGTTAGTGTTTAGACGTGAACGTGGCAAGTACTTATTTAATGCGTTATGAAGTCATTTACGACTGACGATTACTTATCCAAATGGACAATGTCAAATATTTTTTGGTGAAGAATGGAATAACAAAAATAACAAGAACAAAATACAATCTGTACTAAGAACAGTAGACGAGAAGCTTAGAAACCGGAACACGATGTATCTTACTTATCGTTGGAATTTCGAGGCTTTGAGTCGGAGTCGGAGTGAGTTGGATTTACAAAGGTTTACTGGTTTAAGGTTTACTGAAAAACATACAAGAATATATCTTTCCAAATTGGCTGAGTTGGATCTTAAAATTAAATCTTGGCGACTTCATGAAAACAATAAAAAAATACTGCATTATCACACCGTAGTCTGGGGTATAGATGTGCGTATGGTGCTCCACAAGGTTAAATTTGAAAAACAGGAATGAGGCAACCCCTTTAATCATAAAAGGGAATTTGGGGTACAAGAGAAAATGTTTAAAAAAACATTTAAATAAAGTCTAAAAAATGCGAACGAAATGTAGTGACAATAACAGAAACAAGTTGTAATGATTCAATTAAGTGTGCCTATGTTGTTGTTTTTGTTGTCCGCACCCTCCACTAACGTGCATATGAGTTACCCGATTCTAAAATGCGACCAAACGCATGGAAGAAGCAAGACACGCCGCCTTGTTATGTGGCCACGCGTAAGTTGCAGTTACGGCGAGAGAACGAGTCGAATATGGGTATTCATTCGAGTTAGCTTAGTTTAGCTAATGAAAAAAAATGTTGTGTTGTGTATTCATCTGCCAATAGTAGTGATAATTTTAAAAATATATTTTTATAAATATTAGCGAATTTTGACTTATATTCATGCAATCAAAATGTTAAAACAATATTTTGAACCATTAGACTATGTCTTACTGTGAATTCGCTCAAATTAACCGCGTATTTATGGTAGTAGGATAAATATAGTGTTGTGCTCGTGGGGTATGGATGATCAAGTGAACATCTGTGGAGCGGACTCATACCACCAGCCACTGCTCCTGGAGTGAAGGATACCAAAGTGGTATTTTTATGAAGCTGATGGTTCTGTTTATAATGCCTTGCCTAAATAGTCCGATATGCTTGTTCGCGTCAAGCCTAATCACTTGAATGTCCTTACTGCCAGCATGGCTTTAGACCGTTGCGCACTCTAAATAATATTTTGCTGGCGGCAAAGACGTATTAATACAACACGCCGGCCGAGCAGGTAGATGCAGCATACTTTCATTTCAGGAAAGCGTTTGATTTTGTGGAAAAGGACATTAAAATTGTAGTAATAGTTATAGTAAATATAGATGAAGTTATTGAAAATTTATGAAGGATTAAAATGTCGCTGAAAAAAGTACTTCATTAAGGAATCTTGTAGAACAAGTGGAAGTACATTTTGTGAGCACATAAAATACATGTTTATAAAAGATTAACAAGGGCGCTTCTCGTGCTTTTTATTTTATCAGTCCGAATTCGCAAAAGTGAAATTGTATACGCTACATTATATGGATACAATATTTTATAATATCGGATACGTTTTTTGTACTATATGTTGTTGTTCAAAAAATTAAATTTTCAAAATGATGAAACAAAAGCAGGATGTTTTCGTAATAGCGCAGACTGGCGATGTTCCAGAGTCGTGGGAGCCAGGTAATAATTCGTTCTGCTCCGTCGATCCTCCCTTCGCCCTGCACCTGTAGTCACGCCTAAGCGCTTTAGCACGTATCTACTACTAATTTCTACCATATAATCTATTTCATTTAATAACAGTTATTTGGTGTAATTTTCTACAATCTAGGGAAGACTCAAGAAAAGTGATTGTACATTGTGAAAAGTGGCAACGGCGAGATTCAGTTTACGAAAACGTCTGCTAAAGGGAATCTATCTATTCGCGCTTATAATGGCAAATTAAACAATTAGTTTTAAAAGCACCTTATTAACCTAACAAGATTATTGTATCGTTTAAAATATTTTTTTTTAAAGAAGCAAAGTAAAACGATTCGCAGTGAATGGCAGGTGGTGACATCGCGATCAACTTGCACTCTCGTCGTATTTCGCACTCGATTTCTAATAATCAATGATTTCCTTGTTCAACGCATTTCCTGCAGTTATTAAAGTGGCAATAGAATATAAATAATTTCCCTACTAGAATGTTATTGCCATTAAATCAATTTATATGAATACTAAAGTAACTTTAGGAAATTACACTTAAACCTAAGTGGATTTCTTGAAAAGGATCTCCTACTTAATATTCTCGATGTCTGGCTAGTCGATAAATAATATTGAATTTCCAAGAATTTTCTCTTTTTAGTTGTAATATTACATATTGTACCTTACCTAGGTATAATATATGTAATAGGTAGGTAGGTGTAATACTTATCGTTACCTGCAAAATTAAATTTTGTAACCATTTGAATTCATTACGTCGTACTCTATTTGGTCAATTTTATTTTAGGTACTGATTGCTTGAACGGAAATTGTGGTTTGAAACAAAAAATTATGGTTTCTTTGTGTGGCGAGATTTAAAGGAGTGTGAGAATCATCATTTGGATAGTGATCACTTAGCGTGTTTTATTGTTGGCAAACATTGTTATTCGAGTTTGGTGAGAAACGATGACTTATTTGAGCATAACTACATACTACTAATATACTATCGTAACTTTCATATTTTGTGCACTTATGTGAAATTTATATATGTACTATATATATAGGATAACAAAAAGATGGTCTAATCGGTATAACTATTCGTATATCAACTCAACAGATTTTATGAATTAAATACATATAAATCGATGTAAACAGATAGGCATGTGGGACACGTCAAGGTCTCTAGTAGTTATAATAGAGTAGGAGGTTGTTCGTTTGGTTGATTGAACCTGCATTAGTTCCAATCAGGAAATTATTTGTGTGTTGGATAGATCATCTATCGAGTGAGGCTTTACGCGTTTACTATTTCCACTGATCTTAATAAATACCGGTGAAACTAACTTGTACATAAGTTAAATGCCTAGTTGATGAGTCGGATGCGAGTCCTAACGGGCGGCGCTGATAGCGCTAGGTAGATAGCGTAATCTAGCCGGAAATCGTTTAACAACTGAAGTATTTTCACTGCTATGAAAAATGTCGGAAATCACCCTATAAATAGACAGTGTTAAAGATATGCAAGTTACCATAATCGGCGCGGTTTACATTGTTAATCAGATAAACACTAGCTCTGACACTCCGTTGGCCATTCGATGTAAATTTTGTAGGAACTCAGTGTGTATATGAATAATGAAGAAACTGAACACTAAATAATAAACAAAAATAATGTTTTTACGTAACGTAAACCTAACAGTATTACTCAAAATTTTATGACGTATAGAGTTGAGTTGTTCCCATGAAGTTGAGTCATAAACACCGAAGAGCATGTAATACGAGGTGCTGTGAATTTATAATTATACTAAACGTTTTCAACAAATTATATAACAAATCGCAATGCTTTAATGGCATTATATATAGTGTCTTTTGTTCGGCAATTATAAACATTACCTAACCATTTATAGTCTCGCTGGTACTTAATCTTTAGACATGTCTAAAAAACATGACATTTATGTATTATTTTATAGTATTAATAAGATAAATACAATGCTTTAAATTGAAACTTAGGTAGCAAAGTTAGAATCAAAAACCCACGTCATGAATTCTCTTCAGCTAATGCAACAATGCCTCAGGGTCCATGAGTGTGGTGAATGGTGAAAATGTCGGCGGTGATGAGCACCCTCTCCATGATCAGCGGTGGTCGGCGAGCTCACAGAAAACTTGCAAGGTAACAATAAATTTCCTTAAGTTGCCTCTATACACGTATTTTGCTGGTATTATGGCAAAAATAAACAATAAAGTGTAACCATAAACTGTACAGCACTGTTTTTGAATTCCTATAATGACTGTTGCATAAATCTACAAATTATTTTAGGCATACATTTTATTTATTGCAGTCGCAAATCGGGTCAATATTCAGACGCGGGTGAGAATCGCTCGCAACATGAACTCAGCAAGCAGCAACGGTCAACGTCTCTAGTAAGTTATTTTTAAAACATTATAAATTTATTACGTTACGTTTATGCTGCTACAAATATATTTAATAGTATTTATGAGGTCTTGGTGTTTTTGTTATACATGTTTCTATTGGCCTTTCTGTATCAATAGAACTAAAGTAGACCTTACAATTCTTGTACGTAGCAACTACGATTGCCCATAATTGTTGTAAATCTCAAGTTCCCCGTACAGCACATCGACAATTGCAGTCCACGCGCTAGAGTTATAACGCTTCCTAGTTACATTCGTGCTTCTGCAAAAAATCAAATAACCTAGCAGGAAACGCGCCTTTCATAAAATATGTATTGAATATGTATATGTATGCCTATATGCCTTAAATGTGAATAAAATATTACTGAGTCAGAAAATTGATGTTTAGAGACATTTTGTAATTTCAATGAGACTCGCAAATGCCGAAACCGGGCACAAAGCGAAAGCACAAGGGAGCTGTGTGGTTGTACTTAAACATTAATTAACATAACAATGAAGTGGTCTGTTTGTTGCAGCAAGCCCTGGAGACAGGAGGGGTCGTTAACCTTGACAATCTGGAGGCCAAGGTAAATTACGGTTATTTTTTAAAAACAAATACGTGAATCTTAGCTTGGCATCAGCCAATTAAATTCTATGGACGTTTAGTTATTAATTTTCTTCTGTTTTTGGACGGATAAGATACTCGAGCAACGAACACTTTAAAGAAAGAGTGGTTTTTATAACCGTAAAACAAATCGAGCCTAACTCAAAGTTGACACCATAATTCTGGAGATAAGCAAGTGCTGATTGCATCTTCATATAATTTTGTGTACTTTATGGCCTCGCGACCACTGCGACTCTTATTGGATACTAACTACTTAACTAATCTCTACCAAAGTAATTGCCAGATCAGTTTTAATACGGAACGTGCGAATATATTCTTATTAAACAATAACTTCCATAGACGAGATGCATAGGAACCATGGAACTCATTAAATTAGAGTTCACTGATAGATTTACGCATGTAAAGGACATTACAATAGATAATCCGCAGAAACATCGCTCACCCGTAAGACGTGAATGACAGTTTTCTAGGTTGTTATCTTCCTATATAATTATTATCGGAAATATTAAATAAATTTCATGTAAACAAATATAAAACGGTGCAATCCTTATATCATGAAGCAGTAATTTCACAGATCAACCAGTAATATTCTTTACTAACTATCAAAATATTGTTATTTTGTTCTTTTACTATTATTTTAAATGTTTACGGTAACATTACACTATTAAGGAACCATAATACAATATATAAAATAGAATGCCTTTATGATCGAATAACATTGAATACTGACCGATTAATTGCATTATATCCTTTTGATACATATAATCACCATTTTGCATTTTAATGACAATCAATCGACTTAGGACCAAACATAAGGACTTACTTTTTAAATACATAAAAAGTGGTAACTAATGCCTATGGCTAAGTCATTAGACGCACGTATTCTTGAATCCATTATTGAACATCATCAGTCTCATCGGAAAAAGCTAAGCTTTGCAATTGAATTACAAAAACCAGAGCTTGTTTTCACAATATGCCTGGTTCGCGCAATCGTTGCTAAGTCTACTAAGCCTTTCTGTTTGAATCAACGCTGAGTTCAGTCACATTGTTTTTGGTAAGAAAGACTCCTTCTATTAAATCTGGACATAGCTTTTATATATATTAATAAAAAAATCCACAATTGTATCTTAATATTACATACAACTTCAAATCACCATGCAAATTCACTTGGTATAGAAATCAATTTCATAATTACGGTGTTACATTACAAACCACCATAGCTTGTAATAATCCAGATAGTTACGATAATCGCTAGTGAATACTTGAAACTTCACTTGCAACATGTACTTACTCACTTAGATTATATTAATAAAAAATGAAAGAATGAAAACAACCAGCTCTTACAACGAAACGTCTCTATTAGAGGTTTAATGTAGTCAATGGCCGTGCAAGATATTTTAATAATTATTAATTTGCATAATATGACGTGGAAAACTGGAAAGTATGAATGGCGATACGACACGAATAGGTCTTATAGATCGAAGTCAGTAAATTGTTTATTTTGGTCCACACATGGATATAATGCAGATAAAAAGACGTGAGGTTGTTGCGATTTTCATTATGCTTTATCGCGGAACAAAGTATAATTGCAGCAAGACTTTGTGAGGTGCATGCTAAAATCTAAATTCACTGAATGCATATGGTAATTTGTGTTAAATAAAAAGGGAATGTCAGAAACAGAGAAACAAAACAAAGTGTTTTTTGTACACTCTCCTCCAAGATAACCAGTTTGCACCTCGCGATCGCCTCAAAGCTTAACGATTAGCGTAAATTCCACACTGTAAACCTCTATGCCAGTGCAATTTTAGATTTCCATATTAGGAGCCAGAAAGCATACTTCTTAAATGATACCTATTTCCATAAAGATGAGAGCTTTTTTTATAATTTCCACTAAGAATAACATTATTTATCTGTAAATAAATATAAGTTGGACGTTGATAAAGATCATTACTGTATCTTCCCACATATTGTTTGAACAATCAGATTACAATCCGCAAATGTAATTTCCGCAAACCTTTAAGTTGTGCAATGCGCTCTCCCGGTATATCTCTCAATCTAAGATGCCAAGTGAGAAAGACGTACTCGTAATTCACATCCTAGTGGGTAGTCAGAAAGCAGTCTGCTTTGTACATGTGTAACCGACCAAATATATATTCAACCATCAATATACCGAGTATATGGAAGCAAATAAGGTATTTCACGTATACCGTTCTTTCATAACAAATGCAGAAAAATAAATTATTCTATTAATATAAAGTGCTCATTTTGTTTAATTTATGAGACGTAAAAGATTATATACGAGACGGATCTCTGTTACGCAACCAATAGACGATTTCATAAAATTTTCCATAGATAGTGAAACTTTTCATTACATTTGATTCATAACAGGTTACTAAATATAAGTGATGGTGGAAATTGGAAGCATTATAGGTTTCCTGTGCACGCTTCGATTCACATGACTGCCCCTTGTTATATATATTCTTTTAAAACACTATATGAGTCAGTTATTTTAAAATTTCAACAAAAATTATATATAAGTATTCTTCTTTTGATTTATATCCATTTAATAATTGTGACTTTTTTTTGTATAGGTAAAAATTAAAGAGGTACTTTTTTGTGAAGATTGGTTAGAAAGAGTGAAAGTAATGCTAGATACAAATTTATTTTTCTACGTGACTCTATAAGATGATTCAACATACCGTTCCAACAATACCTGTACAAAAACAAATGTCGAATTCAACCTTATTTTTATATATTCTTCAATGTTTAAAATTTTATCAGCATACATAAAAATATAATTGGGAGAGTAAAGTAAGCAAACATTGAGAAACATATATTTCGTTCATACAAAAGTAGTGCCTCGCTGTCTCGTAGTCAAAAGGCGTAATGCAATTTGTCACGTCTGGACAGCGAGCACCTGACGATTGATGCGCTTAAAGATCGCAAAAACAAGATACGCCGGCTCTATAAATCCATTTAATCTATCACGATCGCCGACTGCTATCATGTATATCGTTTTAATTATCCATTGCGTGGGGTCATACGGGATAACTTTGTCATTTTTTATGATTAAATTGTATGCACACAGGAAAAGGGTCCATTTCATAGGTTTAAATCTGAATCTGTTGTTCATGCAATATTGTTTAATTTTTTGCAATTGTCTTTGTCTTTGTTTCAATTACCTCTGTAAGACTAAAATAATATCTTTTAGATGGCTAACATCGAAGTGTCGCTGGGCGGGTCCCGGCGCAGCAGCGCGGGCCTCCGCGAGTCGACACGCGAGTTAGAAGCCCTACGTGGGGCTCTTGCCGACAAAGATACCTTGATACATAAGTATGTCTCAACTGAAATTCAAAATACTGAACAGTATTTTTAACGCAAAATGATCTTTGCAAATGTGTTGTTTAGTCTCAAAAGACAACTAAGCGCATCGTTAAGTGCTGCCCGTTTGGCGACTGAAGCTGTTTCACCCAAGCCTATGAGAGGTTCGGAAGAGAGCCCAACATCGCTATCAACGGATGAAAGACGAGCATTGGAAGAAAGGGCGGCCACAGTTTGTGCGGAGCTCGAAGCAAGGAGGGCCAATATAAAGGAGTTGCGGAGTCGGCTTGAGCAGACACATGTCACAGAGTAAGTTAGAACTGTGGATTACTAATGAAATTTTAGCTAGGTAAAGTATGTTTAGCCAATTTTGGTATGACATATATAATACAAGCGTCATCTGAAATTCTTTAGTGACTTTCTAATACAAAAGGTGCAGACATATGAGTAAAACGCATGGCAGTAACCAAAACTGTGCCATGTTATCGTAGAGTTAATTGGAATTAAGTGTATATTATATTTATGTTTGATAATATCTCGAGAGATTGTAATATATTAATAAAGACACAATAATTAGTAACATAGACACGCGGATCGAACAAGCGGAGTTACAATACCAGGTGGGACGGGAGGAGTTAGAGCTGCTGACTCTGGGAGAGCAAGCGCGGGCTCTCTCCTTGCTCATTGAACGAGCGGACAGTATCAACCAAACACTCTACAGGTAATTTTAAGTCAAATCTTAAACAAAGTAACTTTTGGTTTGGGACTTTTAATGCATTACATAATTTCATCACCTTAGATACATTTCTGTGTAACATATTACCAGTGTGAAAATGGGAGAATCCTAGTATTTAATCGCTTTATAGAATCAAATAGCATAACATAATGTTTTAGACTTGTAAAATTAAAATAAAGACTAAAAATCCCATTTTTTTTAGAAAGCAATATGTATGTTTTGTTGTATAAATATATATATATATTAGGCTACTAGATTAAGGTCTTATTACATATGTAGGATCTCAAGGAATCTATGAGAGGCTTTAAATGGTGGTCATTTGAAACATTCAGCTAGTATAACATTTATAAGCAATTTCAACAGAGTTCATCTATTGTTCTGTGGGCGGAGCAATAGAACATTTCTATGCATAAATGCTCCGGGTTATCTTGGGAAAATCTTAGCAATGCAGGTCACTATATCAATAGACGAAAGTTAAGAGAATCAATTTGTGTTCATTTTGCAATAGCCAGACAAAGACCACGCGAAGTATACTTTCAAAGTAGTGAAATTCATCTGTAAAAAATTGAGTAAAAAATAGCAGAGATGGACAAAGCTATGACGCGATCAATGGTAACTTGGTAATAATGTCTCTACTGTAGCAGTTGTTTATTCCAAACTGAATATGATATCAATGTTAAATTTGTGAAATCTTTGTTTGATGTTAGTTGATGATGAGGTAAAGGCCGACATCTGTAGAACTGATTAATGTACAAAGTAAATGCAATGCCATCGTGTGCTCCCACGCTCTTCCTTTAATAAATAACGACGCATCATTAACACTAATTACTCTCAAACGACGTTTAGACCGCGACAGATCACGTCCATTCAAATACATGTTGTTAAAAGCTTCATATGCCTTTAATGTAATAAAAAAAATATTTTAAAGCCTGCAAAAAATATTATTTTGCAAAGTAACTCATTTTGATCAACGACAAATAGAATTTGATTCAAGTTTTAAAAATAAATGAAAGCTTTGTGACGTTGTAGCTAATTAGAATAAAAATCAGCAGTAAATTAAATATTTTATTTACTTTTTATTGTAAAAAAAATAAACAGAACGAAGAAGTATATGAGATGAAGTGTGGAAATTGTCCTTTAATTTATAATATATTTTTTTTTGTAAACATCTATTGCTTTGCCGGTCAGTGGCCCCTCGGGCAGGGTGGGAGGCCGGGCCGTGACTCCGCGGCAATAAAATACGCCCGCCCGACACGACACCGTGCCCTATCGGTGCAAGCGCATCTCGCTTTTAGGGCTTTCCATAAGAAAACCGCTTCAAAAAATATTTTTGAATAGGTTCCACTTAAATTCCTATAAAATTAATATTAAGTTGTTAATGACAAATTTTTCCTTAAAGAAGTAAGATATTCGAATCTTTTATTATGTTCGCTTGAGTTATTAAGGGTCACATTCACATTCTATGCTACTTAATGCATCGTTTGGATTATAAAATGATATGATTACACTTTGATATTAATTAAAGTAAACGTTCGGGTCACAACCCTACACCTAGAGACGGGATATCATGTCCAATATAATCTTAATCGACACACGATAAGTTATGATGCATGTAGATTTGTATCATCAAAAGGATAAAATAAATGCAGAAATAATGTATTTTAAACTTTATGGCTTTAATGGATATGAAAGTTATGAAAATTATAGTATATCGAGTGTTATTTTCAGTACCGTGCGAGAGTTGGGGGGTAACGCGACTCTATTGGCGGCGGAAGCTCGCGAAGGCTCTTGGGGCGCCTCTCCTCGGGGGATAGGAGTGGTCCTTGAATGGACAAATCATCCCGCGCTCAAAGCGGGTGATAGGTTCGCTTTTAATATCATTTATTATTAATATAAATCTAATGTTATAAATTTAGTAGTTTTTTTGTTTGAGCGCGTCAATGTACCATATTAAATTGAGCCCAACCTAATTGTGTATGCTGGGAAAAATTGAGTGCTTTGTACTTGTCGGATTTTATGGGCACAAGCCGATTGGCTTGGCCCTGTTATTAAGTGATATGCAAATTGAAGAAATTCCATTCCACGTCTAATCAGTACAACATTTCACGCTTAATATGAAATTTATTACGCTACCTACACGTTTTGTGAGAAACGATATTATATTTTTTGTATTATGTAACTAATTATTTATAGTTTATTAAAAAAATGACTCAAGACTTTCAATTACTTTTTTCAGGTTGATAGAAGTAAACGGCAGTAGTGTCCTTCAGTGCAGCCTGGAAGAGCTGCGCCAAGCAAGCGCATCCAAAGACCCAGCGCGGTTAGTTGCGCTGCGTGGAAACACGCAAGCCTCGCCTGCCTTCACACAGGTATCTTGTATTTTTTATTACTCATCGCGAATTGACAAAATTCCTTTCAATGAAAGATATGCTTTGTTATAATAAGATCGTAAATTATGTACTTACCAAATATATAATAATGTCTAATGACGTCTTGTTTACATTTTTTGTGCTCGCAAAAATCAAATAAAGACTATTCTTTATTTGATTTTAGGGCTTTCCATAAGAAATCTAATCTAAGAACTTTATACTTCTTAGATTAAGTATTTTTATAAAATATGGGGCAAATGGGCAGAAGGCTCATCTGAATGTATTTAAAATGTAACCTATAAATCTCAATGTATTCACAGAATGAGGCGGCGTCATTGCGGTTAGAGTTAGAAGCTTTAAAGACCGCCGCCGAAGAAGCGGAGAAAGCTAAAGATGGGCTTCGGTCCGACAACACCCGACTCACGCACCGGATATCCTATCTCGAGGAGCAAGTCGCCGACCTGCTGGCGAGACATACACAGGTACGCTCATTTTTAAATAGCGAATCGTAAGGAAAGAATACCTATAAACTTTAAACTTCAGTCACTCAAGCAGTTTAAAATTACTGAGAGAATATTTTATAACAAAGACAAAGATCTGGCTGTTTGTGCTTTTTTAAATAACTATTAACAATGATGCGATTTGCAAAATTTTCATAGGGTGACAATAAATTAACGTCCGGATGTGATGGGTTATATCAATTCCCAATAATAAGCTATTCGTTGCTTATTTCCAGTTACGCCCTAGCAGTAGCAACGACAGCTGCATCACGGTTAATAAAACAAAAAAGAACATTACAAGCATCAATATCACATCTGAGCCACAAACGCCAAGACAAAGTACGAAATCAGAAGTGCAAGTGTTCCAGAAGGGCCCCGACATTACGGCAATCGTAGCCAAGCTGCCAGGCCTGGACGGCCTTGAGGCGAACCTGCCCGTGATGCGGCCTCGGTCTAACGCCTCCGGAGCCTCCTCCCGAATCGCGCCCTCCCCGCGGACTTCCCCCGCACCCAACCCTCGCTCTCACAGCTCGCACAGCCTAGAGCATCGCACCGGACGAATGAGACACTCACTCTCCCATCACTGCATACACGCCGGAGACTACAGCACCGAGACTGACGCCGCCATCCGTATGATCGAGCGCAACCAGAGGCACATGGAAAAACAACGCCTCAAAACCGACAAACTGAGCCGTTCTAAAACCGAACAACACTTCAGATCAGACGGCGACATCGACAGATCCGATTCGGATCCCCGGCGAGACATTAAAAAAGCCGCGGAGCGAATAGAAGAGAGCATAAAAAAGACCAATTGGGCAGAAAGGAAAACTTTATCGATAATAGAGCAGCTCAAACGTTCGCAACGATTACGGAAATTAAAAAAGAACGACAGCTCCGACGACGTCCACATAGAATCTCATTACGTATACAACAGAATAGACGGAAAGGTTATCCAAAATGCGCATACATCGAGTCGAAGGACGTCCAAAGCTTACTCTAGGAGCGCAAAGTCTTCAGAGTTTGAATCGGAGTCAGACTTTCCCGACATCTACAGCAGTTCGCCGCGCTTAGATTATGGATCGGAGAGTTGTTCGAGATTGAGCCACTACAAGAAGCACGACGAGCGAAGGGACGAAGCCAAGCGGCCGACCCCACCGCGCAAACCCTTGCGGTTGTCGCTCCACAAAGCGAAAAGTGCCCACTCCCTAATGAACGGAAGCGAAACGGATCAGAGTAGGCCGCCGTCAGAGGCCCAGGAGATCATTAAGAGACCGGTGAAGAGGAGTCACGGAGCAGACAAGAGCAGGGACAGGATCCGAGACGGCGGAAGAGCGACTCCTCGGCCGTCGAGGAAGGTGCTCAACGGATTGAGCGCGTGTGACGCACCGGCAGCAGACGACTTCTATCCTGACAGTCATGTGCCGCAACGCAACGGCCAAGCGCGCCCCGATAGGTGGTGCTAGGCACTATGAACTATGAGGCTCCGACTAGTGTTTGTACATATTTAACTTAACAGTGCACCCACCGTTAATACTCAAACTCGTATTTATGACTATTTCATGTAATAAAAAACTGATTGATAAGAATATTATTTATTAGAACGCTGATTACATAGAATTAATATTAGTAAGAGAATAAAACAAAATACCATTAACAAAATTATACATACTTAAGTGCCAATACAACAAATGACTTTCAGCTAATTCTATTTTTATTTAAGGGAAACAACAACGCTGCTCACAGACAATCCATAAAAGAAATAGAATCTCATCATACATTACAATATCATTACGTGATAAATGAGCGGTATCATGACGTTAAGCGTTTTTCTAGAACAAACCGACATTAACTTAATCAAAGGGATGTTGGTTCATATTATAATAGGGTTTGCATTGTAAATGCAAACCCTAGTTGAAAATGTCCTTGTAATGTTGAACTGAGCAATAAAATATAAAAAGGTTCCCACCAGTAATTCGCAGGAACGAAACTTTACCAAACCGACGTAATATCGACTAGAATTCGAACATTTATCGTATATTGTTGTGACATACTCAAATGTTTCTCCCCCGCACATCTCGGGCAGTCTTGCTCACATAAAATTCATATTTTATACATAATCGCATATAAAACACTGTTCTCATCAAATATAAAGTCTTAACATCTCTTGAGTTTCAACATCATATATTTTGCGTATTTTTCAAATAGCATAGGGAAATATTTACAAAATTGACTGGCTCGTATCGCCAACCCACCATATATGTATAACAATCAACAAAAGAGCTTTATATTGAAAAAAGGCAGAAGTGGCCCTAACACGCAACAACTACTCGACAATCGAATTGTGTGATGTGTAACTTTGAGAATCTTGCATCAACTGGCCAGCACCTCTACGGCAATGCGGGAGTCGCTGGTGCACCGTTAGAATTGGTAGGGGCGGCCCCAGTTGACGTAGCTGGAAGGCAAAAGAGTGGTGTAATACCGGTAGACCCTGGAGGGGAGTGCGGCGACCTACCTCTTGAGCGGCGGGGGCAGCGGCAGGGCAGCCACGGCCTGCTGCATCATGAGCGCCATCTGGCGGCGCCGGGCCTCCAGCGCCTTGCGTCGGGCGCGCCTCTCCTCCGACGCCTGGTCTTCCTCCACGGACGAGTCTTCGCCGCGATCTGCCAATTCACAGTGGTCCTAATATGCACTATACAAGATAGTAGGTAATATTGACGCTAAAATGAATAGACTCCTTCAACGTCACTAATGGCTACAAATGTTGTTGAAGGGAATACTGTTTATTAATCACTAGCTGACCCGACAAACGTTGTTTTGCCATACATGTGCTTTATACGGCCACGGCGCTATGGCGGTTTTGTTTACTGTTTGAATTTTTTAATTCGTAATATCTTTTGAATGGAAAGTCCAATTTTAATAATTTAAAAACTATTTTATAGCTAGTTAAATGGTAATTTATTTGGATAAGGATTAATATAAACACTTAAATAGCATGGTTTGAATTTGGTTAGCATTTTCATTAATGTTTAAAATGAAAAAAGTTGTTGTAGTGACATAACTACATTAGTTCGACATATGCTACCGCGGAGTTTGTTGTAGACATTATGATGTTCTTGAATATTGTTGTACATTATTTTGTTCTATCGCTAATAGTTTCGGCAGCGCATTCGACGAAAGACATTTTAACTCATTTTTCTACACCTTCGGTTACATTGTTCAAATTTTACCAAGGATCCCTAATTTTTTTCAAAGTTAAATGTAGCCTATATCAAATTGGAAGAATGGAGCATTCTATTGGTGAAAGAATTTATTAAATCGGCCCAGTACTTTTTGAGCCTATTCATTACAAACATATAAACATACAAACATACAAAAATAGGTACAAATCATTCCTCTTTATAATATTAGTGTAGATAACTCAGCATGGTTCCCTTAAAACTGTAGGCAACGGTTCGTATTAAGTCTAGGTAAATAAGCAAAGCCTCACCTCCAAGGCCCGAGCAAGAGATGTTGAGCCTTGTCCAGCTGTCGGAGTCCGAGCCGCTGTCGTCACTAACAGTTGTTTCTTCAGCACTTCCAGAGTTTTCCCCGATGCCACTGTCCAGCTTCTGCCTTTTGGCCTTACTTTTGTGAACTCCATTATTTTCCTCCACCTACAAAATTCAAATACAAATCAATTCATCATTCACTTTTCTACTCGAGGCGAGGCTAGAGTCTGAAGTCTGCCATGAAACGATAGTGTGGTGACGTCAAACACAGAGGAACTAACCTAAGTGACAGACATAACAATAATGGGTTAAATGACTAGAGTATATATTGGAGGTCCTCACAGGGTGCTTTAAGTCCTGCCACTCCATGTCCGTCGAGGGCCCAGACTCTTGGGAAGTGGCCTTGGTTCCATTTGCTCCATCAGGCTTCTCGTCCTAAAACATAGGTTATTTCCAAATAATAATTGACTGGTAAATCAATAAACGACAATTGTATAGAACTTACATTATCCGATTCACTGCTGCTGACGATGCTGTCTTTTCTATGATTATCTTCCACTCTGGAAGTTGAGGCTTTTGCTGTTCCCCCTTCCCTTGAGGATTTCTTGCTGAGCCTCTTCAACTTGGTCATCCTCCTGGCCCTTCTAGCCCAAAGATGCTTACTCTTGGCTTCAAGGTCATCTACGGAGGAACTCTCGCTTTGAGAATCTGTTCCAATTTCATCAGTGCAGTCCACATTTTCAGTTTCACTTTCATTATTGTCAGACTTGTCTTTTGCATCAGTCTTATGAGTGTTGTCCTCGGAATCTTCTTTAGATTCATGATTGGTTGTGCTGGTGTCATCTTCATTTACTGTACTGGGTTCGACTGTTTCAGTAGAGCCATCACTGTCGTCGTCGTCGTCTTGAGAGGAATGCGATTCGCGATCGTGGCGATAACGGTACCCGTTTCCCCTATCACTTCCAAAGCGCAGGGCTCCAGCCAATCTATCCTCGCCCATACTAATCACCAGACTAAGGAGCGCATTCATTTCATTTGCTCCACTCTCGGCGTCTAAGTCATGAAGGATATTTAAATTATCTGAAATAAATAACATCCCAATATAACCAATGCTGTCTAATTGCAAACTTAGCAAGGCAACGCGTTAAAAATACCGTTGTCGGGCGAGGACTCAATGGGTATGATGACCCTGCGCGGCTCCTGCCTGCGCCTCGTGACGCGGCGACACACCTTCTCCCTCAGCTCAGGCCTCCGCTCCAGAACGCAGTCTCGCAGAGCACCTCGGATACGTGCCCGGGCCAACATCACCAGCCGAGGTGGTTCTATATCGACTTTAATATACACATTTAACATTGCTTTCTTTTCTTTAACATCGAATATTTTCAATTAGTAAAGATAATTAATTCTTACCCAATTTAGTATGTTCCCTTGCATCATCATTAGAAGGTGTTCTTAAGGTTGCAAAGGAAACACTCATTAAACTGTTACTGACCCACTTGGTGTCTGATACTCTCTTCACTTGCTGCAGTGTGTCATTGATAGGAACTACAAGTATTCCACCCACCTGTCACAAGTTTATTTTAATAAAGAGTTTAGTTAGCAATCTTAAGCTCATGTCAAGTACCCCAAAATAAAGGAGTTAATAGAGAGAGTTTAATTACCTTGAGCAAGTACCGGATGTAATTAACATATTTCTCAGGACATCCAGCACCACAGTAAACACGATCATATCCACTCTGCAAGGGTGCTAAATTTAGCCCATTACCTGCATAAGTACAAAACATTCATTATCATAACATTTCATGAATAAGGGAACTGTGAATAAAACCATTTTTGTGTCTATGTAGATCACATTTTGTCATACTAATCTTTTAGTTTTTTTTCTCAAACAAAAAACAGTCTCTTATCTTATACTATTAATATTGTCAAATTTGTTATTACAATAAATTTAGCACAGTTATCAACATTATATCTTTATACAAAACAATTGATTTGTACTTCATAGTAAATCAATTGCTTTGTAAATTTTATTATAAAACAAGTCTATATATATTTTCTGTTATCACTATAAGATAACATTATAAATTATCCATTTATAATTGTCATAGCTGTTTACTGTTTTCATCACACATAGACTGATGCAATATCTAAAAATAATTAATAACTAATATCATTGAACAGAAGAAATTCTAGAATAATGTGGTTTACTTAAGTCAATATAATTATTACAAAAAATTAAAAAACTTACCAACAAAAAACTTAGGTTCACAAAAGTCAAAGTAATCTAGACTTGGAGATTTTTTAATAAATTGTTGCAACTTAGTGGTAGCATAATCCACAGTAGACGGATGAATTTCAACACCATGACTGATGCCAGAGGTCCCTAAGATAAGCCCAGCTAAAGTACTTAGGTACCCCGTCCCTGAACCAATGTTTAAAAACGAGAGGCCAGGTCTGAGCTCCAATCCCTCCATCACCTCACTAGTATAAATAATATGACATAGTTAGTTATTGAAATATTGTAGTTCAGTTGATTTGAATACACACAACTTTTATCAAAAAAAAAATTATCTGTATGTAGGTAGTTACTTTGAAAATTAAAATCATACAAATGTATTTAAAAAATATTTAATCTACCTGTAAATACACGGTGATGACATATGAAGGAGGCCATTGCGCCAAGCTAAATCTTTGTAAGCTTGCCGTTTGGCTTCTGGTGTCATGTAATCACCTCGATCCAAAGCTCGGAATACTTTTTCTATCTCTCGTGACCGTATATAATTACCGCTCACTAAATTGTCTATCAATTCATTGTTATCTCGACCAGCACTAACTGATCCACCCATTTTACAATTTTGTAAGAAATCTTTTCACTTTTATTAATTCCTTTCCTTACTAGCAATATTAAAATTTGCAAATTGTAATGACGTCACAGTTGTTTTCAAATAATTAATAAATTTAAGAGTTGGGACTTGGGAGAGATGCAGAGTATAATAATTTGAAAATAATTTACTACTAGTTACTACTAGCATGTTATTTTGCTGTTACTTTCATTTGTAAATTGTAATTTCATGAATGACACATAGACTGGTTAACTGTGTCAGCTGTCAACAGCGGGCTTAGACAAATTACACATATTAACGCTTTTGAGTATTGTATTGTTTACGCAGCTAACGAACATGTTCATTGTTACGACATTTCCATAAAATCGACATCGTCAGTTGCAAACTGCTTTAAAATTATAGTAATATTTTGAATAAATATTATGTCGTCACTTTCGTCATTCGAGCCATTGATCAATCATCGACATTAGGTTGGTGTAAGCGCAGTCTGGGTGATCATAATTGACGTATTTTTTATTATAAAGCTCCTACTGTTTGTGTGAATATCACATAATTTCTACTTGATATGTGATCTGTGATCTATTCCACAGAATATTCATTGACTATTTCAAAGTTATCTGAGAATTATGGAGTTGTCTGGATGCAGTGTCTGCCGTGTGTTCAGTCAATCATCAATCAAGTTAGTGATTCGGGAAATTATCAAGTTTCAGAATTCAATTGGATTTTAGCAAATATAATAACATAAATTGAAACATGTACTCTAGCGTTTAAATTTGAACTTTTTGTTCTTCAACTAATTGCGTTTGAAGAAGCCTATAGTCTTAGGCTACGACATAGTTAAAGGTCACTGTGCAGTGTGTGTGTTGTGATTGCGATAAGTTGGGATCTTATGAAGTCGATGTATTTGTGACGTAATAATAGAAGTAAAGTGCGATTTGTTGGTCTATAATGGCAGAAACCAGTGAAGCAAAAGCTAGTCCTTCGGCTCCGGGTGGTGATGCTGGTGGAGAGGAAGAGAAACGCGATGAACGAATGTTAGAATGTAACATCTGTCTTGACACGGCCAGAGATGCCGTAGTTAGTATGTGCGGACATCTCTTCTGGTTTGTTCTTGATATATCTTATTTGATTTTCATTAAAACATTACAATATAAAATCATCACAAATGTTTTGACTTAATTACTTGAAATTTAATTTAACTTTTAACTTTCCGGGGAGGTACATATTATAAAACGGACAGAACAAATTATTTCTAATTTGTTTTCTTTTTTAAGTATAAAATATAGAAGCTGTATCATGTCTTGCACTTACATAATACTTATTTACTAAAATTTGCAAGTCATGATTCATGGAAACCAAAACTTCTTATTTGAATATGTCATAATTTTTTAGTTGGCCATGTCTGCATCAGTGGCTTGAGACTAGGCCTAGCCGACAAGTATGTCCTGTCTGCAAAGCAGCTATAAGCAGAGATAAGGTCATACCCCTGTATGGCCGAGGAAATACCAAGCAAGAGGATCCAAGAAATAAGGTTTATCTTTATAACAATAGACTTATAAAATTAATAAAAAAAAAAAAATTTAAAATCTAATGGGTTTTAAATTTATGTACCTTATGGATGAACAACAGTACATATTACTTGTCTCCACATAGCCTTATTTCAGTTAAGAATATAAAATCATCATGTAAAACAGTAGATAACAGGTTCACCACTATACAGCTGTAGACTATAGCCCTAGAATATCTAAGTTTGTGTATGTTGTCTAACTATGGAAGGATTTAAATAGAATATATGTTTTCTATAAATCTATAAGATACATTATACTAATTTTTGCCAATGTGATTAAATTGTCAGACTGGTATTTGGAGATTGACACAGTAAAGCATTTGATAAATAAGAGTTATATTTATTTAGGTGCCTCCACGACCAGCAGGGCAAAGAACAGAACCAGAGAATAATAGTGGCTTCCCAGGCTTTAGTTTTGGGGAAGGATTTCACATGTCCTTTGGCATTGGAGCATTCCCATTTGGAGTATTTACATCAACATTCAATTTTGGCGACCCAAGGCCTAGTGCTGGTGAGTCTGCTCTATCAAATTACTTCCTATTTATCTATTTCTTATTAATTGTTAGCTTGTTTTTGCATTGACTAAAGTAATATGTCTCAAAGTAATGTTTTGTGTCTAAGTATATATTATTGCAGCCTTATGGAAAACATTAAGTGAACTGAACCACTGGTCCTTAATATTTTCTATGGTTCAAGTTACCAGTGTTGCCTTTAAAGTAGTGTTGATTGCCACCTTCCCACGATTCCAAAATCCTACCCGTCCTGGACATCTAGGCATAATAAGTTGATATCTCGTTGGATACCACATTGGCTTAGCAACCCCAACTTCAGTGTGGAATAAATATTTTAAAATATTTTTTACGTAATGCAAAAGTGTATTAAATATTGCAGAGAATTATTTGAAAAACATGAAAATGTCTATTAGAACATCTAAAAACATTTCAAATGACACAACTTAAAGAGTGGCTCTTGGTACTCATCAATTAATTTTTAATAATATGTTTAAAACAGTTTGATTGTAATTTTTTTCAGAAATATTCTTATCTGTTTTCTTTCTTAACCCTACAAAGGATAAAGTTTACTTGAAATAGAATAGTATAAAATGCTAATTATTTATCCAAAATTACACTATCCAAGAGTAAAGAAATTGATTCAAGATTTTCAAGAATACTTTACTTTTACTTAATTAGAGAGAGTACTAGCATATATACAAGTTTGTATTTTGCATCTTCAAATATCAAAACACATAGAATTCGTGTAAATTACGAGCTTATTTTGAGAAATGACTGTTACCAGCACCTCGAGGCACTGCACAATATGAAGAGGAGCAGTTTCTTTCGAAGATATTCTTATGGGTGGCAATCCTGTTTGTTCTCTGGCTGATCTTCGCATGACCCGAGGGGGAGTGCGATGGAGTGAAGGCCGGGGGCTACGCCAGCCTCGCCTTGGTGCTACACGACTGACTCTCACTCAGTTATGAAGGGTTCCATTTACTTCCTAGACGTATATAGAGCCCCCTATGACTATGTTGCATAGAATTAAAGTAGGGTGACTCTTTGTAATAGTGAAGTTCACACAATTCATATCATTTTCTGTTTTAGGTTTGTGGACTGCACATTAGTTATACATGTCTCTCGTGAAGTTTTATAGTTTTACCATAATATAAAAACTTATGTTTTAACTTCATCAATTAACTCGAAATGTCCCCTCCAAATGGATTTATCCCCTCCTTTTCAAAACAATATTTAACTAATGGTGCTTGACTGTGACCACATCTACTTATTATTAAACAGACAAGAGAAGGTTGTTGAATAATTAATGACATAGAACGTCAAGCAAACAGTTCTGTTTGTTTTACATAAATAAATTTATAGTAGGTGTTTATGATTTTATTGATGAAATCATAGTTCCTATATTAACTGGTTTTGGATATGTTGAAACATATGTATTGGGCAAAACATTTTTTACTTAAGTTAATAATCATTTCAAACATAAAAATGTTTAATATTGAAAAATTCATTTATAAGGTATTTCATACATTCCCTTCTAAATATGTGAATCTACTTGATTTCCAATAAAATTATAAGACTTCTTAGACCATTGAAAATCGTTTGATGTCGTAGATAGTGGTATTCCTAAAAAGTTGGGCTATGGACAAACTCGTAAGTTTTTTCTATTTAATATAACTCAGTTTGGAACATTTCAATGGGCCATGTACAGTTTAATAACTAAATAGCCGGGCTCCATTGTAGGACAAAACAACATTTTGTCTGTTTTGAGTCATTAAAGTTGTAAATTTGAAGGTTTTAATTTATATAACACATGTCTCTATGATTGTACTTATGGCGTAACTATACATTGTAAATAAATTTCATACTACATATATAATTTTTTGAGATGGCTTCGAAATTTTCCTTGAAATTTATCAATAAAAGCATTTTGCTTCCGCGAATTAAAACGGAAATGTGGCTCATTAACATATTTACTTTCATTAGTTATAAGGTTACTACGTTTTCAGGGTAGATTAATGATATATTTTACTTTCTATATTCCTTATTATCTGCAACTGACATACGGCCTTGAGAGTTGTTATATTGCACTATGGAAATGAATTGGAGGTTTCGGTATCACTAAAAAGCATTGGAATCGTCAATGACTGTGTCTTTAAAAAATTAGACCATAACTCAATTTAGTTAACGAAAATGTTAAGCCATATTTCAGTTGAATTAAATCTTGTGTAGGATAAGTGGCGGAATACGCCGCGTGTGGTGGAAACGTTGACGCCTAATTTTTAAGACTATATTGTTAACAATTGCAACATAAACTATTACTTGCTTCGTTACTGCATTTAATGTGTCGCGTAAAATTAATTACTTGTAAATAGTATTCACTTCGCGAATTGTATAAAATAGTTTATTGTAATAAAGTTTTATTGTGGCTTCAATGATTTTTATTCACCTTCAAACGCATCAAGGAGTAAGACAAGAATTTTATGTCATCATTTATTTGACTGTAATTATTTTAATTGTAGCACACTTAATTACTAAATATTCATAGATTCACATCAATTGGTCTATGAAGACTATCTGTAAAACGTTAAGATACCTTTATCGTATCTATGTCAATATCGATTGGAAGGGAAATTGGCGATAGCTAGTATGGCCCGTCAGACTGCAGCTCGAGAGCCCGCCTGCACTTACTCTATGCCGTAGATCTTAAGCGTGCGGTCCATGCTCGTGGATGCGAGATAGTGGGCATGCTGGCCGAAGCGCAGACCCGTCGCAGACGCAGTGTGATCGTTGAATACCTACAATTCACATTCGATTGATCTCTCTGTTGTATACTAGTTGTATACGGCTTGCCGCTGGCATATCCGAGGCTTACCTTGAGCTCTTGCCACTGGCGACACAAGTACACGCGGACGTCAGTTCCGGCCACGCCCAGGTATGTCCCGCTGCCGTCGAAGCACAGCTCCTGCGAAGATTTTCATTTGTCAGCTACCTGGTATACGGCCATAAAACGTAGGCTGGTTAAATATGAACCTTAATCGCGTATCCTTCCTCCAACTGAATAGTCTTGAAGTTTTTCAGCTTCCTCAAATCCCAGAGCTTGACGCACGCGTCCTCGGCGGCCGTGGCCAAGTAGTAACCGTTCTCGGAGAAGGATATGGAGGTGACCGGCCCCACGTGGCCAGGGAAGTTGGCCACGTTGCTCTGCTCTTTCAAGTCCCAGATCTTCACCTGCGAGTTCTCTGTACCCGTTCCGAAGATCAGGCCGTCAGGGTGGAACTGAGCCGTGGTGAGGCTGACGCCGGATGAGTCACTAACCTGATTGAACAGCATGTGTTAAAACAATTTCTTAGCGTATACGAGCTCCAATACAAAGAATTCGTCCAGTCTTATATTAAGAGGTTCTACTAGTTCTTAATCTAATAAATGAGAAAATAATATTTATGTCTCATTTTTAATTGTTTTAAATGAAAAATTCGTAAAACTCGTTGAAAATTGTAATGAGCTGTCACACGATATACATATAAACTATGATCACCGACGAAATACGTAAAAAAATAAAATTTCGCGGACAGGTACGATACTGGCAAATCTGCTTATTGCATTATGAAGGATTTATTCCTAGAAATCAGGAGGACCTTGAAATAGAGACAGATGTACCTGTAGGAAGCAATGCGTAAAACGATAGGCCATATATTATATTTGAGAAAGCTGAAGCTGGCTAAAGAAATGAAAATTAGACTGCAGACCAGGGGTGTGAAATAATATCGAGTAGTAAATCAACATTTCAGGTGACGATCGGTTATTGGAAATCTATTTCCAATAACATTGTGGATTAAAGATATATATACCATATCATGACATCATAAGAAAAGTTAAATTTCCTGGATCTAAAAACACCTCAAATCTATCTGGGTTTCAATAACTCCACAAGAATATAAATAATTGGTATAAAGGCAGTTATTGCTAAAGGTGATACCACTATTCTGCGCAGTTGAATGAGATGGACGAGGTTTATTGCGTTCTCTTTTTCAATTGAAAATAAAATTCATTTATTGAATCAGGCGTTACTTAGCGGTAGTGATGATCCGGCTCGAAGGACCATGAACGATGTTGCGTCCGTGATTGACAACTCCTTTTACTTGATGAAATTACCCTATGAATTGGTTGTTCGAAAACGCGCGATCGTCTTGATTAATCGATGCGAACTGAACTTTTTATAAAATAATTAAATAATAAAGCGGGCGCGTCCAAAATGCTGACCCCTTAAAATAACAAAACTGCTTAATGTACGATATGGATCGTACACCATACTATTCTAATAGAGCAATGAATTTTGCAAATTAAAGTAAAGTGACCTTGGTGAGCAGCGCGCCGGTGCGGATGTCGGAGAAGGCCCAGTGCTGGTCCGTGGAGGTGGAGAGCACGTAGTCGCCGGTGGGGTGCAGCGACAGGCCGCTCACGGGCCCCTCGTGCGGCCGCAGCACGGCGCAGCTCTGCGACCTGCGACACGCCCACACGCTCAGTCCCAGCGCACGCGCCCTGCCCGCTGCGCCGCCCCGCTACTTACGTGGGCACGTTCCACACGCGGATGGTGTGGTCGGGCGACGCCGTGATCACCGTGTCCTCGTCCGGGTGGTAGATCACCCGCGTCACCTTCTTCGTGTGGCCCTTCAGTATAGCCACCACCTGTTACGCAAACACCACACTCGTCAGTATTTTCCGGTTAGCATTTCGCTGTGCTTTCGAAACCCATCGCACCTGTTCGGTATCTTTGTTGAAGACTGTTGCGTTACGGTCATTGCCACCAGTCAAGATGCGGCTGTGGTCCGAAGGGTTGATATCCAAGGCCAAAATACCAGGCACACTGGCTGAATGCAGACCCTGAAATCAGGTATGTAGTAATAAAAACTCCTAACACCATTTTCTTAGGACAGAAAATGAACATACAGGATGTGATGCGAGAGTGAGGAACGAGCGAATCTGTTCGGGCGTGACGAGTCCTTCGGGGACGGTCCTTCCGCGTCGCTTCCTCTCCTGCGTGAGTGCCGTGGCTCGCTCCTGTAGCCGCGACACCACTTCAGCAGACATCCCGATGGCCACCGCACCTCCAGCACCAGCCGCAGCATCGGCCTGAAAAAGTTTAATCAAATTTAAAACATTATTCAATTAGACTCTAATAGTGTTAAAGAATACAAAGGAAATCTTACAGCATGTGTCGGCTGTGGGGCGACTATACCAGCTTGTGGCTTGAGCGTCGCTAGAGCCTCTCTTGCAGCTGTTACTTCTTTTGTTAACCGAGCAATAACTCGACATGCAGCATCATGTTGATACAAAGCATGGCTAAGCTCCTAAATGAAAAGGATATGAGTAATATCAATTTCCTGTTATTAAATTTACAAATTAAAATTATAAAACAAACTATAAAGAGAACAATTGTTCAACAAATTGGAGACATAGTGTAATTCTAGAAAAATAGGACTCTTCCACAAGAAATAATATGTGTAAACTTTCTTACTATAACATCAAAGTTTATGCCAAGCCAAGTTTGGAACAAAATGGATATAAACCTGTCTTGCAGTCTGAAGTTGCTGCCGTTGTGTGAATGTGTGTAACATCAAGGCATCCCATTCGTCCTGCATGCTCTTTAGTGTTGCTGGGATAGATGTAGCACTTGGTGGTTTTGGTTTCACTATAGGTGGAGCTACAAGAATAATAGAAAATTTAAGTTTATTTAAAATTAAATATATACATTAATTTCATAAGGCATTTGAGCGTTTATTATCAAACACAGGTTAAAAGTCTGAAAGATGATTGAAACCAAATCAAAATAGAGTTCTTCATTTGCTATATTATGAAAATTAGAATTATTTTACCTTATATAACACACATTTAAATAAAATATTTTAAGATGGATTGAAATGCAATTTGTTAATAGTGGCCAGCTGCGACCAGAGTTACTTTCAAAACATTGAAATCGATAATATTTATCATAAATCTCATTTAATTATTAATAACTACTTTATTTTAAAATAGAATGATTTATTAATGAGGTACAGAAAAATTTTATATTCTAAAAAATGTTTCATTCATAACCAGAAAAAGGGCTTACAGAAGTCTCTCTATATCTAAATTTCTATTCACAGTATAGTCTCTTATTTTGAAGTTGTTTTTAAAAGGGGTTTGATATAATGTTATGAACATAGTGGGTGTCAAACTGTGTTTTTCCTTGGGGCTAAACTAGATTTCCTTTGATTTAACTTACTTTTGATTTCAATTAGGTCTTCAACACTTAATTCTTTACCACTGATTGGATCAACACCATTTTCTATTATATATTTTTCAATGATACGCCTCTCAAATACCGCTCCAGATGACGGAGAGACTACAGGAACTTCGGGTACTTCGTTTGAAACTGCAATAAATAGGTTATAATTTTTAATATAACATAAATGTTCTTGTTATAAGACATTTTCAACAGAAAAACTTTGTAAGTAAGTACAATTCAAATAAAAATGCCTATAATAAATAAAATAGATATGTAGCGAGTTCGAAAAGTTATGGGAAACAAAGCTTCATACAGCCGAAGAATATAAACTGATAATTCATACATACTTGCACAATAAAGAGCCATTTCAAATAATTATGAACAATTATATCACAAAACGTTCATTTATTTATAAGCAGTGTATATTAAACTTCTTTATAAATAATGTCGGCTTTTAGTAAATTTGTTTTACGTTCGCTCACTAGTCACTACAGTCTACAATTCACGTTGACATCTTTCCTAGACATCACAGATTCAGTCTGGAGCAGAAAACTATAGAGTATAAAAATTCAAACAGGATAACAAAGTCACCACCACAGATCACCTTGAACTAGAGTAGGAGAAAATATGATTAAGATACGGTATATATAATGTATTCTGTGGCCACAGCTGTTTTTGTTTACAATATATCATGTGTACTCTGCCTTGTTAGAATTTGGAAAAGATTTAACCTTAAAATAATATTAATTAAATGATGATCAATTAAAAACCATCTATGGTTAAACGCTGAACTATATATAAATAACAACCATTAAAAATGGTATTTCTTAATAGATTATTATTCACAGTAAAAGAAATTAAACGACCACGTAAGTATTTACGTAGCAAGTTAATAGACACTGTTAGGCTTCATGTTAAGGGTGGAACGGGCGGTACAGGTTTACCAAAGTATGGTGGGCTAGGAGGTCAAGGTGGTTGTGTTTATTGCGTCGGAAAGGAAGATGCTAATTTAGGCAAAATTATAAGACAACATAGAGCAAAAACTGTTGTTGCCGGTCATGGTGAAGACAGCCGAAAAGCTAGAATCGTTGGTGCACCCGGGGCAGATGTAAAATTAGAAGTACCGTTAGGAGTTACAATCTACAGGGATGATGGTAAAATTTTGGGATCCATTGACAAAGATGGAGAAACCGTTATTGTAGCCCGTGGTGGACCAGGAGGTACACCAGAAAATAACTTTCTGGGACATTTTGGGCAAATACATCATATTCGCTTGGATCTTAAATTAATTGCAGATATTGGGTTAGTAGGGTTTCCAAATGCTGGAAAAAGTTCACTTTTAAAAGCAATATCAAGAGCAAAACCTAAGATAGCTAATTATCCATTTACTACTATTAAACCTAACATGGGTATCATTCAATTTGAAGATAAGAGACAAATATCTATTGCTGACCTCCCTGGGCTTATTGAGGGAGCACACATTAATATTGGTCTTGGCCATAAATTCCTTAAACATGTGGAAAGAACAAAAATTCTTTTGTTTATTGCTGATGTGCAAGGATTTCAGCTGAGCCCTCGTCATCCCAAGAGAACCTGCTTGGAAACTATTCTACTACTAAACAAAGAATTAGAACTATACAATCCAGAGTTGTTAGAAAAGCCAGCTATTTTAGCAGTTAATAAAATTGATTTAAAAGGAGCAGATTCAATTTTAAATGAAGTGAAAGAATCTTTCCAAGATATTCAGAAATACATAATTAAAATGAAAATGCCAACAGAAATTATTCCTGAAAGAATAATAACATTTGAAAATATTATTGGGATCTCAGCTTTAGAAAGAGCGGGAATTCATGATTTAAAAACCTTGCTAAGGAACAGGTTGGATGAGTATGCTGAAGAAACAAATCCTGATATAATTGATGCCAGTGAACTGTTGAGGAGAAGGAGTAGTACCATTAAAGAGATAGGTCCACAAATTACTTAGTAGTTATTTACATATTATGTAAGATTTTTCTAAATTCAAATATAAATAGATCAAAGAACAGTATTTTGTATTTAACTTTTTTAATGTACATTCTTAGTTTGATCCTATAAAACTAAATATCTCAAATTTTACATTCACTTGTATCACAGACCATTCCTGGTCTTGCAGACTCAGGATAATGATATAAACAAAAACAATGTCAATCCCCTTATAACTAATCTTACAATACAGGAATAATTTATGTTTATGTTTCACTTTCTTCACCTTAAACATATTGATAAAATTAGGCCCTATTATATTCGAAATAATCTCAAACTTGACTTATGTGATAAGCTTATTAGCTGTAATGTTTAAATCCCTAAACAATTATTTCAAGATTTTACATTTTCCATAACTTATCAATCATGAGATGTAAATTGGACAACTTAAGTGGTGGGGATATACTCATTTTCTTTTAAAACATACATAAAATCTTTATAACAATTTTTTTTCTACACAACACATAATAATCTTGGCTAACTTATTTGCGGGGAACTATGTGTGCATAAACATTTTGTTTTTAAGTTCACAACCATACTAAGCCAGCATTAAAAGAACCTTATTATGTAAAAATTCACTACACAAATATTATTATTTACTATTTTGGTATTATGTCTACTATAAAAGAACAATTTATGTTTTCTTAATCTCCTTATACAGTATTTTTTAGTTAGTCTTAACCAGTATTTACATTTACTCAAACTTAATTATAAGAGTCAATTAATCTTTACTTAACAACACATTTATAGACTAGACATTAGATAACACTATAAAAGTTGTTTAACATTAAATAAATGTAACATGATATCTCATACCAATTTTGAGTTGCAGTCTTTATTTGGCAAATTATTCCACTTGATAAGCCCAAAGTCGATTTGGTGCTTTTACCAATTTTGCAGGAGGACTACTAGTTAATCCAATGCGTCGTACCTTTCTTCGGCCTCAGTGGCCGTCTCAGCAGGGGGTAGAGCCCTACGTGAAGTACTGGCCTCCGGGGGTGGGCTGCCCTCTGCTGGGGGAGAGGGGCTGTCCCGGCTCTCAGCGCTGTTTGCTTGACCTGCATTTTGGAGGGTTAATCTCGAGAATGCTACCAATATATTCAAATAATAAATAGCTCCTCTAAATAATATAGAGTTGGAATGCAGTACCTAGAGATTTACTTAACATAGTGTCAAAGTCCTTTGTATGAAGCCATACTTTTCAATAGACCATTAATATTCATTGGCATAACTAACCCAGGAGCGAGAGACGCGAGTCATCGGGGCGCTGCTTCTTGGCCGCTGGGTCTTCGCGCTCCACCTGCGCCGGACACTCCAGGTGCACCAGGTGGAACACCTGCACGTGATCAAACTCCATGCTCCGTATAGACATTATACACGAGGCCAAATACATTACATTCATGTAACAGCTGATTACTTTATTAGTAGCTTTCAATTGAAAACAAATTTTAAAAATAGTTTATAGCAACTTGTATACACTTGTTAAATACTCACTTCATTGACAGAGTTGTTTGTGCCGACCACGCGTATTATGGACACGGGCCGCGGAGTGAAGTAGATCACCTGCCATGACCTGTAAATTCAGAGGTACTAGGTCCAATGTGTGCTGATCATCCGTATTAATTAACATGTGTATATACGCATAAAATTTGTTAAATAGGGAGTTAGGTATACCAAATTTTATCAGCTTTTACGAGGGCACAACAAATATACACAAGTGTGGGCCTTGAATTAGTGAGAGCATGAGATTGACCTGCAAGTGTCCCTCGTGCGATCAGCGACCATGTCCCAGTGCCAGTAGTTGAGCGAGACTTCCACGTAGTAGGAGTAGTGGCGGTAGTCGCAGTCCCACAGCAGCATCCGAATGGAGGAGAGCAGATAGGGCTGCGCCAGCTGCACCACGATGGCGCCGGAGCCCAGCTGGTGGCACGTGTAGCCCTGCTCCCAGTCGTAGTGCTCCGTGTCGCCGTTCAGCAGCGCGTTGCGGGAGCGGCTGCTCAAACGGGTTGGCCTGTGTTAGTACACATCAACAAACGCGACGGGTGCGTTTGAAGAAGAGACAGGGTCACCTGATCCCCTCAATGACGACAGCGGACAGTTCGACCGTAGCCACGTTGTGCACGGGCTTGATGAGGCCGTCGCAAAGGGGCGGCACTCGCGCCGTATGCATCGCTTCCATGGACACCGCGTGGAACACCTGGCGGACACATAGGGTACAGGTCTGTCCGTCTCTTTTCATAGCGTAAACAAATACCACAGAAAATGAAAAAGAGTAGTTGCATACAGTCATGTCAGTTACACTGATATTATACGACTTATGACGGGCCGAACACAGCTTCCCGGATCGACCCCGTTAGCCGGTCTTGGCAATAATGTATTTAGAAAGTAAATTAGTACCCAAAATGCTATGTGTGTATTTTGTTTTTATAATACTGAAAAAATAACAAGAGATCTTTGTTCGTTGATATTATTAATTTCACTAGAGCCCCGTAAAAATGGATTATGTCAGCATCCAGCATTTGATAGTTACCTTATTGACAGTATTGCTGGTGCCGACGATTTTGATGTACTGCACCACCCTGGGCTCAAAGTACAGGTTCTGCCAGGAACGGCAAAAGTAGTTGCTGTGGTCGATCACGCGGACCCAGTCCTTCTGATCCACTGACACTTCGATGAAGTACGCGTACGACCTAAGGATTCCACATTCATCGAAATAAGAAATATTCATATTTTTGCTTTGAACTACCCACATAGCTAAATATTTTCTATAACATCACCCAATCAGTTGTATATAACCACGAGCAATGTTAGACATCTCACCTATTGTCTCTATCCCACAGCAGCAGCCGGATGTGGTTGATAATGGTCGTCGTGGCCAACCGGACGATGATGCCCGGGTTGTCCGGAGCGTCGGATATGGTGTGCCGGGTATACCCCCTCTCCATGTCGTAGTTGTCCGTGTCACCGTCGAGTAACGCCGATCGCATATCACCTGTTATCACTCGTGCCCCGCGTTTCGTTGTCGCTACGTTTTCTTCGGGCACTGGCAAAGGACAATGTATTATTGAGAGTAGAAGCCCTAGTACTAAGTCTGTCCATATGTCTGAATGTTTTTCTGTTGAAATAAAAAGAATAGTGTGAGAATCACGTACGCAGAAGCCCGCGATGGGGCAGGTCCGTGGTGCTGGTCTGCGTCTTCTCCTGGATGGCGTCCAGCAGCATGTCGGGCGTCACGAGGGAGAAGGGCCGCACCACCGTCAGCAGCTCCTCCAGGCTCATCAGGGTCAGCCGCACGCATTTCAAGATTTTCTCCTACAACATTCGCTTTGTCATCTTTGTCTTACTGACGCGGGTATCACACGTCAAAAAATTGGGCTCACCACGTGAGCAACGCCAGTGTCCGATTTGACCCACTGCTGATTGGCATTGAACCAGTTGCACACTGCCTTGAAGATGTCCACTTCAGGAGCGAAGAAGGAATCTCTCTCCAGCAGGCCTTGCAGAGCTTCCTGACAATTTATCATTTCATTTACTAACTGTTAAACCGTTCAATTTATTATGAATATAATAAATCACAACATGGATTGAATGTAATTGGAAATAAATACATACAATGAACCCTGGTTATCAGTATGGTCTATTATTTATTATTGAATATATTTGTTTATAATCGCTAATGCATGGTTGATATTTTTCTCGATTTTATTACAAGATACTCCTTTTTTAAAAATTCCGAACTATAGGAATAGTCTAAAGTCTGCCTAGGCAGTACTCTACAAATCGAAAAAAATCGGTAGTTTGACAGTAATTGAAAAGTCATCAAAAATAGTCTTTGGAACCTCTCAAGTCTCAAATTATTTTATGAAAGGAACAAAATTCAAACGATTTTATGCCAAGTTACAAGACTAAGAAATTTTTTGGCCCTCATATATATATATATAGTGAATCTCTCACTAGAGTGATGTTAACTGAATCTCTTCAAACATTCAATAAAATTAATTGCTTTCAACTTATAATTATTCTAAACTATTTATTTATTTATTCTATCGACTTACAATAGACAGCTGTAGAAACGTATCATGCTGCAGTACTTCAATGGCATTTCTGTCCAAAAAGTTGAAGCAGTAATCCATCAATGCATCTAGTCTGTAGAGCCTGCAACAAAACAATTCTTATTGAAATCACACAACAAAAAAAACATATGTGATGCAAAAGGGCAGTCTTACTGCTGAGTTAAATTGTGTTACTGCATATGGACAGAGGCAAAATACTTCTTTCATTTCCTATGGAGTCTATTTTTGAGGTCATGAGACAGTGTTTTAAATTTAGAGATCCAATAAATAATAAATTTAACTTTTCTTCTACAAACTTTTTCAAGTTTTTTATTCAATGGTGATTATGATGATGATATTCTTATTATTATATAGGTGGTTCTAACACAAATATACATATATAGCTAGCTTAGCACTAACAATGGATAACATTTTAGTAATAATTTTTTTTGCCCTTAAAAGCTCACCTGGCAGCATCCAAGACGGCGCAGACATTTCGTAAGGCTAATACTTGTCGCAGGTAGTCAGAAATAGCAGCTTCCAACTTCTGGAAGTTAAACTGGTGTGCTAGCCCTAGCATATCAAGTACTGTGTCTTCGCGAAGCAAGGAAAGACCCATGTGCCCTAAGCAATAATTTAATTTCATATATTTTTTACATTATTAAATGGCAAAGGCAGGGGGTCACCTGATAGTTAGATACCACTGTCCATTGACACTCATAATGAAGTATTCAATTCAGTTGCAAGTATTAATATGAACAACTTCTCCAAACAGTCTCCATGATAAATGGGATAGAAGATGCAGAGAGACCCTACATATTCATCAACGATTCAAACTGCTCTTTTTTGGATGCAATCAAGGAGCTGGTAGTGCAGAGGAATAATTGAAAATGAATAGATCAACTTACATACATATTATATGGAATAAGAGAGCTAAAGAAAATTCATACATTCTCTTTTTAATTTATAATTTCCTCCCAGAACAGAACTTTACAGAGTTCATTTGTAAACTCAATTTTAAAACTTTGAAAAATCCAACATCTAAAAAAAATTTATATGAGTTTACCTGAGTAAACATATCTCAAGAGAGCCTTGAATGCTTGCAGCGGTGCTTGCAACTCCACTTCAGACTAAAAAAACAATTACAAATTAAGCTAGTTAGTATTGCAAAAGTAATTACTATTCAAGAGTTGTAATAAACATTTTAAAATAAAGAGGTGAAATTATTTTTAATTGTAATTTTTTTTTAAGACTACTATATCTTTCATTTGCTTTTTTAATCAAATTATTTTATTTCTCGGACTAACCTGACTTGACTCCCTCAGGCCTCCATAAAGCAGAGCCCTAAAGTAGTCACTGCTTGCTGCCAAGATTACTTTATGTGCAGGAATTCTCTGTCCCTCTACTATCAAGGTAACATCTGAGTATTCAGATGACAGGCACAGAGACCCAATGTGTTCAGATAAATGGCCTGAAATTTTATACATCACTAAGAATCATACCTTGATGGTAATTTATTTTCTATGAACTTGTTATATGATGCAACAAATCATAGTTAAGTAACAATAAAAAAAACATATACATAAAAATATAAGACTAGAAAAAAGAACATTAGGCACAATGTTTAAAATATAAGTAGACATAAACTTAACAGTATACTAACTGATATGTTCTATTTCACCAACACGAGAGCTACAGGTACTATTGACGGGCATGAAGTGATGTTGACTTGTCATTTTATCCATATTGAACCTTTTTTGAAAATTTCTGAAATTAAAATTTATAAGTCGGAATAGTAAAATTATATTTGTTATTTCTTAAAAGCTCTATTTTAGCATCCTGGTCCATTCACTTTGTTTCTGTTCAGGTTTAAATGTAATTGGGTTTAAAATAACTTGATGTTGAGATTGTGAATGAGTCTATATAACCATCTATTGAAATCTTGTTAAGTAATGACTTCCACTGACTTGTAATAAATTAAAAATATATATAATTTTAATAAAAAAATATGATTCCACTAGGATTTTAGCAAGGAAATTTCTAGATTTAAATAATGCTATTTTGCAAATATATAATAATATATATAATAGTTATGGATCTATAAAGTCTTAACATACTTTATGAGAAATTATCGTCATTTAAATAAATAATACCTGAGGATTATCACTAAAACCGTTTTCTATAAGTAGAAACAAATACGACACAGCACATTTTTTCTTGGTAAATACTTATTCCATTCATTGTTGTAATATTCTGAAAACTATTGTGTTAACAGCGACCTCAGAGTAGAAACTAGTAAATTTAATATAATGATTTTTCTCAAATTTACGTGAAAATAATGAATAGACTCGGTTGGGACATAAATATTTTGATTTTCTTTTCATGTCTCCATTTAAATTGTCTATACCAATTTCCAGCTCTTTCGTCTATGATGTAATTATTATAAGTTATAACAGAATATCTGTCGCGTGCAATAATAATTAAATATTTTATATGTTTCGTTATTTTAACAATGCTATATAGTACTGACTTACAAATCCAATTATTATTAAAAATTATAATTTATTTCCAAAATTTAAGATTCTTCACTTGTCTGCCATTTCTGTGTGTGTTTTTATTCATTTTCTTAAATGTATTTTTATAATTGCTTTAAAATATTTGCATAGTTAATATTCGTATTTTAATATAACCTATATTTATAAGTATTATAATCTACAACAACGGAACCGGAAGTTGTCACAACTAGAAAACTTATTTTATGTATCGATATATATAATATTATTAATGCTTTTAAAAATATAAGGATTTTAAATGTAAGCTAGCCACTATTATTTTGTTATAGATTATCTTTACATAAAAAATATCTATTGTAATATATTTTTGTGTTGTAGGTATTAACTATTAAAGTTTCGTTTGTGCATTAGCGGACTATAAAACCGTGTAATTTTTTTCATATCTGAAAGAATAAAGTCCAATTGCCTAGTCTAGTCGACGTTGGCTATTAAATTTGCGCTCTATACTACCGAATTATATCCAGCTGCTACGATGTTCATTGAAAACAGTTAAACAGAAAAAATATTACATGATAATATAGAATACCTATGTAAATAATATAGGACCACATTACACTAGCTGAATCAGGCGCGAAAGCTTCGTCATGGGGAATGCTCAATAGCGATTGGTTAATGATATTGAAAGTACCAACCTCAAGTAAAACACTGCATATAATTTTGGCTATGTTGTCACAATTATTACCAGTTGTGTAGGCAGGTAAAATTCGTCGCTTTGCTGAATTTAATTTATTTTCTTTGGTGATTTTCAAAGCGATACTGTTAATAATATATTTAGAATATTGGCTGTGAAATATTCTTTTTTACTATCATGACAACAGGTTTGTAACATAAAAATGTTTTATTGTTTCTATAACTTTTCAAAAGGTTGTGGTTCTGCAAAAGTAGCTGCACAATAATGAGAGAGTGCGATACTCGCAAAAGAAAATGTAACGATTACATTTTGTCTAAAATTTAAGTATCATTGGGAATGTGTTGGTTTACAGATTATTCTTCTAAAATATTTAAATATGTATAATAACTAAGTTCACCTCAATGTTGAATAAAATATGACTTGAATGATAATGTTAATTTTATATTACAATATTTTATTTTTATTGGCTTGCAGATAATTTTTATTGAAATATTAAGAGTAATCTGACCTCTGTAATGATTACGGAAATGATTTGTACACGGGGAAATGGAGCGACAACATTGTAATTTACTTCAAAACTTTGATGAACCAAAAAGTGAAATATTGAAAAAGAGATTGCTGAAGGCTACGAATACTTCCGCCAGTGTTAATAATTCTCAAAATAATTCACACAATGTGCTAATAAACACTTTGCGTGTAAGTTTTTGGCGCATCGATTATTAATTTAATTTATATTATGAATTTTTGCCTGCAATGACATTTTTTGTTATTTTGCAGGCGCCCAGCTCGAACAGTATGATCGTTACCTCGGTGCAGGCGCCGCAGAGCTCCATACCCATTACTCACAATTTAGTAACTCATTCATTAGCACCTGTAAAGATTCATACAAACAACACTCCTTATCCTCTTCAACTGTCAACAGTTCATGTTCCAGTCCAAATACCTGGCTCAACATCAAACATAAACGTTCCTGTTCAATTATCTGGTGCCACCAGCAGTGTTCCACTGCAAATAGCACCGGTTAATCTCCCTATACAAGTGTCAGGTACAACAAATGTACCTGTGCAACTTCCAGCAGGTGAAACTATTAATGTACCACTTCAAATACCAGCAGGAAATCAAAATATCCAACTTGCTGGACCGGCTTTGCCTTCTATGCCTATTCTTCAAAATACTGCTCCAACTCTACATAACTCAATAATACACTTACACATGGGATCAAATCAAAGGCCTGCAAACCTTGATGCTGGGACTGAACTGCAAAACAATCAAATGCAGCTACCAGAGACCAGTGTGCAAGTCAAAATGAACAATCCAGCAACAGTTTCTCAAGCACAAATGAGTTCTAATTCAACAATAGTGCAAATACCTAATTCCTCAAGTAATTCCATACAATTGGCTCTACCAAGTTCTGTTAATTCTGGGGCCGTACAACTAAGGGGAGCCACAAGGAGTGTTCCACATGTTGTCTATATCCAAACACCAACTGGTCTCAAGCCAATGACTAGTACTGAAGTTATAAGTCAAGCCAGCACCAGTGGAAATCCTCCACAGATTATAGTAAGAAGACCGGTAAGTGTTATTAAAGCTTTCTTATTGTAATTTTTTATATGTATGTAGAATAGATTTGAATTTAAAATTTACTTAACACATTAAATTAGTCAATTTCACATCTTATTATTGTGCTGTTAATAAGGCCTCTTTTTCTGTCTTTAAATTCAAGAGATTATGATTAGGCAAAATTTTATTAAAAATATGATTATCAGATCTGTAAAATGACATTCAGATTACTTGTTAAAGGGACTCCCTGGTCTTTGATATGTAAGCATAAATAGTAAATAACTAAACCTGTTTTTGGATGCTTACTATCATTTGACTAATGAAATTATAAAAAGTCAAATTAAGAACTTTATATATTTTATTATAACACTATTTATAGATAGTCCAGATAATTTGTAATTGTGACAAAACTGTACTTTGTTGTTAAGAAAGAGTTGCATTCAATTGAATATTTTTTATTCATGAAATCTTTTTGATTGGATATTGATACTTAAAGTATAAAACATGTCTCTTTTAGTGGGACATAGAATGTGGCAGTGATCTGTAATGCTAGACCATTTATTGCTCTTTTCCTCATTTTTAGACATATTATATTAATATTTTTTGCAGGTAACAAGTAATTCCAATATTCACTTGATTTCAAATGTTGGTAACAAGCCTAACATTGCACCCAAACTACCCGTTCAAAAAAGTGGGTCTATACTAGCTCCAGCTAATTCAGCACAACCCATTGTTATTCAAAAACCTAAAGGCAATGAAAAAGTTATTGTACCTGTTAGCATCGCTCCAGGATCACAAGGCAAGCAAGCAATTGCATACCTTAGTTCTGTTAAAAAACCCACCAAGAACCTTACAGAAAATCAATCAATACTGATTTCTAGTAATCAAGGAAGTGTGAATACAAATAATCAAAAACTTTTTATAACACCAATGAATATACCCAAAATACAAAACACAAAGTTTATTTTGCCTGTGACATTGCCTGCTACAATGTCCACAAAAGGACCCGTGATTAATCTACAAATAGCAAATGGTCAGATTCAGAATGATCCCCAAGGCAACATAACAGTCATGCGAGATACTCCAATCGAATCAGCTGACATGCCTCCACTGCAACCACTGGGAAAAATATTGTCCATCAATGGCAAAGATACCTCAGTACCTCAAAGCCCTAAATCAGAAAAAGGCTTTACCATTAGTATATCTGGATCTCGGGCTGAACCAACTGGTGAACAAGGCGAGTACACCTTGTCAATCCCGGAAACAAATGCATCCATGAATGATGATATTTATACAGTATCTATAGCGGATGATGAAGGTGGCCAGACTAGGGAAAAGTCCTTTACACTCGCCATTCCTGAGAAGAGCAAAAGTCTTTTAAATAAGAATGTAATTGATAGAAACGAGTTGGCAACAGGCACAATCGCAGCTCCGGCTATATTGCGTCGTTCCAACTCTGACACCGGTGAGAGGAAAACTAGTAATTGCAACATGAAGAGACGAATATCTTTGTGTACTGAAAACCTAACCAACAAAAATTTTAAATTATCTGCCCCAATTCCTCAATTGTTGAATAAACTTAATGAGCATCAAGAAATAGAGATCAATGATGACCATCGTGTTCCTTCTTTGTTTTGTGATGAGAAACTCGATAAGGATAGAGATTCAGACAATGAAGAGGACAAGGAAAAATCAGAGTCAAAGATTTCCAATGCAGAAGACGGTAAATGCACGACTTTTAAACGAGAGGAAACCACGAAGGAAGAAGATCCACCAGGACTCGTTTGGAATAAAGGTGTCGCAAAGCTTCGAGGAAGTCAGCTTAACTTTAAAAGCAACGAATTTGGGCTCATTGAAGTGATTGAGAATAACTTGGAAGGTGGCGCATCTTTAAAGTTCCACACTCCTCTGAAACAAAGAATAGAAAAGAAGAAAATAGCATCTCCGGAAGAATTCATTACTTGCTTTGGCTGCGGGATTCACGGTATGGCTGCCGAATTTATTAACGAAAGCTTTTGCAGCGAGAACTGTCACACAGAACATGAGAAGTCGATTCTCAAGAAACGGGAGAAGGAAAGGGCTGATCAAGCCAAGAAGAGGAATAAAATGAAGAAATTACTAATGAGGAAGCAGAATTCCGAATCGGATGTGATGTGCGACAAGAACGAGACGGCCCTGTCGCAAGGAGACGCGTTGCCAGAGACGCAGATATCCGAGGTGTTACTGATGAAAATGAACGAAGACTCGTTGGAAAACGAGAAATATCCGTGGATGTGTGGCAAGAACGGCTTCTCCTGGATGCGCTACCTGGACGTGTGCAAGGCGAAGGCGGCACCGGTGAAGCTGTTCAAGGATCCGTTCCCGTACAGTAAAAACGGATTCCGGGTGGGGATGCGGCTGGAGGCGATAGATCCGCAGCACCAGTCGCAGTTCTGCGTGGTGTCAGTGGCCGAGGTGCAAGGCTTCCGCATGAGGCTGCACTTCGACGAGTATCCGGACGTGTACGACTTCTGGGTGAACGCGGACTCGATAGACATCTTCCCGGTGGGCTGGTGCGAGAAGAACGGCCGCTGCCTGAAGCCACCCTCGGGCCACTCCGCCGGCAGCTTCTCGTGGCCGCTCTACCTTAAGCAAGTGCGTGCGATTGCCGCGCCCAAGCAGATCTTTACGCATCTCAGTGCCAACACGGTAAGTTTATCGAGATATCGTTGCATGGAATACAGTGGATCCCGAAAATAGCGCGTTTGAGTGTTATGTGTGAATATAATTTACTGCGTTAGGTGGTGAAGCCTCACAGTTTCCGCATCGGCATGAAGCTGGAAGCGGAGGATCGCCACAACGACATGGTCTGCGCGGCGACTGTGGCCGACGTGCTGGATGGCCGACTCTTAGTGCATTATGACAGCTGGGACTCCGTGTACGATTGCTGGGTGGACCCAGCGTCGCCTTACATACACCCCATCGGCTGGGCCCAGGAAAATAATCACACGCTCACACCCCCAAACTGTAAGTTATTTATATGACCTATGTTAAGTGTCAGAACTTTTTGGGAACGTTGCGGCGGTGTCCTTTTAAAGAGTTGTTTAGCTTCTAATCTTATTAGTTAGTCACTTTCTAAACTATCGCGCTAAAGGAATTGTATATTTCACGATCCGTTAGTATTGATAGCAGCGAGATGTTATGTAGCCTGTTCTCGATAGTTGGGCTATTCAAAACGGTTCAAAACAAACTCTTTCGATTTATAATTTTTGTACAGTTTTAAGTCAGTAAAGATGAAGATAGGAATTTGTTAACAGCTCAATTTTTGTACTTGTTTAGGTACATAATAGTATAAAAAATAATAGTCAACTCAATTACTACTAGTTGGTATGCGTAAATACGAATATTGAATTAGCTTTGATAGAATGCGATCAGTATCTGCAAATTTCTTTAAATAATTGTTATCAGTTAAGTTATTAACTATTTTTTAATAATGTTACTTTAAACTGTTGTGTTTGTTATTCCTCGTTTGATACGAGTCTATGTAGAGCAACGCCGCCTTTGCGTGGTACGATGAAGTTGTTCCAATCTCCAAACATACAATTGCGAGTGTCAGTATAAAATAATTTCGAGAATAATATCACATGCCAAGCCAACTTGATTTAAAATTCAATCTAGATGACCGCTACGTATCATAAATGAAATAAATTAAAGCTACACATAGCCTAAACGAATTATTCCTCTCCTCTGTTAACAGAACATCAGCCCGAACCCCTAAATAGAATGATAATTTGGTACAAAATGGAGGATAATTATTGTTTAATTGTTCATGTATTGTAAACATTTATCAGTTGTCGCTCGGCGCTCGCTCGCACCGTAGGCTCGGCGCGTTATCTCGCTGACGATAAGGAAACCGCGGCCCTGCCTTGGCCATTACGAAATTCACATGTCTTCCCAATAACATTCATCTGTTTATTATTAGCAAAGAATGTTTCCATGACCTAAAATTAACCACGGGCTGCCCATAATGATTATTTAATTAAAGATATGTTTGTGAAGTGATCGCCTTTCGTGTAAAACAGGTATTTGTTTTTATCAATGAGTTATTACATTCTTTTCGCCATGTACGAATTGTTTATTTCTATTTTATATACTCGGAAGCGTTGACGTTGAGGCATTAATTTTAAACACCTTCAATAAAATTAAATGACAAAGAGCTAATTAAAGTAAATAGCTAAAATGTAAATGATAGAAATGCGCTCTTAACGTAATATCTCAAGGTGGTTTTAACTTGAATATCAAATATGCAGTCCACGTTTGCCCAAAGTCTAGTAATCGTAAGGGTACGGAAAATAACGTTGTTTATAAAATCAGAGTTTTATTATGTTTGTGTTGTTGTTGTCCTCGCGAACCTATATGTATAAATATATATCAGAAACCTGCCGACTAGCGAAGCCTATAAACGTGTGGCGCAACATTGGCCACAGCCTTATATAACAATACGTATTAAAATTCTGACCAACTGTAGACTTCAGAGCCGTTCGTGTTTATATTCATGAATACGTTTAAACACCTTACGAATGTAATAAATATTGCGAAAACTGTGTCTTGACGATTGTATTGATAAAACACATCTTGTTTGTTTCCGTCTTGTTCGTCCGCGTGTAATTCAAGGTGCTTTAGAAAGTAGGTCTCGTAAAAAATAAAATGAAAGTAAGCATTTAAATTAATTCGCAACGACACGTATGAACTTAATACAGTTATTTTCATTAATTGTAAGCCCTTTTAATTAAGATTAAGAAGCGTTCGCGTATTAGTCCTTATATCATCTAAAATGAATTTATTACCTTTAACTTATAATATAAATTTAAAAAACAATTTCTTGAAACGATTGCGTAAAAATCTTTATAGATTATAAAGAAGCCGAGTTCTCATGGGAGAACTACCTTTCGGACACGATGTCCATAGCGGCGCCACCACGAGCCTTCAAGCCGCGTGCCCCCGCCGGCTTCAAGCCCGGCATGAAGTTAGAGGTCGTCGACAAGAGGGTAAGAGCAATTTGTTGGCTTAAGGTCATATTCTTGAAACGCAACCTTCAATATAAACTCAATGGGCAAAAGATACATTAATTTCCGTATATTCCTTCACAGATTAGTATAAATAATGATGATAATAATACAACTGCTACTTTTGTTAAATGCTAACGTGAATCGGTTTATACTTTTTCTTTCAGAAAATCATCAATTATCGTTAATATCATACACGCTAGTCACTTAATAAGCTGCTTAATAGTGCAAGCCCAATTTTAGGATATCAAAAAGAGAAAATTTGTTTCGATAGGAGTGGTTTGCTTTAAGGAACTTCCCCTTGGAAGCTTTTCATATACAATAAAAATAAATAGTGGCCGTATGTGATTCAGGTGCCGTTCCTGATTCGCGTGGCGACGATCAGTGCGGTGCGGGGTCACCAAGTGCGCGTGTCTTACGACGGGTGGCCGGATGCGCTGTCCCATTGGCTGGACGACGACTCACCTGACATACACCCAGTGGGATGGTGCCTCAAGACGGGACACCCTCTGGAACCGCCGCTCAGTGAGTATAGACCCAGATGTTGACCGGAGCGAATCCCGTGTCGAAAGCTAAATGGACGGCTGTTGCAGCGGCGGAAGAGCTGCGCGTGAGCGGGCCGTGCGGCGTGGGCGGATGCCGCGGCCTGGGCTCGGTGAGGGGCGGAGCGCACAAGCAGCACGCCGCAGCCTCCGCTTGCCCCTACCGCAACCCGGAGCCGGTGTTGCCGGACCGCAGGTGATTCTATTGGAATTATTATTACCACAGATGGAAATTTATGGCTCAGCCAAGAAGTTGGGACACCAATTTTTCGATTCACCCGATCACTAGATACCGAACGAATTACCTCCTCCGTTCTATGCTCTACTGATGGTTTAGCGAAAATATTAGCCATAATTTGCCATTTGTGCAAATCACTTCAAACGTTTGACTTCCTCAAGAGTAGTAAACACCACCTCCCTCTTATAGGACCGAAAATTAGGCCTATAGCCAGACCTTCCCCTTTAAACATCCACGGTGGACTATACGCCGCTGTAAGAACATATATCAGTTATAACAGCAATGATAAATGAAATTTGAAAAATTGCAGAACTCAGTCGAAATCAGTCAAGTCCTCTCAGTCTGTGACCCCAACTAGCGATACGCCGAAAGAGAAGTAAGTAATATTAATTCCTTTTATTATACATAAATTGGTATAAATATTTTATTAAAAATCTCATTTACTTACAGACCAGGCCGTGGCCGACCGCCGAAACATAAAAGAGTTGAAGAAATCACCAAAACTGAGCCGGTATGTATTTGTACTTTGAAGTAACTGTAATATACTTCTATCGTTTATAATATTTTTATATTGACAAATTGCAGGTTTCCGATGAAGAGTCCTTATCGAGCAGTGTCGGGAAGAGATGGCGAGGTGCGTCGACTGGGCCAGAGAGGGCCATGAAACAGCCCACACCTCCTTCACCACCCTCGCCACCCATGGAGCCCACACCGGATACACAGCCCCCATCTAATGCAGAACCGCTGCCGCCCACGCCGAAATCTCTGATCGCCCATCATCTAGCCGAGCTAGCGTTATGTCCTGATCCTACGACGTGGACACAGGTATGAGGCTTTTTAAATTTACGTACAGTATAAAAATATAGCTCTTGGCTAAAGTAAAAAGTACATATTTGATTATTATAGAATGTTGAATTGGTTGCAGAAAGAGGTATCGGCCCTAGTGTCGCGAGTAGCGGGCGCGGCAGCGGGTGCAGCGGCGGCAGCGGCGCGGCTGTCGGGCGCAGAACTGTTGATGGCCTCCTGCGAAGAGCTCGTCCACTGTCTCAGGCTCAGACTGGGGCCAGCGGTCAAGGTATCATTTCTAACATATTTATTAAGTGTTACAAAAGCTCACCATAGATTTAATCGAAAGCAAAAGAATCATTACGTCAATCAAGACATAAAATATTCGCGTTTAAATACTCAGTCGAGTTTAAATTTGCGCATAGACTTATTATGATAATAGGTGCGAAAAAAATATTTTTCTGTATAATCTAATGTCATTTATTATGTTTTAGGTGTACGCGGCGGTACGACATTTGCGAGAGCGACTTTCGTGATCGCGGCATCTCGCGCACTCACGCGCCATCTCAATCATCATGTGAACATTAGTGAAGTGATATATTTTTACTGTTTAGTGTGAAAAAGTGGTTTTAGTTTGTGCATAGTGAATGGATTTATTTGATGAGTAACTTTTGGGTTAAAGTTTTATTTAATTGAGACTTGGACTATTGAGAACTTTGTTACAGACTTATAACAATTTTGTTGCAACAAACATTATAGGCAATATTGATGGTGTTTGCGTCAAAGTAAACTAGTCAAAATACTGCTTTTGGCAAAATATATTAGAAAGTCATTCTACAAATTTGACTAAAATCATTTTTATTAAGTGTTTAACTTATAATTGACATAAGTGATGTGTTCTACCAAAGGGGAATGTTACCCTTTTAAGCACAAACTGTGTTAAATTTCTTATAGATAAAACAAAATAATAGTTACAAGGTTGTGATGAATAAATCACTTTTTTACATGTGGACTTATGGATGTAAATTCACATGTTACTTAAACAGTGTTTTTCAAAATCAAAATCTTTAAAAAAATTAATCATGAGTAGGCCTCAAGATTTGACTTTGTCACATACTGCTTTCTTTGGTGTTACATTTATTAAAATGGGATCTCATAGGTATATTATATGAGTTTAGATTCACAGGAAAAAAAATCAATTATATCATTCTAAGCGTTCAGTATTCAGTTGTGTAAATACAAAAACTTAAATTGGTTGTTATCAAGTTATGTTTGATATATTACTCATTTCTATTCAATCATTAAATTTAAAAATCAATAAGTTAATTAATAAATGTTGTTTACCCAAAGAAGTGTAACTTATATTCAAAATCATAAATGTGTACATATATATATTGTATATAAATGTAATATATTTAATGATAAAGCTGTGTATAAAATGTTTTTTATACATTATGTAGTGCAATTACAATTATTTTTTAAAATCTGCGACAAACAAATGAAATAGGAATTTGTATTTTCCTAATTATTTTTGGAGTATAGTAATCATAATTTATTAAAAAAACAATATATTTCTATATTTTTCCAATGCCATTCATTAAATTTTCAAGGCAGAAGTTCACCCACTTTTAACTAAATATTAAATGGGAAAGTGGTAGTTAATAATTAAATGTTGGTCAATTTCAGCCTCGATTGTTTGCTGTAGCTATTTCAAAATAATTAATTTTAATATAATTGTTTGTATTCATTAAAAGATCCTATTTTTGTTCAATGTAAATGAGAAAGTCAATTTTTGTTGAACTATGTAAATAAAGATCCTTTTTTTCCATGTATATAGTTATTATACCATATAACTGTACAGTTTGTTTACACTGTAAGTTTTTACTTTTTTAGTGCTAAATACTGTGCGAACATTGGCAGTATGGTAAAACTGTTGTTCTTTTATTTAATAAATTTTCTGAGAAGTATAATTTCCTAGACCTTTTTATTTTTATATAAGAATTAATAATTTGGTAATAAGGTGGCTAAATCATTGATTTATTGGTCGTGCACAATACCACCATTGGCTATCATTTTGTATCACCAATGCCATAATGAATATGTACAAGAACTTACTGTTCATGAGTCAAAACCTTGTATTGGTTGTATCTACCTAAAATATTATATAATAGGCAAAGGTATTTCTGTTAAAAAATAAAATAACCAAAAATTCCTAAAATAATTCTTCTCTAATCAATGCTGAGACATACCTAGAAAATAACTTAATGAAAACTATTTGATTAAACAAATAATGTATATTTAAGACTATTATTTTAATTACTCAAGTTAATCATGCTAATATTTTTTAATATACAATATGTTTGGAAGAGATCACTTGTAAGCAATAAGGCCGCGCCGTGCTTAGTAACCTTTTAGTAATCTTTTTATTTTATTTTAATCAGGTTATTTTATGCAATGTAACGTATAAACTCAAAATCCCTAAAGTGCATATCGAAAATAGAACTATAAGTTAAATATATCGATAAAAAAAGCTCTAAGAACAGTATTTTGTGTCGAATTCTAAAATCTTTCGCCTGTTGTTGTGCTCTGTGTCTCTCACCATACTGCTAAAAAAGGTGATCTGTGGTAGTCTGCCTGTTGTCTCTATTTACCTGTGTTCTTCCTAGTCAGAAGTCTCAACTCTGGTTTCCCTTCAAAACGTATAAATCTTTCGCCTTTTACTCAGAAGTCTCAAGAGATGAAGATCTGACTCAGAAGTAGAAGAGACTAGAGAGCTGAGAGCTTAAAGCTGAGATTTGTTGATCTCCTTAATGCTCGTCGTTTTAAAACCAAACAATAATGAAACGCTTCTTATTTTTGTATTGGATGAATGCTAAAGTAGCTTAAATGCACCCCTTTTTTATTTAAAATGTTGCTTAAATTGATACTTCTGTTGTCCATTTCCGAGTTCGTTTTATGCAGTGACGGCGATCGATCTCCGTTCTACAATAAATGTGTAAAGAATTGTAATAATGCAAATTGCACTAAAGGTACATTTGCGTTATATTCGAACAACTGCTCTTATATTTATTGTGAAGTTAATAAGTTTGTATTCCTTTAAATGCCGCCAGTCTTACACGGCGATACTTCGAAGTAGAAGTTCTTATTCCGTTAAAAGACCGGCTTAACTAAGAAAAATGGTTTCAGAAAATCAATTTAAGCCACAGGCTGCAGTAATGCAAGACATATGGAGCAAGATGCTGCGGTGGACTTGTGACAATGAATGTCGCTATAATTGTATGTGGAAGACAGTTCAAGGATTTGATGAACGCGGCTTCAGCACACCTAAGTTTCACGGAAAGGTGAAAAATTATTACTTAGAAACAAGAGATGAGCATACCAATTTCTGTATGTATATAACCACTTAGATCAATATTGCTATCTTTTTATTCTTAAATATTTTGATTACAGTGGCCATTCAGGAGAATCATGGGTGTTCAAGAACCAGCATCAACATTTGCCTCTTTGCTCAATCTTGCTGTCCATGCTTACATGTACCATGAGATAATAAAAGAGTTTTCTATGAAAACTACACCTTTAGTTCTCTTTTGGCATATATTTGCTATTGTAAGTTTGTAGAAATATAATTGTTAAATTTAAACTGTTATAGCTAGAATATAAGTCAGCCTGCTGCAGTAACTCATTTTGGAGGAAAATTATAAGTAACTCATAATGAAACTAGGGCAGTAGTTATTTTATACTCTCTTTAGTTATCTGAGTTCTTTTAAAATTTTTGCTACTAATTGAAATTCCAACATTGCAACAATTTGCAAAACATGGTAGCAGTACTATGTTTTGTGTACACACCTGTAGATAAGTTATACTAGTACTACTTAAACAACCATAAATATGATGGGAATATAATATATTAAGACATATTCAAAATAAATAATAATAGTATATATGATTTAATAACATTAAACAAATTTATAATGCAGTAGTAATATTCATATCTGACTGAAATTATTTAATTTGTTATACTATTATATTTATTATTTAAATAACATATTATTTTGTTTATTATTATTGTAAATATACAATACAATTAGTAATAACTAATCCTATTTTAACTGTATCCTTTTTCAGGTATGTATGAATGCATGGATGTGGTCTACAATATTCCATACCAAAGACACATATTTCACAGAGTTCATGGACTATGCATGTGCATTGTCCATGGTCATGATGTTGTTTGTGGCTGCGGTATTAAGGTATTTTTTATTTAAATTAGTGTTGGTATTGGAGTATTTCTGGATGAAATTTTATTAGAGAAATTAGATAACCAATTAATGTAGTTTAATAGTGTAATCACATAATCATTGACTGGCCATCACAAAAGTTGTAAAAAAAAAAAAAAAATTTGAATTCCAGGGTTTTCCACAAAAGGAGAAAATTGACTGCCATGGTGTTGCTTGCAACCATAGTTTACTTTGTGGAACATGTTCGATATTTATATACTGGTAGAATTGACTATGACTATAATATGCTAGTCAACATTTTCTTTGGTAAGTTTAAAATAATATTAATATGTCTTTATAATTTTCATGTTTCTACTATGAGGGTGAAGAGAAATACTATACCATTTTGTCAAAGATGTTACTTTTAATTTTAACATTTAATGTTTATTTGAAACTATTATGTTAATGATATTACAATGACTACACAACGCACCATAAACCAGAGATGTTGTCTTCTCCGAATTTTTATTGGAGTTTGTCAATTAAAAAACCATAGCACTATAATATTCTATTTTGATTAGGTGTGGCAGGCTCTGTAATTTGGTTAGTATGGGCTGGGATTCAGTATATCTCTGGTCGTCGCGAATGTTGGCGGCTGATGGCATTCACGGTCCTGTCGGGAGCAGCGCTCAGCCTAGAACTGCTGGACTTCCCACCACGATTCGGATGGGACGCCCACGCTCTGTGGCACCTGGCCACTGTGCCCTTGCCGCTACTGTTCTACAGGTCGGTCATAGGAACCATCATTCTGTCAATGCATTGAATTTGTTCATTTTTAAATTAAAATAACAAAACAATGTAGCGCTGTGTGTGTAATTAAATGGAATAAAAAATATTTAGTTTCATATAAAAATTCCATTCTTTTTCAGATTCGTGGTCGAAGATCTTAAATACTTAAAAACTAAATTACCCAGTGCGAAGAGTAGTCTTAAAATTACTTAAGACTCAGTAATAAACGATTTAACAAAATAACTATAGTTTTATTAAAACATCACAACTTTCACCAAACAATGTTACACAATTAATTATCCAATAATAAGTTTTTCCATTGTTCCCCACATCGTAAACCCAGTTTGTGTTTTTTTAAAAAGCCCAACTTTGCTTTGGCATTAGCGTTATTTGAACCAAGATTATAATTATTATCTCCATCAACAATTACACTTCTTGCCTCGTAGTTGCGCCGGTAGGGAGCGTATTCTTGTTGATATCTTATTGAGTGGCTAGTACCGGGTCGAGCGGCTCTGTATTTTTGTTCTTTATCTCCAAATGTCAAATCCTCGTTCCAATGTCGCCGGTATTCTTGCTCCATATAGGGAGATCGACCTATCCTTTTACCGTTCACTTGGATATTTATACGCGGTGCCTTCTTCGTGTACATGGGTCTCGGAGGTGGTGGATTATCTTGGGATCCCTTACCACTTCCACTGTAGATGGTTTCGTAGTCATCAGTCCCGCTTTCTTCTGAAGATTCGCCATTCTCCTCTTCAACGCTGTCATCGTGGTGTGACACTTTCCGCCTTTTCAGAAACTTAGCTATTTTATTGAAAAAGCCATTTTTGTTCTGAAAAAAATAAATACTTGCAGTATTTAATATAAAAAGTATTTTCTTATAACGTTAAACTCACCTTTTCATTCAAACTTGGACGTAAAACTGTGCAGTGGCTCTCGGTGTCACTATCGGTGTCTTCCAAATCCTGTTTTCGAATGTTATAATTTCTCATGTTATTCCTTTCCTCCAGTCTGTACAGATGATACAGGTTGGAGTCTTTATGGCCTCTATTCGCATTTTTGTCTTTAGTAGTAGTTTCTTTCGTTTCTTTTTCAACAGACTGCGAACTAGATTCAGTGCACATAGATAACAAGGCTTCTATTTCTTTGTCCGTTTTTACTGCTTCGGATTCGTAGACCATACTTTTCATATCTGTTTCCGACTTTTCAGACTTTCTATTATCGTAATTTGTACTAGAGTAATCATTATTAGGAGGATAATCTAAATTCAATGCAACAGATTTGTAAATCTCTTGAATAAGGTTGTTGGTCTCATTTGTAAGTGTGTGGTTATTGGTATTGGTTGCTGTTGTAATGGTTTGTGGTGTGTCGCTTTTGTATAAACAAATATTTTTTCGCTGACAAGAACAGTTACAGCGCCCTTGACATGATTGCATAAAGAAAGGAGAGTTCGGGACACATTTCAATGGCTGACATGGAATATTATCAAAACATAATTGCCCAAAAGGCAAATAAGGGTGTGAATATGGACTATAAAATGAAGGATTTGGAGAGTAAGTAAAATTATTCACTAAGTCATTGGGTACGTTATTTTTAGAAGAATCTTTTTGCACTACAGCGTCCTTTTTCGCTGCTTCTCCTTTGTTTATTTGAGTATTTGTTTTAACTTCAGTTAGCACAGACTGTAATATACATTTTATTTGGTTCAGCATTGTTTCAGTCTTCGTGTCATTTAATAAATCTACTTCTAATTGAATACTTTTCGATGTTTTTCCAAGATTGTCTTTTGAATTGATATTAACTGTTATACGACTTTCTCTTTCATTTGACATGGTTTGTTCACGTGTCTTTGTTATTTTGGGTGAAAGGACACGTTTTGCGTAGATGCTGCCGCAATTTACAGAAAAACTTCTAGAAGTATCTTCATAGACTTGATTTTTCTTTTGTAAGCGTTTTTGTCTCTTGGATTGAGATTGGGGTGGTTCATTATTATAGAGGTCTTCTCGAGCTTGATGGCGATAGTAAGTTTCCGCGCGGTAATTTAGAGTAATTGGATCGATCTGTGGTTTACCTTTCGTCGTTTTGTGCCAGTGTATGTCCATGTTGTTATAAGTTGTTGCTGCAGCTTTTTGATGTTTTTTTTCTGAACTTTCTGATATTTCTTTCACGGGTACCATATCGTAGAATTTAGAATCATAAAACGATTTATTGAAATCTTTTGATCGACGACCTTTTTCAATCAAAAAGTCAGTGCCATTTCCCATGTAATTGTCAACATTTTGAAACCTACCATAACAGCAAGAACAGATATCAGAATCATACCGTACTGGAGAATTGATATCTTTGCATATAGGTCTCGTAAATTGGCTTGTATCTGAAAATTCATCAAATCCAAACCTGAGGTCATACTGCTTTCGCATAATATTTGAAAGGTGTGCACTGAATATATCTTTTTTCTTCGGATGCGTTTGTTGGTCTTTGAAGTCCCTGCTAAATAAAAGCGGACTTGTCGCTTCAGTGTAATAAACAAAATGCGTGTTTTGTTTATTTTTGTCAGTAGCAGCTCCCTTTCTTTTACGTCTAAATATATTTAGTTTTTTAGATTGTTGTACCGACTGCTTAGCACACTTTCTATCTTCAATAGTATTACTTTGTTGTCCACAAGATCCAAGCGATAATGAAGAGAAGACGAAGGAAATGTTCGAATCTTGCCGAGGGGGACAGGATATATTGTTACTTTTTTGATTATCTATTTTGTTTGCTTGTTTGTCGAGTTTTGATTCAAAATTTTCGGAAGTCCTCAAGCAAGTTTCCGGGACTGACGCGTTGAATGCTGTCGTTTTTCCAAATGCCTTCTCTCTTTTAGAAACGTCCACTGAGGTAACGTTCTTATTGGACCCTTTAACATCCTGCAATTCCTTCTCTAAATTCACAATTTTTTGTTGGAGGTCAGTCACGTCAATCGGTATGCACGAAATAATTTTAACTTCTGTCTGTGACGCGCTGTTTCCTAGAGCACATTACAAAATCATGTATGATATGGTTACCGTTGCGTACAAATATTATCTATTAAAACATACCCAAATTAAAGGCGACTCTGCGCAAAAAGTTTTCAATACCTTTATACCGTTGTTTGAAACTTTTTGCAGTGTCCTCGTCGCACATTTCAAACACAATAGATACACTCGCAATTAAAATATTAGGAAACTTATTTGAAAATTTCGAATTTCATTTTAGAATTATTGATAACCCAAATAATTTTGTATATTGTTGACAAAATAGTCGTTCAACCTAGATGTTCCGTTCTTCTGTTTTTAAAATCAGACATTAAATTTTCACACAAAAAAGTATTTAATCTTGTCATATTTGAGAAATAAGAGATATTAATTGAGTGCTCTATTGATTGAACTGGATCGCTAATTGCCCCGCGTGTTTAGTATAATAATCTGGATGCTGCTGGGAGTGACTCATTTCTGTAGAGCCTCAAGCATATTGCCGAGGCTCATGCATGACTTCTGGCGATCCGTTTCAATATAATCGCATCTCATTTACACACTCTCTTCTAGCTACTCATTAATCAGTTTGTGTTTTACCAGGTATGAACCAGGTGTGGCACAAAGCGCTTTTTTCAGCTCGTTAATGCTGGAGTTCCACAAGATTGTCTCCTATAACCGACCCTATTTCTTCTGCATATCAATGACATTCAGCAACGTGGAACAAGCATTCATTGCTATGCAGATAATAGCAATGCCTGAAAGCGACGCCACCTATAACTGTAGCAGATACAGAATCAGAATATAACACCGGATTTGTTTATCCCTGTTTATTTCTTAAATTATATATCAAAATAACGCTGTAAATGTATAAATTAAATTTCAACATGTGTAAATTTTTGTAAGAATAATGTGGTATTGGATGAACATACATTTGTACAATGTATGACGGTGTTCAGTTATATCTCATAAGTCAAGTCTTCCTTTCCTTAAATAATTTTCATAAAAACGGAATAGTATAAGGCGGTTATTCTTAAAAACGGATTCAAGCGTTGGGACAAGACTCTTAAACAAATATACACGTAACATTTCAACTTCAAAAAACTCAGATTAATAATATTAGCATAGTAGAATATTCGTACTCCCACCAGCCAGAAACAAAATAATATTCTATTCTTTTTATAATTTTATTCACAAAGATAAATAAAACATTTTTTGTAAATATAACAAAATACAAAATTGACAAAATATAACTTACAATTTTACGTAGTTTGCCTCACTTATATAAACATACGCGGCTTATACATTCGGGGCGGGTCACCCCATGACGACTTATCTTTACCGAGCAGTGTCCTTATTATCAGATTCCTTGGTGAAAAGGGATTTCTTTTATAAAACATTTTTTTTAACATTGCATTTCGCATTTTTGTATCTCCTAAGGCGAGTTCTTTCTTTGTTTTCATTGAAAACTTGATAGGATCCGAATTGCTGCTTACATTTGCAGCCTTCTGTTTTAACTTCTCCCAATTCAGCAATAGGTTTCTTTCCTTGGGGGTTTGCGTTGTTATTGTGTTATTTTGCTGAAGCTGCATCAGAGGAGATGGTACTTTCTTCTTAAATCGGGGGAAGATTGAAAGTTTTCTGTCACTCTGTGTGCCAATACTCTTGACTTCGATTTCTTTCAAGCATAGCGGCAATTGAGGAAAATGCGGCGCTGTAGGCTTGTGTGAATTGTGACAGCAGTGCTGCCCACTCGACATTTGGCAGCATTGTGGCGTAGAATGACCTTGGGTTTGATATCTGTGGTTGCACATGTCGTGATATTCATGGGAAACGCGATCGTCACCACAACCAAATTGCTGTAATGAGTCGTGAGCCGGACAGTATCTCGGTTTTGGTGGCCGATGAACGAACTTTTGTGCGTGAACGTTGTAATTTAGAATATTTTGCTTGAACGGAGATCTGGTACGAGGCATAACGTCGACTTCTACGGTGCTCTCGCTCTCGCTTACTTCCTCAATTATGTCCTTCTTTTTGCGTTTAAACAAACGAAATCTATTTAACACCCTTGAAAATTTATTCTTTTTAGCCTGGAAAAGTTGTAATTATATTCAGATTTAATCCTTTAGTAGAAAAAAACTATTTAATTACGATTAAGTATTCATTTACCTCACATATGCTGTTCATTTGGGTCTCAGATGAAGATTGTGACGTTTCTAAATTAAGCTTTTCTATAACAGTCTCAGATAAAGTCGGATTGGTAGAGTAACAAGAGTCACTTGTCATTCGTGATCCGATGGCTTCACAACTCTTGGAATAGCATTTCATTTTTGGCGTCTCTACCATTGCGTCATGCTTAGACGCTTTGGAACTTCCGACACTTCTAGACGTTAATATCGTCTTTTCGTACGTATGTCGTACATTTTCGTTACTTACTCGTCTAGTGTGGGGAGTATTGTTTTTTCGAGTCACACATTTATAAATTTCTTTTATGAGTTCTTGGGTTTCATTTTGACAAGGCTGCATCGCGGTTTTCATTACATTATTATCATGGGATGTGGTTCCTTGACAATTATGAGTACAAGTGGCGCAGGTATAACTCGGCGAGGGTACTATAAAACTATTTGGAGAGTAATTAATAGGACAAATTGGTAGAATAGGATAACAGCAAGGATTGAAAGAAGAAACAATTGGAGATGTCAGACCTTGTGCTCCGCTGTTATTGTTAATGAAGCTGGAATGATTGTTTTGGGGTGATGTAGCGAAATTGTTTTGGTCGTTGACTTTTGTTTGCGATTGTTTAATACTTTTGCTACTGAACTCGGAGTGGCTGTGAATTGATTCACGTTTTATTTCTTGTAAAAAGTTTTGTAAAATATCTTTTATTTCACAAAGAGCTTTATCAGTTTTGTCTGCGGTAGAGCTTGTATGCGTATGCATAGTATCATTATTTATGTCAAATTGTTCTGGTTCAATTCGATCAATGTTTGAATATTGTAGACTGCTCATAGTTCCGCCAGCTTGCGCTTTTATTTGTGCTTTACCAAGAATTTGGCGGTTTTGGGATAAATCTAAAGTCTTGTCACTCACATCTACTGGTAGCATCTTTTTTAACGATTTGGGAGGGCCGTCGGGAAGAATCATGTCATCGTAAGCATAGCGTTGGGCTTTAAGGTTGAGTCGAGGTCTATTTGTTCTAGGCGATGGTAGTACTTCCCTATACCGCTCATGCCGTTTGTCATTCTCTTCAATAAATTTTCGTCTTGATTTAGGACTGGACTTTTCTTTAACTGGCACTAAATCATAAAGATTGGAATCATTGTAGTTATTAATATGTTGCTGTTTGTACCGCCTTTGCTTCTTGGAAGTGTACAATCTTGCATCGCAAATACTTCTCACGTCACTGGGATTATAGTGCTCGCTATGACGGTGCCTAGTTTTTTGATGGCCTTCAAAACAACATGAGCATAATTCGCCCTCCATGATATCATTTCGGATGCTGAATTCTTGGTCGCGGCATACGGGCGCGGAAAATTGACTGAAGTCTGATAATCTTCGACCAAATAGCTTGACTGGCTTATATTGCTTTCGTATTATATCTGCTATAAAATCTTTGTCGACTTTGGAATGGTGATGTGATTTTTTGCGAGTTTTCCGGTGTTCAGTGTCTCTTTTGTTATTATAATGTCTTAACTTATTTGCATCTTCGTACCGCTTTAGGTTTACGTTTTCAATTTCTCGCCTATGACGTCTATGACTATGTTGACATCGTAAATCACATCTTTCGTCGTTCTTATATTTCTCTCTAGGTGTTTGAAGACTAATAGTAGAGTATACTCTTCTCAAATGATCTTCATATATATCTTCATTTCCAGGTTTCGTACAATGAGAACTCTGCTTTGGATATTTAAATTGACGTGAATATTGTTCGTTTAATGGTCTCTCAACGTATTCTTTGTTACTAATCCTGTGAGAATTTTTAACAGCATTCATAGTTTTCTTGTTACATTGATTCAATAAAAGACTATCTGATTCGATATAATTTCTCGGTGTTTCATATAGTATTTTAGTTTCTTTATCGCGTATTCTGCTTTCAGTTGCGGGATTGCTTGGAGTGACCTGTTTAGTTTCGTGTCTTGTTATGCTCTCTCCCTTACGAAGACTGTGTTCAAGAAAGGATAGGTCCCGACAATGCTTGCTTACTTTGTCTAGGTGTTGTTCTAATATATTAATTTTACTTTTTAGATCAGAAACACTAACGACAATGCTCGACTGAGTTCTGTAGTCTGTTTGTGATAGAGTTCCTGGAAACGAAGTGTTGTTTTATACATTTGCATAAATTAAAGCTACCAAAGTGAAAAAGTTATATTGATACTACAACTCTCTATAATTGATTGTAACCATTTACTCTAAATATAATCGATTCGTTACCGATAGTTTTCTTAAAGAATTCCTTGATAGCTCTACAACGGCGTTTTGTTCTTGGTGATATGCGTCGGTGGGGGGTACGTAATGGCATCACCCTCGTGATTTCAGAACTATAAGCAAAACAATGTTTTATCACAATAAACGAAATGCAAATAGGTAATGAATTTTTATTATAGTTTATTTCTATGAACCTCAATTATTCATTTTATGAAATTAGGCAATTACAAATACACAAAACAATTTTTATATTATCTATATATGTATGTTGCTTTCAAATATGTGTCTTAAAAATTAAAGCAATTTTTTCTATTTACTTGACTTTTGAAATTTATCTGACGTCTCGTATTCTATTTTTCGACCAGAAATTGTACTTGATAATTGTAGATTCTATATTTCAAACCATAAACAAAATAAATAGATATTCATTCAATACATCGCGGTATCAGTTCAATGTACTAAAAATGCCACTCAACTAGCTCACTTGTCTAGGACTATTAAACGGCGTACGTGCAGACTGTTAGTTTCGCTAGAATTATTAAGGATGAACATAATATATTGACTATATCCAAGAATGTAACATGGAGCCTCGCCCTTCTACTTAAATTTTACGTAGAATTCAAAAATAGAACTCTACAATTAATGTCATAAGTCACAGCCATAGAAATTCAACCATGATTACTAGATTGTAAGAAAGAAATAACTTTTATATTTCTAGTTTATTTTCTAATGCTCTCAAAATTTCTGAGTACGGCCCCTCTATTGCGGCCGTTTGTTGCGTTAAAAGCAAACTCGGCGAGTCGAGTATTGACGAGGAACGCGGGCCATTACATCCCGCCAAATCAGTACGACGTGCCTATACCGCGAAGGCTTCATTTAAGTTATGTTCTGAGGGTGTACTGGGAAACTATTCCACTGTTTCTTGTCACTTGCACCAGCTTCACTCTCTGCATCTTATCCATCTTCTGGGCGTCAAACCATAAAGTAAGTTTGGTGTATTACAAATTTTCTAAACGAAGATTCATTTCAATGAACGTACAGTAGAGGTCGAGAAACATGTATTGTCATATATAAGTTGTTATAGAATGAACGAACTTTCCATCTTTGACGGGTTTGAGAGTGATTTTCTTCTGCATGCATTTGGCACTCACATATCATTTAATAATTATACTTTTAATTTCATTATTATTAATAAAAAAAAAATTCAGATGTATTTTTATCCAGGCTGACGTTGTGTACACGACACACACCCGCGAGAACATCTCCCGCACGATGGATCTGCGCAATCCAGACGTGCTGAAGGTCTTCGTCATTAACCAACGCTACGAGCCTTGGCCCGAGATGCAGGACGTTCTCGACAAGATGACCTACGCACAAAAGACGGCTATCATGAGGGCGCGCATCTGCAAACCTTCGTAGTTTGCACGGAATACACCAAGCTGCCGATATTTATGTGGTGTTGCACATAAATATCCGTTGTTTGGAAGCAACATAAAACAAACCTTCGGTTGACTTATGACATTAGTAGCTTACCGAAATAACGGATATAACAAAATCCAACGATACTGTTATTAAGTTGCAATGTGCTGCTGGTAAAATATAACACCGAAACCAGTAATTAATGGAAAAGTCATGGCAATTGACGCTCAATATGACCGATGACGGTAAAATATAATTTTGAGTGTGCAATAAAATAAACTGCGACTTAACAATATGAACATGTAAAAGCAGTTTTTTAAATATAATTATATCCTACAATTGATTGTTTTATTGATATTTGTCCACCAGTTCTGTAATGCCAATATAGAAAAAGATTTCCAGCTATATCATTTGTCTGCATAGGTGAAGCTACAAAAATAGGATTAACTTTAGTAAAATAAAGATATCAATTAATGACACCACAAAAGTGGCTCAGTTTTTAGGAACATAGAACTACAAGCCATCCTAAAAGTAATATCCAAACTACAGAAAATATTTGCTGAAAAGGTCGTGATATGCGTTTGTATTTGGATAGGCCTTGTTAAAAAGGTTGGATCGAGAAATAAACATATTTGAACTAGACTTTACTTTTATTATCACCCGGACATATTCTTACACCGCACATACTTCTTAACAGAGAGAGCAAGAACAAAAAACTACAAACTAATATAAGAATTTCGTGTGATTCCCCAACACCGCAATAGATGGCACATTACATTACGTTACATTTAGCAAATTGACATAAGATTAGAATATTGTCTTTTATTAACATAACTGTTACTCATTTAAAGAAAAACACTTTTTAACGTGCGTCTACCGTGACCACGCACGCTCGTAAATTCTGCAAAAAATAATCCGTTAAAAAGTGTTTTTCTTTAAATAAGATTAGAAATTTACTTAATTACAACAGGCCTTATACAAATCAATAAAATTTTAAAAATAGAATCTATGGATCACAACATGTCAAATAGTTGAAACCAATATACAATTGAGAATAGTTTTACATTAACGAATTTTTTACTATTTAATAGATAAATTTACAGTGATAAGCATATAGGGCCTACGCAATATTCTGAAGATTAATTCGGAATGTTTCCCAGATTTGTTAAATTTGCGAGTCTGCTGCGACCAGCGCAGTTGACGCGACCAACCACTCCAAGTCGCTTAGTGCTCAGGTCCTCTCACGATTATGTACCACCAACGCAGTATGACATTCCTATACCCAAGAGACTGAATATTTTATACGTCTTAAGAGTGTATTGGGAGACAATCCCATTATTTCTAGTAACCGCTACGAGCTTTACCATCTGTTTGTGTGCGTGCGCGTGGGCTACTGTACATAAGGTAACTTGAAATTTAATTTTAAGTGAATTGATAAGCGCTAATGTAATAGTCACCAAGCCCTGAATTTATGAATTTAGATCGACGTAGTGTACACGACCCATTCCCGCGAGAACATCTCCCGCACAATGGACCTTCGCAATCCTGACATACACAAGATTCTTATCTTCAACCAGCGATACGAGCCGTGGCCGGAAATGCAAGACGTCCTCGACAAGATGGCGTTGGCCCAAAAGCGGGCTCTACTGCGTGCCCAATCCTGCCCATCTAGCTAAAGCTTGTAGACAGAATAACTTTTGTATACTTGCTGAATGTATTTGTCACGTTTCACCAAATCGAATACTTTAATATTCGCAAATAGGTATGTAAAATCAGACACTCTAGTGTCTTAGTTCTTGCCATGTCAGTTTAAATGTTAAGGTTTGTTACAAAATAATACAAAATTGATTCAGATATTTTATTGTCATTCACAGGTGCACCCTATCATACTACAAACTACGATTCTTAGAAATATATTGACTGGAGATATTCTTGGAAATTCTCTGAGTTACGACTAATAGAGACTGCCATAGAAATGTATCTTAAGTAGTGACCAAATTCATAAAAAAAATAAACAATAGTTGAATTTATGTCCAATGTCTGTCACAATATCCCATTACAGTCAGTGGTTTCAACGGCATCAAAAGGGGTACATGGGCAAATTTACAAACAAAATGACCCTGGCATTCGCATACATCGATACGAGATAGGTTTTCCATACGTATTGATAACAGTTGCTCTAATAAAATATTCTACGAAGCGTAGCATTACGACTGATATTTCGATATAAGAACAAGAATGGTTGTGTAACAAAGGTTCAGAGTCGTTTAAAGTTACCGTAAAAACGAATAATTTTAATAGTTAATTTTTAATTGGAGATGGAAAAATAGGAGCGTATTAGTCATTATTTCATTAAATTGTAGGTTCGTTAGGAATAGGTAAATAGTATTTTAATTTATCTATACAGATAAGGAGTATCTAAGCTCATCTACATTTGGAATGTAACAATTTCTGGGATTCAGTATACAAGTAATTTTGAAGAACATTTATTATATAGAGGCTTCGTGAAAGAATTACTTGTATAAAGAACTACAAAGCTAGCTAAACTTACGTTAATAATAAATAATAATATTAAATACTCAATAAATAGGGAATAAATAATTGTGGCGAAAACGCTATTATAGTACCATAGATAAACAATTGGTAAATGTGTTTGCATAGAATCACAAAATTCGTCAATTATCAATCGAATTTGTCTCTTAGGCGCATTTTAAAGATTTCTTATGGGAAATTCACTAATTTTATATTTTGGCAAGAGCACTAGGTTAAGGCAAGAAAGAAAATTGTTAAATCCTAATAATTTATAATCACGCGAATAAAAAGCGATTTTGAGTCGGTTATTGTAAAATCATTTTTTGTAAATTGTGCTTTCAATGAATGGATTGAAAGCGTCGACGATAAATTTGAACTATTCTTATCAAATATTATATATGAATAAGACGAGCTGTGATACATTTTATTAACATATCGGAAACATTGGTGCAATTTTTTTTAATTAATTTTTGATAAAAGCTTTTCATTTGATGTACAAAACTAACACCTCTAGTTTTGTATCAATGAACAGCCGTTAGGATTTGTTTTGTGTGCGTCTTTTGAGAGGATTCTTACAAAATGGTCCCTTTATTTGTTAACCGCCAATTATTTTATTGGAACAATGGAAATTGTCTATAATACAAGTCGGGAAGACTATGACAACTTAAGATACTTAGATCGCGTTTCTTTCTTAAGATTGAGATATAGCTATATCGATATGTATAAGTGTATTTACATTAAGTACTATAGCACATTAAGTAGAATTTGAGTATATATTTGGGATGAATACGTCATCCCAAATACGTACAAGTGACGAAACAGATATGTAAATTAATCAAATATTAATAACAAATTATTTACAGACAATAGAAACAGTCAGTCTTAGTTTTAAAATCTATTCAATTGATCCGTTATCAGAGACGAGTTCATTTTTCAGTTATATGGGCAAGATTGCCAAAATAAAATTTGACTTTGAATGTTGCTATAAAAACACATCGTGGATTATCGCGGAAATATTTTTGTCAATCTGTCAATTTTATGCTCGACAGACATTAGTTAGTAGAGTTAGCCGAAATGTCAATTGTCAAAACAATTAAAGTCGTTACGTGTGATTTAGCTCCAAATATACAGTAAGTTATAGAACATCAATGGAGTTTTAATGCATTTCCAATTTACAGTTTGTGTCAAAGTGACAATTGACATGATCAAATTGAGACAGAAATAATTGTCACAGAGATTCTGAGACTTACTCATGAACAGACAACAATTTACTACGTTAATAAAGTAATTCAGAAAGTGGGCGATAATATTTAGTATCCAGAATATAAACAACAATTCATTAGCCTTTATGAAATCAAGAGAATTTTGCATTGAGATTTTCCTCTAAAATTTCGTTCTTTTGGACGATTCAGTTATGCGCAGCCCGTTTCCCTTGCATATAGCCCTCCCACCGCTTGGCCGTGTCCAGTAAAATGGGGTCCGGGTCCAAACCCGCCAGAAGGTACAGCTGGTTGACGTGAGTGGCGTGGTAGTCCCACCTGGCGATGTTGGGGCTGACGCCCAAAGTGACGTGGCGCAAATCGTAGAAGCTCCCGCTGCCCGTGTCGAAGATGGGTAGCAGGGCTTTGAGGGAGAGCATACCGTCATCGAACATCTTCTTGGCGAGCGAGATCGAGTTCTCCCCTTCGATCACGTGCAGGTCGTATAGACCGAGGAGCGTGTAGATGAAGCCATTCAGCACGAAGAGGGGTGGCGTTGTTGGGTATTCTTCGTACCTGAACCGTAATTCTTCCACTTTATAAGTAAGCTGGCACCGCGGGTTAATGTACTTTTTTGTATGTTTATTTGTTACCATTTATATATTATATTACTAGTTGACCCGGCAAACGTTGTTTTGTCATACATGTGATTTCTATTCACAAAAAAAAAATCAGGGGGAAAAATTTATGGTTGTATGTATTTTTTTAGTCATCATAGAAATATAAAAAATAAGGGCTGGCTAAAATTGTGAAATTTGGGGTAGACCGCCTTAAATTTAGGGGGTGTAATATATGTTAGCCGATTCTAGCTTACTAGGAATATGCATAAAAAATTTCATAAGAATCGGTAAGGTTTCGGAGGAGTTTGGGAACTTTGAAAATTAATATAGTATTGTACATTGGCTGTGTTATACTTAGAAAATTAATATATGAAGAGAATACAAATCAAAAGTATAATGGAGAGCTTACCACACATATTTGTCCATCCACATGGCCTTGACTCCGCCGCTGGCGCTGGCCACGTCCAGGAGACGCAGCGCGCGTTGCGCCGCTCGCAGGTACGCCACGTCCCTGCTGCGGTGGAAGGCCCGCGCCAGCACCGAGATGCCATGGCCTTGGCTCATCGCCGAGTGCCTGGAGGAACCATCGCTGTTCTATCAATGTCAACGATTGGCTGGGATTATTATAACCTATATATTATATCAACGGACTATTTTACCACGCGTTAATAAATTGATTTTATGACGCGTAGCTCAAATGGCATTCATCAGCGTAGCAATGTTTGGGACTCGACACAAGGGCTATATTAAGGTGATCGTACAAGTGAAGGGGAACTCACCAGCCCGCGGTGAGGTCGGGCACGGCGGGCGCGATGCGCCTGCGCGCCGCCACGGGCCAGCCGCCGCGGGCCCTCTGCGCGGCCACGAGCCAGCGCGCCGCCGCGAAGAAGTGCGCCATGTGCTCGCTCGTGGACACGCGCACGTTTGCCACGCTGCCCCGGCCCATCAGCACCACGCTGGATATCTGCCGTCGAAGCCACACTGTTACACCCGCTCCAATCCACCAACCGCGACGCTACCTAGCTGCCAACTCACCTTGAATTTATTTCTAGGAGACTTCCGCTTCGGCTTGTCGAGTAGGGCCCAGCCTTTCTGCATGTCCGTGATTAGATCACGGGTGAGTCGCCGCCACTTGTATTCCAAGCCGATGCCGTAGTATATGTGGTCGTCCTGAACACATTCGCACATTCTATAACTAATTATTTCCAAATCATAAGAGGTTAATCATAGTGATGTGTTTCTGTAACTAAGACGAACCACCGCAAACTGTCAGAGGGTCCCCAGATCGATTCCAGGTACATTGAACATTTGTGTGATTAGCATAGTCTGTGGTGTGGGTGTTGTAATATGTATTTATGTAAAACGATGTGTCTATCAGCTGTTAGCACCCACAACAAGCTGAGGGCGAACTGACCGTGTGTGAACTTACCAATGCATAAATAAGTTGCGTACTTGTCACATAATGCAAGTAGACGGTCTCCCTTTTATCTTTGTTCTGCAAAACCACCGTCAAGGAGGCGTTAGGTTTCAGGCGCAAATCCACACTTAGCACAAAGTCCTGGCTGATGTTAACCTTGCACCACACTTGACTGGCGGCCTGCTCGGTTGTCGTAAACTTCAAAACGTTCGATTTTAATTCTGTGTCGAATTCGCGAGTCAAGCTCGCGTCCGCACTGACGATCCAGTTGCCTAAAGTTTTGTCACCGTCGTCGATTATTTTGACTCTCGGTTCGGGCTCCGTGAGATTCTTGCTGTAATGTGCGAGGCCGAACTGGGCTATTTGGGTCGGGTAGAAGAAGCCCTTAGGCTCCCATTGTGTAGAGACGGGCACGCCCTCTATCCCACTGATGCATTTCACCCGGTCTCGCACTTCCACATTGTAATTCTCGAAAGTGGTAAATGTGCCACGGGGATCGTATTTCTTTTTGGGGTGATACACCTTGCCGTAACTGTGCGACCATTCGAATCGTTCGACGCCGTCTGCCGGCAATATTTTGCCGTATACCTAGAAGAATATATAAATATAGTTCATATTGCAAGCGTTTCTTTTATTTGTCCCAATAGAAAAATTTCGAATTTCGGTAATTCCCATAAGCGACCTGAGGGTTGTTGAGTATGAAGACTTGAACTTTATATATATACTAGCTGATCCGGCAAACGTTGTTTTGCCATACATGTGATATCAATTTTCAATTAATTATTCGAATATTATTTAAAATTTGACACTGCGATGGTAGGTAGCGCCGGTCCGGTTTAGCGCCGTCTGCCGGATCCAATGTAAAACATTCCAAAATCAACAACTACTAATAATTTAAAAATTAAATAAAAAAAACATTGTCCAGCGGACAAAATTGTGAATCTCTACCATTCCCAGATCCCCTTGAACACACACAAAAAATTTCATCAAAATCGGTCCAGTCGTTTAAGAGAAGTTCAGTGACATACACACTCACAGAAGAATTATATATATAAAGATTAATCAAATAACTCAATCTTTTTAAAGATAACGTCACTATTCTGTCACAGTATGTATCTTTCATATCGCAAATTTCTGAAAATTTATCTTTTGACATGTCCTCATCATGTTAAAATAACAAGAAAGAAATTAGTGATTTTAAATATATTTTCTTGTTACTATTGAAAATAGTAAACATTATTCGTCTATTTGTAACATTCTCGACAGCAATTCCACTGATTGGCCATTATCCCAAAACTTTAAAAGCATCGGCCAGCCCCGAGAGATATAAACGTGCACACGAGATTATAAATATTTAATTAGCTTTCCAACTTTACACAACACAGAAAATCCACGTGTCATTTTTGAAATTTAGATACCGGATTTCTATTCTTAGTCATCATATATCTATTTCATCAATCATAATAAAAAAACATTCAATACTTCATAATTTCAAAATAAATTCTATTATAAAATAATTTCTAAATATCTCATCTGCACTGTGGCGCAGTTAAATGCTTTTATAATGAGAGAGCGAGCATTTGGCAACGTTTACTTTTGCACGATGCAGATCCGCGCAGGAGATAATTAGCTATTTCAGTCCAAGTTCGGAGAATTATTAAATATTTTTTTAGAACGCCCTACGGCTTACATCACATAAAATAAACGTTCTTTGGATATAGGCATATTACATCCACTTATAGTTTGCTGTGTGTTTTTCTATGTGAGCAAGTGTCACAATCACATATTGAAGGTTCTTTGGGAGCCCCATTATGTTTTTAATATTTATTGCTGTAGCAACAATAGAAATATGTATACTACATGTGTAATTTCCTATCACAATTCATGAGACAGACAAACATTAAAGTCTCAGTGGTTCCCGTTTACTTTTTAGGTATTCAACTTAAAACAGGAATTCACCTGACAGCTAGATAGATACTACTTTGTAATTTTGTTTAGTCAATTATTAGTAATTATCAGAGTATACAAATTGATTATGTAGTAATATACTTTTAATTCTTACCTCAAAATACTTGTGTATAAAAGAGAAGGGGATGTAAACTTCGTCGTGATCGCGATGACACACCACGGAGTACTCCCCATTAATGAGGCACTCAATATCCTCACTATTACGATTGCTCCTGTCCTTGTTGAGCGAACCTATTATATAGTATTTACGTTTTACATTTAATAAAAAAAAACATTGATTGAAATTTTATAGTGAAATTATTCATGAATATACACTACAAGCATATGATGTGTGTATAATAAAGATTTATAACTGACTGATAGTAAAAATAATAAATAAATAATTTACTAGGTCTCAATGTTATATCTGTGCAATGACTCCAATACAGCATAACAAGGAGTGCTCCACCACACAGTGCCGCTAGGGCTACCCGCATATTCCACCGCACCAGCATCATTGCTGCCTATAATAAAGAAATATTTGAACAAACCACATGTGACAGGCATGTAATAGGGTGTTTACACTATAACTAGTTATGACATAAATGATATATTGCATTGAGGCAAAAGTATTTGAATAAGATATTATTCACTTATTTTGTAACTGAATTGGAGATATACTAAATACAAAAGTTTTAATGATTCACTGTACAACTGACTTAATAAAATTAAACACATTTAATAAAATATGAGATTCCAAGAACATTTTCACACAATGTTCATTCTTGACTTTATGCATTCTTATGATAAGTACCTTATATGGGCAGTTGAGTGTGCATATTTGATATTACTTTAAGATATCTATTTTTAAATGATAATGTATGGAAATTTTTAAAATCTTTTTAAATGACTACTGAATCTAATATTTCTAGAAAAATTTAATGTGGGTGTCACAATTCATGTTTGTTTATGTGCTAATAGATCATATTTTAGGAATCCCAACTCACAAATCTAAGATTGTATATTATTTGGCTTATAACTAAGTTTGTTACTGATTCAAATGTACTTACTTTTCACAAAGCGGGCCATTCGTGAGAGCCAAAAATAAATATTTTGTTCACATTGCGGTATCATATGGTACTAATTTAACTACGATTCAATGGACCAATATTTTTTTGTTTGTACAGCTTTCGCTTTCCACACTTTGTATCTACTTGAGTTCATATAAATATAGAAGTATTTCCCGTTCAATAAACAACATAATATTCACTTTGCGTGTTCATTTCAAACTTTAATTAACAAATCAGAATTGAGAATTCCACACCACTAAGTACAACTTGACATATTTATTTACAATAAAAAAAAATAACAGGAACAAATGATGTAAAGTGTCAAATTTGATAGCTGTCATTTTTGATAACTGACACTAGTTACCCTTAAGGACTTGCCAAGTTTTAAGCCTATTGACTACACGCACCGCGAGCCGAGCACCGAGCCGTAACCGTTTGTATACAAATCTGATATCGACATCGTCCACAGACTACTCAAGCGCCGAGTAGTGGTCCAGTTGCTTATGCACTTTGGTAAGCCTCACTCTTACATACTTTTTACTTCCCAGTGGTAAATTCTCTTTAAAAAATGACTGACTCATCGCATGCGGAGCAGCTTACATCTCCATATGACGAGCGCCACGCCGAGCGGCAAGCTCACTGTCGTCGCAATATTGGATGTTCACATGCAGTGATGTACAAAATCACTTTATAAGGGGTTAGCTGCCCGAGAATCACTAACGAAATAATCGTTCCGTTTTTTATTTACTTCCGCTTTAAAGGTTCATTCTATTCATTCATATTCAGTTATTACATAAATAGTTCAAAGGTTAAATATGGCTTCCGATCAACAATAGCAGTTCTACAAATAATAAGCTTATAGTAACGAGATTAACTAGACTGTTGTGTCATAGTATAAATGACCTTAACTTTTACACATGTTGTACACATTTTGTTTGGTTAAATATTTTAAGAAAACATTTTCAATTATTGAAAACAGCAAGATAAATAAATTTGTTTCTGTATTAAAAAAATATTAAGGAGATCGGGAATAAATATAAATACATAAAAGCAAAATATTACAGTTTTATTCTATGGAGATAAGATAGCTAGAATTATGTTAAACTATTTTTTAAGTACTTTGGGGAAATAACCTCAACTGCTAACAGTCTAGTTTGATTTCACAGTTCGTTATTCATTGTTTGCCTCCCGGGCATATATAAATACTAACTTATACCTCAACTTACTACCTCACAGTGCAATAGGTGTAGTCAAAACAGCTTGCGCAGGACAGTTTATCTCTTTAGCCGACTGTCATCCTTATGTGAGAGCAGTTGAGGCGTGAATCGTCTAAAGATTTTAGTAGATGTTGTCGAAGTGTACTCATCGCATCCCAAGTCCATTGGTAGAAGGAGGTCAGTGTGCGTGCGAAGTGGGTCAGGGCGGATGCAGTGAGGCTCGGGAGGCGTCGGGCACACTCGTGGGCGGTCGGGGACGCAGGCGCGGGAAGCACATCGATCGCCGCCCACGCGGCGCAGCGCCCAAGTGCTCCGCGAGTAGTGACGCGAGTCCCGGGCTGTGCCCCTCGAAGATGGCGGCGTGAACGCGCGCCCGCGGCCCCGCGGTCATGCCGCGATGGCCAGAGAGGTAACGTTCGTGTGTCCAGCGCCGCCGCTTACGTAACCACTGACACGCCCGACGATGGTTAATATCAGGGTGGTAGCGAATCTGCTTGTGCCATCCCGTGTCTGGTCGTGTCCAGCCGCCCCTCCCCGCCCTTGTGTAGTGCTAGTGCAGTGATTCCAGGACTGTTCCTCAGTTGCAGCCCCGTCACGAGCACATCTCTTTTCTCGTGCACACATGCAGCCTTCGAAAAAGGGCTTCTTCCCTACTTACTTACCTACTTTACATATTACCTGTAAAAAAAAATAATTGTAGTTTGATAAAATTCGTAACATAACCTATAAATTGATACGTAAAAATAGGGCAGAATGTCATATCGATTTGAAGGCAGTATTAAACTATAGATAAAAAGTCCCTGTAAAGTTATAATTATTTATATTAAAAAGTATTGACCGATGCGAGAAAATAAACTCGTAGAAGCATATCTGTAGCGTTTGGCGTAGCGCCTAGAATAGATGCTACGATAAAAATAGATTTTCCTTTGATTTCTATGCTCTTGTTCGGGAGTTTTGTAATCGACACAAGTAGTTAAAAGTGGCTACATTATATTAAAATATAGACTAAGTTAGGATGTTATAACGTCGACCGATCAGGAATTGTGCAATTTAATTTGCCTTCTTATATCCTATAAAGGTATTAACCTAGTTAGTTAGGCACCTACACTGTAATGTCAATGCAATATGATATTTGTTTAAATATTGACTAAAACCTTATTCCAAACGTAAGGGTGAAAGTAGCTATTTTTCACATGTTTGGCTTTTTAATTTTTAATATAGTTATTATGCAGTGAAATTAAGAAGGTAAAACTTGGTTCACTCTATTATGACATGGATGTTGACAAAATAACACCTTGTTTGCATGTTCATTCAATATAAACACATACAATCATGGACGATAAAAGTGTTTCATATCTCTTAAATAAACTTCATCTTTAAGTCTCCTTCAGATCCTATATTATAGATAATTTGGAGTTACGAAGCAATAAAATTACATTTTCACTTTACTGTTTCCACAACTCTGTCGATCTGCTATGTAACAAATACTCGTTGAGCAATAACAATATCAATATTTAAAGCATATATAATCTAAAAACGATGCCAACATATCACAATGAACAAGTAATTCCGATATTTAATACAATTTCTTTCGATTTCTAGTTCGACACTGATTTTTGGGCTCTTATTGCTAATTCGTATACATAACATCAATATAAGGTTAAATGCGTTTTTTTTTTCTACATTGTAACCCGATAAAAAGTCTATTATATTGCAGGCGTGATATAACATAAATATTTGAGGTTATGGCCATTCTTGTATTGTATTTTTTGTACCCTCGATTAATTTTCATAAACCTCGCATTCGAAAAGTCAAATTATAAAGTAATTGAATGAAATTTAGTCTTTTAATAATTGTTTAGTGAATCAATAAAAATGAAAATATATAAATATTAAGAAGTAATAGTCTGTCTGTAGTGTTTTTGAAAAACCTGCTCAAAACGAACGGTACGATTATTTCAGTTTGGTATAGATAGAAGTGAAAATACTTAAACGCGACCGGGAGATTGGGCTGCCTCGTTACGCCAAAACTTTAATATCTTGGTAACACCTTTCAATGTATTAAAACTAATAACGTACATCGTTACGTTAAAAATATATTTAATAGAGCTCCCGAGTTCAAATGCATTTATTTTTAGAAATTCTATGGTATTCGAAAACATTAAAGTGTTTAAACATACATTTCCTGTCAAACTAAGTTCACGGGTTCACCACAAATGAAACATTTATGTAATTGACAATAAATTACAAAAGTAATAAATTAATAAATTATGATAAAAATGTTTAATATAAAATATGTTTGACATTGCTTTTAATTATCTATTAGGAAAACAAAGGTATTCCAACTAAAAGAACTAAATATTTAAAAGTGATACAACATTTATTTATGTATTTTGGCAAAAGCTGTAAATAAATTTAAATTAAATACACTCATATGTGTTAAGCACTAAGCTGTCTCTATTCATTAAAGCTCCAACACAGTATGAAGGAAAGAGATGAATTAGTACTTTTGTTACAATAGTGTACTGACAGATTTTGTTGGCAAGAGAAATCTGAAACCCAACTAATATTTCTACATCAGAAATTTATTACGAAAAAACCACAATCTGAGCATTTGATCTTTAAAACTAGTTTTATCCATAAATTGTAAAAGATGGCAATTTTGTTTATTTTAACCACGTTATTTTAAAATCAAATAGTTTTGAAACTTATTTTTTAGTTCTAGGCAAAAGACTGTATTATTCTTGTGCGATCTATGCGGTAACTTTACATTTTCATCCTAAAATTTAAAATATATTTAGTATAAATCAAAGAAAACAATCAATTATAAAATATGTTCTTTTGTTATATTCGTTTTATTTTTATCACTACATCTGCTACACTCGTAGCTATATCGTAGCATCTCGTAGACAGTTCAATGCCAAAGATTGTATCAAAACTAAAATATGAATTTTTATCTATAGCAGAATATCGTAGCTTAGAAAAAGATATGATAAACAGCGTTCACAAGATTTTTGTAATTTCCATAGAGACGTTGCAAGCTCCAATCGTGGGCGTACTATAAATTACAATTGCTTTTTAATATCCTTGTGAAACCGAAAAGTGCATCATTGGTGTTGTTAATTTCGAAGATGTTACGGCATCGGACCGGCGCTGCAGTGCGGGTCTGAGGGTCTGCGGGGGTGAGGGGAAGGCGGGGGTGCACACCTCACCCCCGCCCAGGAGGCCGCGACCCGGTCATGAGTCAGTCCTGCCAACTTAGCGCTTACAGCGATAAATGTACTAGTTACTTAAAATGCTGCACGAATCTTTAAATTATTTATAACTATATTATTAAAAACATTATATTGGTTCTTCTTTTGTTCTCTCAACATATGTGTCGTTTGTTTTGAGAAAGTGACAGGTGCAAATGTAGGTGTCATTCATACCCGTCAAAACGGCACTTTACCGGTACTAAACGGTTGTCTATACATGGTTGACTTTTCAAACAGATGAATTTTTTAGCGATAATAGCGCTGTCTAAAGCAATGGCAGCGTAATTTCGCAGCTGAGTTGGCTGTACTGTCAGGAGTTACGATTCGCGAGGCATTAGAGCCGCCGCGGCGCCCGCCGGCGCAACGCGCCGACCGAATCTACTTAACCTCTAAAACTAATTATATTACACATACGCATTTGGTAGAATTCTATTTAGCCGCGTGAGTATGTAATTGGATTACCGAAGCGTGGATTATTACGTAAAGTTGTGGAGTGCCAATGATTACTTTCATTCGGAGGTGACAAAATTTTATAGATATTATTTATGTGTTCGACACTTATTATAGGTATATTAATTGACTGCGTGAAAATAGTCATTTTCCATATAATGGACAATAAACATACGTTTCTTATTTTGTGATCGCAATTTGTTTTAAATAGTTAATATTTGACTGAAAAACAAAATGTTTCAACTGAGAAATAATTTTAGTCTTTCAATTGATAAGTTGATATTTTTATACTGTTTTACTTTAAAGGATAGACAATTAAGTGGACTTTGAGTGAAGTGAGTGCCATCAATATGATTGTCGAAATACAAGAGGTAATTTTAGTGATTATTACCTTAGCTGCATCCTCATCACTCATTCCGTCAAATGATTTGTTCATCTCCCTCCGTTTTACATTTTGAATGTCGATTGCCCTCACGAAACATCCACTACAAATCCAAATGCAATAATTTTTGTTTCGCTTCAACGGAGACCCTCGAAAAATCGCCAGTGTTATCTAGAAAAAAAATTAAATCTAAATCTGATTTACATGATCCTCAATAATATTAGTGGTGGGCTAATTAGGCCTAATGGTGGGTTCGTTTATATTAAAGATCGTGCAGGAGTCAGTAGGTCAACGCACAGTGCGTGCAGGGGCGTGTCAGTGAGTGGGACGACGGCGGGGCGCGGGGGTGAGATAGGCAGCTCGGGCGTTGCACCCAGTGCAGTCTTGCAGCCTTGCAGGATGTGGACACCGGCCTGTCGTAGCCCCTACCCCGTAGCCGCTACGCTGTATCGCGTAGCGCAAGCATGATTTTCAGTTAATGCTTTGTAGCTAATGCCCTCATCTCATCGTAAACCTAACTTCCTAAACATCTGTAAATATAAAGTATTAAATATTTGGAAAAGTATTTCAAGGAATTGATTATTCATAAGAGTTTTTCTTCAAAAATAACTATACGGTTGAATACAAGCATTGTATAATGGGCTGCATGCTAATTTACCAATTAGGCAAGTTTCAAGTCAGTTTATATGTTACTCATATATTTCTATAACTTGTGTATCTATTCTACGTGAACTTTAGTAGTATTTTAGTGCTTTAAAACTGACTTCGTCGATAAAAAAAATCGGCAGAAGAATATAAATTCTAAATAACAGACGTCTTAGCGTGCCTTGTGTTTCTAATGTAAAAATGTTTGCAGGAGGTTAGAGGAAAGAGGCCTTTTAAGATCTGGGACAGCTCTCGAAATGTAAGAAAAGGGCTGGTCGTAACTAGTTTTGAAGAATTAATACATAGAGGTTAGTGGAAATAGTTTTATTTCTGAAATAATCGTATTATGTGCTACAGTGTATACAGTAGTAACATTCCTCGGAAATTTCAACTTTTGACATATTTGTGTTTAGAATAACTTTATTTACCTCAGATGTATATTCCATTGGTATCTTAAGCAATAAATAGGCATTTCCTGTTTGTGTAATGCGCTTCAGTGTATATTAATATTTATCTAGTACCTTTGATTAGGGCTGGCTCAAGTAAACAGTTTACAGCGGGTCAATGGGATTTGTCACGGCTCACGGTTCCACGCTTGACCCGTTTTCTGGGCCTAGGGGCTCGCCCTGGTCAGTCTAGCTCTGTACTGCGCACTAACTTAACGTATCTAGCACAGTGTTTTATATATAATATAAGGTGTGAAACTTTTATATTATTTGTCGGTAGGCAGATATCTTGATATTACACAAAGTTATATTATATCTATGAGTTAAGCTGTGAACTTTATTGATTCGTAAGTTGTAATAGGGATTTTAAAATAAATATTGTTGGTTCCAGGAAAAGAGAAGCTTTCAGTAGCAGCGAGTGAGCCGGTGCGGCTAGTGTTGGAGAGCGACGGCACGCAGGTTGAGGACGGCGATTACTGGCGCACTCTCCCCCCTAATACTGTGTTGCTTCTGCTACGGCCCGGCGAGCGCTGGTACCCCACAGGCGTCGATGTTATTAAAGCTGGTCAGTTGTCATCTCAATCTTTACACATAAAAATATATAAAATAGAACAGATCAATTATTTGAGCTTCAGAAGATCCCAACGGTTGCTCAGTGAATTCGTGTGTCTCTTTTCAGCGATATCTGCAATACCGAAAATAGTATGCGAGACGATCCACGCGCTCGAGTTGCACGATGAGACCCCTTCATGGAAGATCATGGACAACAAGGGGCGCGTCACTGTGGTCCTGCACTGGGACCAGCGGCCGCAGGCATCGCCGGCTGCACGTTCGCCCAGCCGCCAGGTCAAACCCGACCGACGGCCCTCGCTCGTCATCCAGACATCTCTCGATCGGCCACAGCCACCGCCTCCCCACATCACAGTGGTCAATCATGATGAGCCAGGACCTGCGAGACCGCGACTCGCCCGTGCGGGGTCCTCCCTCGACCACCATGTGCACACGGCTGAGTGCCGGGCCGCACCGCCGACGCACGCACCGCGACCGCCCGCTGACGAGTGTGACTTCCATTGCTGCGCACTACACGAGGAGGGTCGCCGCATTGCCGTGCACAAGAGCGTCGCCACTTCGCCCATACAGGACGCTCAGCCGCGTGCGTCACCGCAGGGTCGGCCCAAGGGTCACGTGCGCTTCTTAGACGCCGAATCTGCGCGCCGCGGCGAGCGGGACTCGTCCGAGAGCGAGACGGAGAACACCCTCGTTGAGGACGAGGCCGTGACATCCGAAAAATTTCTGCTCCTCATAGACCAGCTTAGCGTTGACCAAAAGCGGCACCTCACGATAAAAGACATAGGTATCATTTTAGAGCGGCTGAGCTCAAAAATTTTAGACGTGGAGCGGTTAGACAGGGAATCGGAGTCAGATGACTGCTACAATTGGACGATCAAAGCGACGATTCGGGGGGACGCGCTGCGCGAGCTCGGCGTTATATATAACGGCAATTACTACGCGATTAGCGAGCACCCCGGCTACCGAGAGGAGAATGAAGAGGCGGGAGATGAGGCCGAGGAAGAGGAAGAAGAAGATCGACTCTGATCGGGCCTGTGCGGCGCCGCCGTGCCCGCCGCTGCCGCGCTTCGCCTGGCGCTGTGCCGCGTCGCCGCGCGCTGACCGCCGCACAACACTGCATTGCAAACTCATTGCCCGCCGCGGAGAGACAACGAGACAGCACTGACTGCAAGACGGTCGATCAGAGTGGAATAACGTACCAGCAATATCTCGGGGTGTGTTTCAAAGAGCAGCGACGATTCGATTCGAGACATGTTTGTTTGAAACATGCAGTCGCACATAGAGACTTTTATGAAATTTAGCCTCGGCTGCTTCGCGTCCCCACCCCGTGAGGAGCGACGCGAGACAGCGAGGTATAGTTTAATAGTGAAATTAATATAAGTAAAACTGACTTCCTATCGATTTCTAAGATGAATTAATCGTGGCAGCCGTGCACTCCGGCGAGCCGTATGTAGTTAATATACGCGTATAATACGTCGACACCAGACATGGTAACAGCACAAATATGGATATCATCGACATTGTTTTCGATATATTATTAGATATGTAATAAATTATACACGACTTAGCAAGTACTACTCAAGAAATTTGATTTCATACACATGACTTATCAACTGGGAATTTTCTGAAGCAGTGTCCTTTCCGTCATTATGTTCTAACAGCCATAGATTGGAGTTTTAATTTAAATTTGGCCTAATCATTCTGCCGTCAAGACCCAATTCGTTATGATCATTCATTAACATATTAACATGAAAATTAATAAAACAATAAATATAGAAAATTAGACTATTATATACACGACGCTCGTATTCGGTATAGGAAAAAAATATTATTACTGGCTAAGGCAAATAATGTTGCCCATAGTATTCGTTAACGTGGTTGCGAGTCAGGCGGACTGGCCGCTTGGGGACATTGCATCTGGGTCGTCGATAAAGAAATAGAAAGCGATTTCCAAGAGTGAGTTTAGAAAATATGATAGATAAATAAATAATGCTAATCAATAAAATTACAATGTTATAAAGAGGTTGTAATAAAATACGATAGAACCGCCATCCCATCTTATCATCGTGCATCGTGCCGAATCGACACTTGTTAGCGGTAAGTCGAATCTTGTACCTAGCTCTATAATTGTAGTATTATTGTAATGTTTTTAATTTTTGTATAGTACAGTCATAAATCACTGATGTATGATATAATAAGTTTTACAGTCGCCATGCCCGGGGCGTTATAAATTGTATAGATATTTAAGGTTAAAGTTATTAATATTATGAATAAGTACAGGTCACTAGCGCACCTACGAATGATCAGGTCACGTTCACTCATATAATGTAATTATTGTACGAACGACCGCCTGTACGATTCTGGTTCGGTTATTTATTCACTCATGTCAATGTTATTTTTTGTAAATCCGTGAAAATTGCTTCTCGTTGGCGTGGCTCAAATATTGTTCGATGCTCGGTGCTTATCACATACTTGTACATTTGAATGTGTTCACAGAGTAATAAACATTATTGTTAAGCTTACACAGATTATTGGTTAAACTTAAAATTTGACGGATCATTAATATCGCAGGCATCACGCTACTTAATAGAGATTTATGATTTACCAATTTGAAAGTTTATAAAAAAATCATTTTTCACAAATTATGAGAGCGAGATTATACATATTATATGCCATAGGTATGCCATTCCTCAAAAGTTTGAAAAAAAATCCTTGAAAAGCGATTTTTACGGGTAACTGAATATTTCGGTCCATTTCAAGTATGTATAATAAAATCGTAATTATTAATTAATTTTATAATGATTTATTTATTCTAAAATCGTTCGTTGGGTAATATACAAAAACTCATTCTTTTGAGACCTTTTTTATAAATTCATTCGCCGTGCATCGTTCAGCAAGTGTTAACATACAAACAAATACACAATCAATGTTATCTTAAATCCGGTACGAATGTGATAGTTCATTTTCAAAATTGAAATTCAAAATCTGTTATATTAGAACTAAATTAATTTATATAATGCCCAATTTAATAAAAAAAAATTAAGATGGATATTGTAAGGGGGCATGGATACCGATAATCATATTATAGATATGCGATCGAAACTGTCTTATGATATTACGCTATATAAAAATGTAAATTGGCTGCTGAAGAACAAAATGATATACAAATTAGCAAGTATCAACGTTCTCCTTTAACTCTTACATAAAACAATAAACAATAAATTTAGTGAACGTTAACAAAAATGAAAAGAGTTAAACTACACACCCGTTTGATGCTCTTTTTCGAGAAGTAAAAATGTAGCGAACAGCAATAATATTGGTTAATAAAGCGACTGTATACATGTAGTCGAAAGCTTAATTTTATTATTAGGTACCAAAAGTGTCGAATCTCCTCTTTTGTAAATAACTTTAAGTCTGTCTTTGTGTCTGTATATCCTAAGTGTAATGATGTCGATTGAACTGTCAGCCACTATTGTAAACATATTCATACGGATGCTGGACATGATTTTTTTTATATTAAATAGTTTCATGATTTGTAACATCTACTTGAATATGTATAACAGAGAAACCGCGAAAATGTTTTGACCGTCTCAATATTTTAGAACTTTAGCACCACATCTTCGTGCCAAAATTCTAATTCTATTCTTGTTTGGAACTTTACATTTTGTAATTTTATACACAAATATATTATCATCGCTATTGTGCCAAAACCGAGGCCAAAACATTGAATGATATATACGCAGCAGACAATATGCTACTTAAATGTAAACATTTAAGCATTCACAGAATTTTTATTTAAAAAAAAGGTTTGCATATTACAGAGACATTCAAATCTTTAATGTTAACATTTTGTCAATCAATAGGGCCGCAACGCATGCTGAATATTTTTAAGCTTTACAACGTTAATTTTAAAGGGTGTTATGACATTTGTATGTTACTTATTCAATTGTTTCATTGTACAGTTAATATTGTATGAGTAATAGCGATACTTTACGCACATACATATTATTTTTGTTTAAACTAGTTAAGTGACAAAGTACACATGCTTAAAATATATTTTTGTTCAGATTTATAATAGCTTCCCTTAGCTATTTCATATTAAACATTGAAACTTGCCTTTCGTTAGTTAAATAATAATTGTTCTAGTATTTTTTACTGTCTCAAATGTGTTGCCGTTCTCCTGTGTAAATATGTTTTTCAATTATGAGACGAGTAAAATATTGAGTGTTAGTGACATATATTAAGGTCAAAAGCAGGAAGACTTGTTGGGGTCCTGTGGAGTACCATCGACAATTTAATTCTTAGCAATATTCTCGTGACGTTTAGTTAATGTTAGTTTATTGAGAGAAATTTGCTCCATTTGTTCAAGATATTGTTAATGGGATATGCCCAAAGCGATCGCTTTAACGAATAAAATAAATGTGGACTGTGGATTCAATCCAATTGCGAAAGGGATTTTGATTGTATTTTTAATGTTTGAAGCGACTGTAATTCATTTTATTAAAATCTTATTGAGAAGCGACAAATATTTCAGTATTTCCATATCGAAGCCTATGTATTATTCCCTACTCATCGTTAAGATAAATCACATATTGTAAGATTAATTATTTGCGAAGCATCGATCTTTCTTTAAAAATGTTTCTATTTGAATCGTTCATAGACTGAGGCAGGACCGGTTTTTGTTTGTAAAATTAAGTGATGTACCCGAAAATTCACTGCCACTAATTTAAAAATAAAAATATTCAAAACAATTTTTAGTCTATTTCTTATTGCACCTTAAATCTAATTTGTACATTTTTATAAGCTTTTATAAATATATTTTAAAAAATTAAATATAATTGAAGGGTTGCGTATATATCTATTTATTTTTAGACAACACAATTTGTAAGAAATATTTGATTCTAACTGTAGCTTGAGTGATCTGTTAAAAGTCTGACTTATAAGAGAATGAGTATATAGTATTGAGACTTGACTTAGCCTGTGCCAACTAGCTGCTAATAACTAATACTGTTATCTGTGGCCTGTGTCTACTAAGTAATACATACATCCAAATATTTTGGTTTTTATGTAATTAATTATTTTATTTTTCTTTCGTTAAGTGAATTAAAGATTTAGTTACTGCGAAATGAGAGTGTACTGAAGATTTGAAAAAAATATTGTGATAATGAATATGACTCTAGAATCCGATTTAGGGCACTCGCCACTATCACGACTTACAAATGAGTCTCGAAATTTACTTTCCTCTCTACTGAACACAAAAAAGATACTTCCCTGTGTATGCCCCGATCAAATTAAGCGACATAGGTGAGATCTAAATTATGTGTAATGTTACTTTAAAAAACATCTGAAGAATGTGTAATTTTACCATGCAGAAGTCTCGCTTCGTTTTTTTTATTGCGGTCAATATATTAGGGACTTCTTATTCGAATCTTTTTAGAACTTAGGGGCTGCTTGAGGCTCATTCTAAATTTATTTCTTAACCATTTTTAATTTTTATATTGAAAAAATTATGTTAGCTATGTTGTTTTCATCCAGGGATTGGAGGGGAGTAGCATCACTTGCCAATATTTCATCTGAAATAGCAGCTAGCATAAAAGAATACAATGACAAGACTGGCAGAGTCTTAGATCTTTGGATACAGCGTAGTGATGGCACAAGTACTGTCGCAAGGCTTCTTGAAATACTGCAATGGATTGACAGATATGATGTTCATGATGATTTATTGGAACTAGCAAGGAATAATCAACTTTTAGGTAAGTGATTATTACAACATATTAAAAAGAACACAAATAATAATGTAATTTGTTTTGTAAATGTTGCATTATTTTCAACTTTGTCTTATTGTTCCTTGTCCATTATTTGGAAGAAATACATGAAGCCACTTACCAAGCCAGCCAAAAAAGCCAAGAAAATATTATTTTGTCTATGCATAATGATTTATTGTATTCAAATTTACCAAAATGTTAATTAGTCTAAAAATTGCTCAATCTATTGATTATCTTGTGATTTATGATAATCAAAACATGTTTGTATCATTGATGTATAATGATTGCAATTAATGTAACAATATTCAGGTATGCTTTCTATACAGAATTTTATAATTATATAAATGTGAAATGAAAGTAAAATATCTAATTTAAAAAAAAAATGTTCTCTCAGCTCAACCTCTAAATGGTGTACAAATACATGGTGGAGTACCTCATATCACCGGAGACAATGAAGAAGATCTCATTACCTTTGAGGATAAACAATTTGGAACACCTCAACATTATCATGCATTTGTGCTGTATGCGGAGGAAGACAGTAACTTTGTTAAAAATGAACTCCTCACTAGAATGAGAAATGAGGGTTTTAGAGTAAGTAAATTGCTAAAAGAAAACCAATTATAACTATTATTTGTTCATAGTTCCAAAATTGCTGAGTTAGTCTGTAATTTTGCATTGCATATGTTTAATCCATTGATTTTATTTGCCCAGCCCACCTTCCTGATTGTGTTTAAATGTTGTTGAATAGTTTACAATTCTAAACATATATAAGCTGTATATATTGTATAGTAGCTATATTTATTTGCAGTTGTGCATAGAAGAGGACCTTCTTCCTGGTCACAACACCCGATTTGCTGCTGTTGCTCGTTTGTTGACAGAGCGGTGTCGGAAAATTATTCTAGTTTTTTCTCCAGACTTTCTGGTCAGCCCTGCAATTAGGTTTTATACAAATTTGGCTCAAGCTGATGGAATTGGTAAGTCTTGCTGAATTTAAACGTCACAATCTCTTATACATCAGAATAACACAGGCCACAATTTTTGTGAATTGTCCAAAACTGTACTAATCATTATTGTTATAAATGAAATTAGTATAAATCTGATATTTAAAGTAGATAAATTATAGTGCGAATATAACATCTCAATATTGTTGGGCTGTTATATTTTTTCAAATGTGGCCAAAAATTTATGATGTAATAATTAAATTCAAAATTATACTTATTTTCTACGCCACGCGAATATAAGCTTTTCCAAAATAATTCTGTATAGAGGATGTTATGGGCTAGTTAAACAAGCTAGTTAAATTAAATAAGTGGGTTTATGTCTCTTTCATTGAGAATCAAGAAGGACCTAAGGACCTCTCGAGTTAACGGAGCATTTTAGCCTAAGCTTATCTTCCAGTGAAGCGAGAGCTCAAGCTGCTGCCGATAGAATTAGTACCCACAGTGCTGCCAGCGAATCTGCGGCACTATTTTTGTCTCAAATACTCGTCAGAGTTGTCCAAGATCTGTAATTTTTGGGCGAAACTAAAAATGTCATTGGAAACCAAAGACTTACCGAGGTGAGAGAATACTTCATTGATTTCCTTGCTTAGAACTTTAAATGGTTCGTTCTACTTGCTAGAAGCAAGTTTTTTGACACACTTCTTTTACTATTTTATAAAAACCTTCCAGGCTACACTCGACGTCATCCTGCCACTCTGCGATTAACATAATGGAGATCTCGGAGCAAGCCATAGAAGCTCCTCCAGCCAAGGATTATTTAGGGCTCCCGAGCATTCCTAGGACGTCAGCATCTCTCACGGGCCTAGACTCGATCAATATCCATTACAAACAGGCACACGACACAAAATCGCTCTCGCCGTCGAGCGAGAAGAAGAAAAGTGGATATTTCACAAATATTTTCAGTAAGCTTAAAGGTAAAAAGCACAAAAAGGCAATAATGCTCCCGAACTGATACAAATATTGTGTTCTCACAATGCAAATCCGTACTAAGTGCATTTTACATACAAATGTAAGTCCTGTAATCCAAGTATCTAAGTGATAATCTACACTTAAACGCGTTTTAAGTTTGAGTGAAGTTTTGGAATATGAGTTTGTCACATTAAAGCTATAAAAAAAAAAAAAAAAAAATTTTTTTTTTTAAAAAAAAAAAAAAAAAAAAAAAAAAAAAAAATAAATTTTTTTTAAAAAAAAAAAAAAAAAAAAAAAAAAAAAAAAAAAAAAAAAAAAAAAAAAAAATGGGTAAAAAAAAAATTTTTTTTTTTTTTTTTTTTTTTTGTTTATAATTGGTTGAAATCTTTGTCACACTCAAATATTTAATGTTAGGTTAGCTGTTTATAAGCTTCAAAAAATTTATATTTGTTAAACAAATTTTCAATTCCATGAAATTCATTAATTTTAAAAAAACCTATGTTGAAGGACACTCCACTTTCTAATTATCTTTACATAATTTTTGTATGTTATTTAAAATCACATTTATATCTAACAAACAATAATTAATCATTTAAATATATATTTCCTATGAGATTAATATAATAATTTTTTATTAGTTAAATGCTTAGTGCAAAAATGGTGCTTCCAAGAGTTATATATATATTTTCTGTATAAATAGATGTAAGAAAATAAAACCATATTGAACATTTCATTTTTTATTTTAGACCAAGTCTTTCCTAGTTCATAACTTAGTTAACACCTAGAATAGTTTACCTCAGTATAACTATACAAGAAAAACTATCCCAAGACTTAGACTACCTGGATTGAATCCTGGCATAGTTGTTTTGGTTGCAGAAATAAACAAATTCAACAAACAGATATAGAAGTGTGTCTGCACTTAGTAGCTAATCAAGAGTAATTATTACAAGTCTTAATGCTACTGGAACGATTATAGACACCAAATGATTTACAATTAAAAAATAAAGCCTTAAGCCTTTATATGATTACAACCAACTATACCTATATAAGGTCATAATCCCTATGTCTATGGAAAAGTTATGTTTTTCCTCTTCGATACTCACACATTTAAGCTATAATTACTTTGATTCACGCTTAAGTTCAGCACAAAACATCAAAAGCTTTGTTATGAATATTCTATTTCCAATATATAGATTGCATTTTGCATCTTCATTGACTAGGGCATATTAAATATATGTAAAAGATCTTTCAGACTATCAATTAGCAGGAATTAAGACAGAAATGGATCAACATTGGAATGTCTGTGTACTATGTCTGAACATGGTCTAGTGCTATACTGTGAATTCGAACGAAATGGTCACACCCGCAGCTGGCCAACAGAAACTCATTCTTTTTATCCTCTTTCGTCCTGGGCTTGAAGGATAGACGCTTCACAGTCAAGTGATGCGCCGAGCTGAGAAAAATGTTTTGTTATACTAATATGCTACCTATACTTTTTATACATACATATATTACCGAGACCTCATTCAACTAATATGCTGATCTTACAAACGTTGTCCGTACTTGAAATTGAATCTGGGTCTCAATCAACAGTCGTAATGACCACTGAGTCACTAAATTATCATTAATGATATCAGATTTTTGCTATATTATAAATCTAAGACTAACTGTACGAATGTAGGGGCTTTCAACAGTTCATGAACATAGTATTTGAGACCCCAAAACAAAAATATTGGATTTTAAAATTAATTTCCTTTATTTTTTTGTAAAACTTATGATTCTTTAAAAAAACTATCAGTTCATCCAGGTGAAGATAAGACCTTGAGAACTTAATAATATACTCACCTTTTATCTAACTCATACAATATCGTCCAAGTATCGTCATGTAGGTATATCTGTATATGGCCTGTCTCCAAACCAACCGCGGCAATTCGGCTCTTGAGCGTTGGTGCAAAGGCCAATGCAGTCACAGATACTGCCAACTCCAATGGCTTTCCAAGTAAAGCGTAGTCTTTGAGTGATGAATCTGTGGTCGTATCTGTCTTTGACCATAGGCAAACCTAAGGAAGCAAATTGTCATACAATGGCGGGAATCGTCCCTGTCAATTTTGTTCGGTACTTGCTTATTTCGCGGTTACACGAAAATGCGAGCTTAATTGTGTATTTATTATTATGTTAATATATATATTTTACTGGCTCTTGTATGTGTATGTGAATTCAGAGGTGGATAATTTTTTTGTTTACAAAATTAGACAGTGAGATGTGTACTTTTCATGTCAAATATTAATGTAATGACTAATAGTTAAGGCAGATTGTTATTACTATCATTTTATGAAATAGGGGGGCACGCGGGGAGGAGGCTCACCCGGACGTAAGTGTAACCTCTAACCATGGACACACAAAATGCCTCACAAGTGCGTTGCCGGTCTTTAAGATGGCGATACGCTCTATTCTTGAAGGTATTCTTTCTAACGGCCAGACTGAACGTCGAAAGTTGTTATAAGCGCCATCTATTAGTCCAGGCTTGATATATTTTGTCATTTGCTTATGTGGAAATACTAACAAAGATAAATAACGTTTAAAGTTAAAAATATGAAGACATAATCGTAATATATTGTCCTACCTTTCCATCCCTAGACCCGGTTCCGAAGCCGCAGCCATCATGCAGCCACGCGCAGCACCAAATGATCCTCGAGTGGACGCCATTAGTCTTGTCGGTGCTGGCCGAAATGCTGAACCGGTTTGAGTCTCTTGTGAACAGCGTCCACCGCCTGTCTCTGGATACTGAGAGAAGATGGCGCGAGTCAGGCGAGAAAGCCAGTTGCGTCACCGTCAGTTGGTGTGATACCAGCTTCTGAATTTGCTGCCAAGTTCTCGTTTCCCTGCAAAATGTATGCTCAAATTGAAGATTTTACACATTTGAAAAGTTTTTTTAATATTATTATAGATTCGTATCCAAACGGTACGCTACAGACAGAGTCAAGCGTAATATAGTTGAACTTTTCACAGAAGATGTATTCACAAAAATAATAAAAATTAAGTCAACATTGAAGGTATTTTTATTTGCTCGTATATACGAAACCCATTCGCAAGTTCTACTCGCATTTGCACAGTTTTACTCAACTTTTCGTTTAAAACTGAAAGAATAAAAAACCGTAATCGACCAATATGTAAGCTCCGGTGTCGGGGCGAAACGTGCGTCGAGTGGTTGTGGATTTTGTCGCGGAGTATTGCTTACATATTGGTCTATTAGGGTTTTGTACTATGGACTTCCATGTTTTTACCGGGAAAACATGGACAAGGGAACAGATTAGGTTGGAAAAGAATGGAGGAGGCCTTTGCCAAACTGGGGCAAACAGACGAAATTGTCGGTGTCGAAGACTGCAGAGTCTTAGATTAAGATTAGCATAAGACGAAATTGTAAAATTATGTCTGAATAAAGGCTATTATTATTATTATTATTATTATTATTATTATTATTATTATTATATGACTTCCGCAAGGTAACGGTGAAAGAGTAAAAATTGGCTCAATTCAAAAGATTTTGAATCTTATACTTGCATAGACACGGGAATGTGTAGAGTCTAGAGCTCACCATATAAGCACGGCCGCGTGTTGCGCCGTGGTGGCTTTGCAGGCCGAGGCCAGCAGGGCTCCGTCGGGGGGACCCCGCCACGCAGTACACTTCGTAGCCGTGCCCGTACAGCTTCTGGCCTTCGGGCCACAGCGTGTTCTGCATCAAGGTTTCTTCCGTCGGGGGCTCTGGAATATACCGCTTCTTAAATACAATCTTTTACATCCGGTTTGGGACACCAATAATAATAAAATAAACCACAGTCTAAAAAAAAAAAAGTCCGTCACACTGTGAGCCAGTTTTGCAAAAATGCTTCCGGTTTTAGTCGATATCAACTCCGGGGCAATAAGTACAGATAACACACCTCTCGCACCTGCGACAGTTATTTTGACAATTAACACCTTTGTCTTCAGTCTATCGTGAACACGCACGCTGTAAAACACGCGAACCGTCGAAAAATTTAAAAATAATGTAATATACTTAAATTTTGTAAAATACATAACCTAATCCGTTAACAAAGTGTTTTTCTTTAAATGAGTAATAGTTATGTTAATAAAAGACAATATTAAACCACAGTCTCATTGTTTTAGTAGTTTCATCACAGGGAAGAAAATAAAATCATGTTTGCTGTATGAAATACATTATGTCAATAACTGTCTATCACGGTTTGTAAGGTATTGGTGACAACCGAACAGGGACTCAGTAATAGCGACCATAATTTTTATCCCTTGGTTACGGAAACCTATAAAACTTTTGATTAACTCTTACACTGATGGAAGGTGTTTTATTAAACCTATTGACATTATTTTTTTTTTGTAGAACGGACATATTAAATAATAATAAGATTTACAATTGATATTCCTTGGTCAGATCATTTTTTACTATGCGCCTTATGTAGATTGTTCCATTTTTTTTAAAAGACTTTGTCAGGGGATATATGAGCTACCATACGGACCAGTTCGAATTAATGTGTCTATACTGCGAATCATGAATCTATTGCCCTACTTTTGGAACAATAATTACATCATTATTTTACTATTATGTACTATGATGTACTATTATATCAGTTCAGTCTAAGACTGATCCACCAGAATTTGTCAGGAGCAGTTGTATTCTATATTTTATACCTATTAAAATCTTGCTAAAAGTTATTCTTCACTAATGTGACCCTCATTCTACCAATTTATACTCAACCCTCAACGAGGAATCAAAAATATGTTTATGATCACTAGTGGGGTCTTAATTTCTTTCAGAATTGTCCTTAACACTTTATTTAACCACAGTACTATAGAATAGGTAAGACACGATCTCGGCAAACTGTTCTTTTGTATCAATAGGGTGACCATATTGTAATCCCAAAAATGTAATTTATGTTTTTTTTAGTGACTATAATTTTCTGTGATTAATGACACCAATGTAACACGTGGATTAACGTAATTATACCAATCTCGAAAGGATTATTATTAATTAGTGATATTTCCGAAGCAATACGACTCCGGGACCGCCATCTTAAAGGCCGGCAACGCACTTGTGAGGCATTGTGAGTGTACATGGGCGGCGGTATCACTAACGATCAGACCCTCCTGCCCGTTTCCCCCTATTTTATGAAAAAAGTCCCCGATAATGTCCGTTCTTAAAAAATCAGACTGTATACTATGAACTTAGTTACAGAAAAAAGTGCGAAAGAGCAAAATTGTTTAAAATCCCTTATAAAATAACATACGGTGCAGCTCGATCGGCACGAAGTATCCATCGTTGTCAGCATCGGCATTTTGGGAGTCGTCTCCGCTGAACACCGCTTTATTGGACAGTCCTAGAGACGGTACTGAGGCACCCTCGGGTCCTGTACCGAGTAAATTGTCAAGTAGATTCACACAACACAAGGGGCTAAAGTAACCCATTACACTTTTCATTTAGATCGTGGAAAAATAGAATAAATATTAAATGTTTCATTCCTTGTGTAGAGACATTATTTCACGTATCATTTGAGCGCACGTATCGATTTATCAGCGCTAAACTTAATATAAATACAATACTTTATGATTAACGCACGTGTGTTTAATAAACAGACATAATAACACCAAATCTCGCTATATTATTATTGCCAAACCCTTGGCAAACTTGTGTCGAAGCTCTCGCTTTTAGATTCTTTTAAAATTGAATAAACACTTTTTGTTCTGAAAGTAAAATCACAGCCCCTAGAGGAAGAAAGCTATTTAAGATCAGATCAGATTTTCATGTAAGTGTAATTATAACAGTTAAATAATTTAATGATGACGAACCTGCACCGTCGGCATCTAGCTCCTGACCGGTGATGTTCTGGAAGTTGCTGATGAAGTTCCCAGGTGCTTGGAATACCCTGATGACCTTCTCTTCTGCGGCGGACGCGTAGAGACCAGCCCCTAGGGGCGCCAGCGAGCACAGATCGTATCCGTGAACCTGCGGCCGCGCTATCTCATGCCATTCTACTATACCTGATGTTTTTTTTTTAAATCAAAAGCATTTCTAAATAACAGTTTCATAATATATATGTATTTGTATACATACATACAGTTTCACTAAAAATAATTAAAATACGCGTATACGTACGTTACGTGCATACACGTACCCGTAGGCTATTCAAAAAGAATTAATTTCTAAATCAAAATAGTAGTTGCGAGTTCGAGTTTAAACAAATAAATTCTTCAAATATTAATAGATTTTAACTACAGGAATAAAGATAATAGAGGCTTATAAAAAACTGAAAAATCGACAGATGCAGCGAATTTTAAGAAAGAATAGGCGGTTTCTTTACCATGTCCAAGCTTCCAGGGTGCGTGTAATCTGGCAGTCTGGTCCAGACTAGCGCTGAGAAGGTATCTCCCCTTCGTCTCCCATTGAACATCTTCCACTCCATTGAAATGACCACCCACCACAATGCTCGATTCACAGGTGTTTAACTCCTAAAAGTAACGCTGTGCTGTAGGTGGATCAAATTTCCCAATCGTTGCGTAACCTTTACACAATTTTTTTTTATAAAATGTATTTTTGAAGTGGTCAGATTCATAATTAATCAACGTTACTTTGTGGAAGTCAGCAATTCTATTAGACCGATTTATTAGCCAGAAGCATCTTCAGGATGTTGCCTCTATAAATAGCATTTGGTGTCGGGTCAAAATTGCGTCGAGTGTTTAAGGGATTTTTCGCGGATTGCCAATACATTTTTCTATTCGAAATGATTTCATTCATTCTATTATTTGTTGGAAAGTAGCTTTCCGTCTAACAATAACATTTATGGGCAGCTCACTGAGAACGAGAGAGAGTTCTACCTGTTTGTATATTGAATATTTTGTGATTCACACAAATAATTTATTGGCACACCATATGTCTGCTTGAAAAACGGTGTTAAGTATTTACAAGTTATATATAAAATTTACAATCTCACCTCAATCACTTAGAAATAGTTATAAAAGTAGTTACGATTTCATATAAAATTATTAAATTTAATACAGCCAAAATGAGTTTAAAACGTAACAAAGAGTTGTTACTTTATCTATCTTCCAAATGTGAAAGGATCCATTGTAGCCATGACCCATAAAGGCACCTGGGCCAAAGCGGCTCCCATAGAAACCAAGACCATTTCCACCCACTTCTCCCACTCTTATCTTCTCAACCCAAGCCCCACTCCTTTCTGGCTCCCAAATGATTATAGTTTTATCCAAAGAAGATGAAAGCAGTCGGTGGATTGGCTGCTTGTTATCTGAAAGTCCAAGTTTTTGCCAAAATTAAGTTTAAATGATACAGTATTAATAACAGTAGAATACGTAGTAGATTTAAAACAATCACTTATTAAAAAAGTCTGTGTTATTGTAAAATAAAATATTTTGTTTGTACATGTATGTATCAGCTCGTAATGGTATGTGGGTGACTCAGTCGGTGAGAACTACTGAAATCATAATATGAAAAATATATCTAGAAACTTTACATATTCTTGTAAGTGTTAAGTATATGTTTCTCAAGCAGATGTTGTGTGCCAATAAATTATTTTTGTGAATCTTTACCTTCCTAGTCTAAATATTACATATACAGGTCTCCCATATATCAATGTTAACTGAAACTAGGGTTTATGCCAGGATAATGAAAATGCATGTATATTTTGAGTGAATATTACAATACACATAAATACATTTTCAATGTATGTAATATATAGAATTAATTTATGGTTTTACTTTATCTGCCATTAAACCCAGTTTCAGCTTGACATTAATTAATAAAAGTTTTATACATCAAAAACCAGTATGGAAGCAGTACTCCGCGAAAATTGGCGCGCGGTCTATTGGGTTTTTGAGGACTTCCGCAAAGTACGCCTGATCAATTAATTATAGTTTTATACATATTCATATTGTTTGAGATACCTTTTTCAGTAAATGTGTCCCACTGAACTCCATACACCCACCCCTCATGACCTGCAAGAACTGCTTCTAGTTTCACAGACCAGATCACATCATATGCATCAAAAACTTTTTGCTCCACTTTAATTCCTGATACTGAGGAGGATGGCTCATCATTGTAGTGTTGGATGCGCCAAATACGGATATATGTGTCTTGTGAAGCTGATGCTAATAGGATTGTGTTATCTGAAAATTACAAAAAAAATAATATTTTACATATAATGGAATAATTTTTTTAAGATTATTACACATATCTTCATAAGCTATCTCTAAGATGGCCTTATATATTTGTATATTATATTTTAGTGGTAAATGAATATAACTCACTATCCAACACATTTTTTTTAAGTTTTCAATTGAAAATGATATATTTAAATAAAATGACATGTTCCAAAAATACCTTCAATTATACTGTCCATTCCCCGCACCCAGTCTTCATGACCAATCAGCACATCTACTCTGTGGTACTCCCCATTTAAGGCAAATACATGGATCTTATTGTCATCCAGTCCAAGAAAAAGTATTGGCTTGTTAACTAATGGTAACATTAGGGCATGTAAAGTAAGGCATAATCCAGAATTCAGGTTAATTGTCTGTTTTAAGGTGACTGTACCTAAGGAAAAAGTATGTTTGAGTATACAAATATTTTTTATTTAAATTAGGTTTTGAGTGTATCAATGTTATATTTGCTGAAATATATTAACAAACTTTCAATGAAATTAGAATTATAATTACCATTTGATCTATTCCAAACTCTAACTGTAGAGTCAATAGATGAAGTAAAGACAAATAAATCATTTCCGCCTGTATACATTCCATATATACTAGTAATTCCATCAGAATGACCTTCTAGTACACTCGAGACTTTCCAATGCCCATCCTCACAAGCCCAAATGACAGCTGTTTTATCTGCAGATGCTGATATCATTTCAGTACATGACCCACCGGGTTTGATTAGCCATTTCACAGAATTAACTCTAGATCTATGGTGACTAAGAACTGTAAGAGGATCTCTTCCTTTTACATTCTGAAAGGATAAATTAATGTTCATAGCAGCATACTTGTGGCTAACTACAAAGGTTGAAGAAATTATAGTCCAGTACCCAATATATAATAATATGTATAAAATAGTCGTATAGAAGTCTTGGTTCGCTTATTGTAATACAGTAATATATATGTATATAATTGAAAAACCTTGTTTATTTATTATTAATAAAGTTTTAAGTAAATTAAATAATCTCAAGAAATTATACCGTATCATAAATAACCACAGCGTTACTTGCTCCAAAACACATGAGACCTTCATTATTCCAGTCTACAATTTCTGGGGTACGATTACAGGCTACAGCAGTGTAGATTTGCTTAGCAAAGATCTTCATTTTAAAATTATTTAAATTAAATAGTAAATATTCTATCGCATGTGCACTTGTTGAGTTTTGTTATTTTAAATATTGACTTTGAGTGTTGACACCAGTTCCCTGTGACACCTCGTTATTGATTGGTGCTTCAGAGACTGCGTAGTGCAACCTGTACTTAATGTGTGTGTGCGAACGTTTGATAATATTATACACTAACGACTTTTGACCGACCGTCAACTCTTACTTCACTCTACACAATGCATGATACAACATGCTTGTTGTTAAGTCTTAAACAAGACTTAAGACAGATTAAAAAGTGGTACTAAATTCTGGACCTTATTCGCGCTTTTCAGCAAGATACGAAAAATTTTGCGACAGTATGGAACTTAAAAAGTCATAATGACAGTGAAAGTCTCGCAATTCGAGATAAATTGTATTCTCTCGACTTGTGACACAAGTTTCTTTAATTTTCATAACTAATTTTACAAAACGTTTTAATTTTTAAATTTGCCGAATAGGCTTATGCCAATACTTGCTTATTAGACTTTTACACAGGTTAACTATTTGTAGTGACTTAACCGATGTCAATGTCACCAGAAAACCAATATTGATTTAATTGGACATTTTGACAAGTTTTCGATATTTTATGAATGTGAACATGCTGATACATAGTAAAAGAAACACCAAGAGAAATATTGGTTTTAATTAGCTTTAAGAATTTGATAAAGAATAAATAACGTATTAAATGACAGTGTCAATCATATCAAGTTTACTTCTTTAAATCTGGCCATAGACAACACGTCATAAGCGACCATTAATAACCCGCCAAAAACTCAAATGACAATAACATATTTCAAGTTACTTGTTACTGTTGTTTTAAATTTAATTATTATATTAGAATTAATAATAAAGTTAGAATTTAAATCAACACTCAAAAGAAAGCAAGATTGTTGTTTCTAAATAAGTATCATGAAAAATTGAAATACAGTGAACGGATAATAACATTAGTGGCAACAACAACATGCCTGAGGTAATGATATGTGGAATTCCTGTTAACTTTCCATTTGAGCCATATGACGTGCAGAAAACTTATATGACTAAAGTTATTGAGAGCTTACAAAATAATACCAATGCTCTGTTAGAATCCCCAACTGGTACTGGAAAGACCCTTTGTTTACTATGCTCTTCTATAGCTTGGCTACTGGTTAAAAAAGCACATCTTCAAATGAATGCCCAACTCGGTAATTTTACGGAACACAGTGGAGGCGATACTCTGCGAGACACCCTTAAGACAGGAGCAGGAAAAAATAAGGACAACACAGCATGGGGTATGCCTAAAATTATATATTCATCACGTACACACTCACAACTTACCCAGGCAATGCAAGAATTGAAACGAACAAGTTATAGACATGTTAAGGCTACTGTGTTGGGTTCAAGAGATCAAATGTGCATTCATCCAGAAGTCTCAAAGGAAACTAATAATATGAACAAAGTTCACATGTGTCAGTTAAAAGTAAAATCAAGAACATGTCATTTTTACAATAATGTGGAATCCAAGAAAGATGATCGAGCAGTAAAAGGAGATGAAATATTAGATATTGAAGATCTTGTAACTGTGGGTAAAAAGTTAAAGTGCTGTCCATATTATTTATCTAAGGAATTGAAGCAAGAAGCTGATGTGGTGTTCATGCCATATAATTATCTGTTAGATCCAAAATCAAGAAAGGCCAATGGGGTAGAACTTTTAAATAATGTTATTATTTTAGACGAAGCACATAATGTTGAGAAAATGTGTGAAGAGTCTGCTTCATTACAAATAAGAACTACTGATGTTGCTTTATGTATTGATGAAATAACTCATATTATGAGGTCATTTGTGGAGAACTCTGAGGAAAATTTAGACACAAGTACAGAAGCTATTGATACTAATCAAGCAAAAGATTTTACTTGTGAGGATTTGTGTATATTAAAAGAAATTATGCTAGCGTTAGAGAAATCTATTGATGAGATTGAGGTTGGCAATGAAGGTTCTACATATCCAGGTGGTTTCATATTTGAGTTACTAGCTAAAGCAGAAATTAAGGATCATAATCAAACATCAGTGATATCACTTATTGAGAATTTAATTCAGTTTTTATCTACAGCAAGTGCCTCACCATTTCAACGTAAAGGTTTTGGATTGCAAAAAATTGCTGACCTACTGAATGTTGTCTTTAGTGGTACAACTCATTCATACAAAGAAAGAGTTAAAATGTGTTATAAAGTACACATTCAAATAGAAGAAAAGAAAAATACTAAGAAGACAGATAGCTGGGGTGCCTTAAAATCAGTAACATCAAAAGCAGCTGAGAGAGTTTTGAGTTACTGGTGTTTCAGTCCTGGATTTGGAATGAAACAGCTCTTAGATCAAAATGTTAGAAGCATTATTTTAACAAGTGGTACATTAGCACCATTAAAACCCCTTGTTTCTGAACTTGGGATCCCCATTGGCGTTCAATTAGAAAATCCTCACATAGTGAAATCTAATCAGATTTGTGTGAAGATTATAAGTCAGGGTCCAGATTCTATTATGTTAAATTCAAACTACCAAAACAGGGACAACCCTAAATATATATCATCTTTAGGAAGAACTATACTAAGTTTCTCCCGTGTTGTGCCTGATGGTCTATTGGTATTTTTCCCATCTTATCCTATTATGACAAAGTGTCAAGAAATGTGGCAGGCGGAAGGTATATGGTCTAGCATTAATAATATTAAACCAATATTTGTGGAGCCTCAACGTAAGGATACTTTCAATTCAATTATAAGTGACTATTATGGTAAAATAACTGATCCTAATACACGAGGTGCCTGCTTCATGGCAGTCTGTAGAGGAAAAGTTTCTGAAGGCCTTGATTTTGCTGATATGAATGGAAGAGCTGTAATAATAACTGGTTTACCTTTTCCCCCTTTAAAGGATCCTAGAATAATATTGAAGAAAAAGTATTTGGAAGAACTTAGGATTAAGGAAAAAGATTTTCTTTCAGGGGACGAATGGTATTCTTTGGAAGCTACTAGGGCTGTAAATCAAGCAATAGGTAGAGTAATAAGGCATAAAAATGACTATGGAGCTATCTTGCTGTGTGATAGTAGGTTTAATAGTCCTAAGCTCAAGGGACAACTTTCTGCATGGTTAAGAGATTATATTAATTCATCTAACAAATTTGGAGAGGCAGTTAGTGAAGTGTGTAGATTTTTTAAAAGTGCTGAATCAACATTACCATTACCAAAATTGAAACCTTTAATGGCAAAAGAAGGAAATTATAGCAATAATGATGAAAGCCTTAGAAACATAACTGGTGTATCATTCCCAACAACAAATGCTAGACTTGTTGTAAAAACAAATAAGAAGGCTGTCTGCCAATATCCTAATTCCAATGAAGTTTATGCTAATTTTTCTATGGACTTTTACAAAAATGCTCAATCATCCTCTTATGTGAATGAGTTCAAACCCAAAGAAGCAAAAGATTTATTTAGTGCTTTAGATAGTAGTAGTGATTCATCACAACCTCCTATGCCAGTGATTGTACATAAAAGGAATGCTGAAGATATTGATGTGCCAGTGATTAAAAAAAAGAAACTGAGGATAAAGGCATTTGGGTTTGAAGAGAATTTAAACAGTTCTGCAGTTACAGGTTCAAATAAAATAGAGAAAGTTGCACCATCATCTTTAATTGACTTTGTGAAGGAAATAAAAACTCTATTAGACAATGAGCAGTATAAGCAATTTCAACTGTGTATCTCAAATTATAAGAAGACAGGAGAGTATCAAAACTTTTTAAGTACATTAATTATTATATTCAAAAGTAAAAAATTATTTTATTTATTTAAAGGAATGAAAAGATTTCTGAATGATGAACATAAAATCCAATTTCAGGAATATTGTGATAACTTAAATAAAATTCATAGTTCATAAATATTTGAAGTAGTAATAATACTATTTATTCTTTTATATTTTATGTGAAAAATAAAATTACAATAGTTTCTAAATCATATTTTATTAATATCTACCTTATAACTTATTCTTAATTTAAAATACATTCTTCGCAGGTTCATTGATTTTATTGTTGATAACAACTGAGTTGATTCTCAATATTGTCTGTTGTGTTCTTTGAAAGTTTATCCTCATATACTGCTTCCTCCTCTTCTTTTTAAAATGTGTTCTTGTATGTGATAAACCTTTAGATATTATAGTTGCTGTAACAGTAACTAACCCGGGTTGGACAATTGGCCTTCCTATGAGGGAAAAGTCTTTGGTTGCAGCAAGCAAAACCTTATCCAAAGTTATTTTGTCACCAATGTTTGGTGGCCAGTAACCTTCAACTACCAGCAAGTCTCCGTCTGTGACTCTCCATTGCTTACCCAGCAAGTGGACAATAGCAAAGCTGCGGGATACTCTCTCTTCTATTAATTTGTTACAAGATGATATGACATCTTGAGCGGCATTTGGAACGCTTTGGGTAGCCGCGGGAGCATTATGTCCTATAGATTTAGAAAGTATCCCACCTACAAAAATCATTAAGTATAACGAATAAAGAAAAAAAAACTTAACCATATTATGACATTTATTGAGTTGTTTGAATTCTCTAATCTCAAGAGTAGGGTATATAAAAATCTTGTTTCTTTTTGCACATTAAGGTGCAAGGATATGTTTTATAATAATAATTGATGTGCAGAGAACAGCTGTAATAATAATTAAACAAAATTAATTCCTTACCTTGGGTACTAGTACGAAAGACGCTTGCAAGCTTTTGCAATCCAGCTCTAAAAAAGGACATAATTATCCAATTTATTTATGGAATTAAATAATTACTTAAGAATTACATAAAAGTAATATCTTTTGTCTTTTTTATATTTTGATCAACATAACCTTAAAATACAATTTTCCCCGTTTTTAAATTTATTTTAGACAAACGTATGTGTTACCACTTTACTGTTGTGTTCAGTCATAGTATATCTTAAATAGAAATTGTAGGGCACAGATTAAATAAAGTTTTTTCTTCTCTCTAGGGTTTGTAACTCAAATCCGAATCGGGGTCCTGTGACCAGCAGGCCTATTAAAAATTCTGCTAACTATACCGATTACCGATATTTCGGTACGTGATTCGATAAATTATACTAAATATTCATTTGATAAATTATTTTCGATAATTAACTTGGTATGTATTTAAAGTAATTTATAATAAGTAATTGTTCGAAGTTACAGATATAATGTGTTTTAAAATTGAGACTCATAATTTGCAATAACTTTTGTAACTCTGTATCAAAAGCGTGTCTACTCTACTACTGTTTAGTAATATTCTCATGGAACGTTTCGCGAGATATTTGTTATCGGAATCAAGTTTCAATTTTGATTGTTTACGCTTTAATTAATTATTAAAAAATGTTTTCTTATGTTGTTTTGTTTTTTTTTAAACCAAAATTATATTGTTAAATAATATATGAATGGCTTCTAAAGCAAAATAAAATAATAGGTCTTTACCTATGAAATTGCCGTATTGCAGTACAGACTTTTTCAAACTAAAAAAAGTTTTGATTGGCTATGAATTCTAAATTCAAATTAATTTTGTTTTAAAAATATGACATTCTATTTACAAAATCAGTCTTTTGTTTATTGATTAGCGTTGTATTTTTATTACATTTTAACATTTTTCCTCATAATGGATACTTTGAAATTTCGTGTAATTATGGAATGTGAGTTCCGTCGTGGCACCAACGCGGCACAAACAACACGTAACATCAGCGACGTTTACGGAGAGAACTGTACAAACGAACGTACAACCCGTTATTGATTTGCCCAGTTCCGTTCTGGGAATTTTGACTTGAAAAATGAACCTCGTGGTCGTCCGGAAACTTTGGTCAACAATGATGAATTAAAGGCGATTGTGGAAGCTGATGAATCTCAATCTACAGCTGAGCTGGCAGCAACTTTTCATGTTAGTATCAAAGCAATATTGGTCCATTTGCGACAGATTGGCAAGATAAAAAAGCTCGATAGATGGGTGCCCCACGAAGTTAACGATCGCGAGCGCAACGTACGCGTCGAGACTTGCCTTGGGCTGTTTAATAGGCACAGAAATGAAGGACTTTTGAAGCGAATTGTTACGTACGACGAAAAATGGATTCTTTTTGACAATCGAAAGCGCTCAGCAAGTTGGTTAGATCCTGGTTCGGTACCAAAGCAATGTGCAAAACGAAAAATGATCCCTAGAAAGGTGATGGTCATAGTTTGGTGGTCTAGTACTGGTGTGATTCATCATAGCTTTACACAAAACTGCGAGAGCATTACTGCAGATGTGTACATTGAAGAACTGACCACAATGATAGCGAAACTCGCACGTCTGCAACCAGCATTGGTCAATCGGTCGTCTCCACTGCTACTTCACGACAATGCGCGACCCCATACTGCACAAAAGACCGACTCTAAGCAGCATGAGTTGGGTTTGGAAGCTCTCCCTCATCCGCCATACTCACCAGATAGCGCCTACCGACTATTACTTTTTCCAAAATTTGGACAACTTTTTAGCGGGAAAAAAATTCAATTCCCGAGAGGCAGTACAAAACGCCTTTGAAGAGTTTGTTGTCTCCCGTCCAGTTGATTTTTTCAAGAAGTAAGGCATCGATAAACTAAAGCCATTAATGCGAGTTGGCGAAATTGTAACATTGAAGGTTTCAACGGTGAATGGCTTTGAAATCGACATCACCACTAAAATCTTTAAATCAATAAAAAACCAATTTTCAAATACAATAAGAATTAGAAAGAATTACTATAAACTGTCTTATTTCTCGCCAAACAAAACGGCAGCGGTAATTACTCTCTTCTCATTGGTGCCTCTCCATTATTGGAGGTCGGCGTCAAATTTTTTAGCGTCTCTTGTTTCGGCCAAATCACGCACGCTCAAAGCAGTTCTAATACCCGTCCAGAACTAACATTACGCAGCCATGATTTCTTCGCCTACCAACTTTTTGTAAGTCCTTGGATTTTTCCCATCATTATAATTTGGAGCAATTATACGGATGGCGCAAAGTACGGTATCCGACTTTACGCTTTTGATTTGCTGCATTTTACTGGTAGTTCCCATGTGTAAAGGACTGTTTCGTTAATGACCCTTTGGGTCCAGCTTATGCGGAGCATGCGAAGATGCACCACATCGAAGCCTGAGGCGCCGCGGGGGGGCCTCCTTTATAGTCCATGCTTCAATATTCAGAACTTTCGGCCGTAGTAACACAGAGGATTCAAAACGGAGCTTTAGGTTAGATGAGACAGTAAGTATTCCTTTCAGTTATTAAAGAACGCGGGCAATTTATACGAGTATTGATCTCTTATCGGAACTCCTATATATCTTTGAACTAGACACCCGACCAAAAAATGGAAAGGAAGACCCCCCCAGTCCAGAATGAGATCGTAAGGTGTCGTTCTGTAGACTATCATGCAACCTTGGTTTTGGCAATGTTAATGGATAGACCATCTCTCTCAGAAATAGTGACTTTTGATTAAATTGCAACTGTTCGTCCGATAAGACTATGAGGACGGTATCGTCTGAATACGAAGGTTATTATGACCGTTTAAACTGCTTCCAATCCTCATGTTTGAGGTTGCCTCAACTATATATTGAGGCATCGTGAAGATACAACCTTGACGACATCACGGCAGATATTAATATCTTCGGTCTCATCATCGGTCAACTCTAAACATTTGCTCTTTTCCTGTACAGATTCCTTATCACACTTAAATCCTTTTCATCAAGCCCGATACTGTTAGAACGGTTTAGGAGGAATTCGTGTCTGACTCTATCAAACCTTTTTCGTATTATAAAGCACAGAAAATGTCCTATTTGCCTGTCTTGGCATTTCTGACAAAACATAGAGTGCAGTTAAGGTAATTACGTATAATGTAACAAATCAAATACAACTTATTATATTTTAAATTATTTAGATTTTAATGAAAACAATACAATAAACGTAATCAATTCCGTATATTGGCAACAATCGCTTAGTCATTTGCTATCTAAACAATTGTATCGATATTTTGTACGATATTTTAAAATCGAAGTGGCCTACCCCCCAGGCAAGGTTATGCCCGGGCGGTGAAACATTAAGTCGAATTTAAAGAATTTTTTTTAACTTTTTAACTAACAAAATTACAATACATATTTGCTTAGGCCACTTGCATGTTAACGTTACAGTCTATTATAAGTACAATATACCTTAATGCAATGATTACTATTATTAATATTAATCTTAAAATTCATCTTTATATTTATTTACCAATAAATGTTTACGTAATTTATATCTTTAATTTAACTAGTTAAGTACACAATTATTTAGTTAATTGTTGACTTATATTAAAGTATATTTGTTACTACAAGTTGTACATAGTTTTTTACGATAAATCTAGCTTGCGTTCTTTGTTTGGTATCTGTTTATGCATGTTTTTGGTATTTGATGCAGTATTGAAAAAAGGTTGATTTATTATTTATATATTTGTCTGAAAATGTTCTAACGACCTAGTTGGCGCAAGCTAAGACCACGTCGCACTGCCAAACAAACGAACCGGGTTCAAATCTCGATACAGACCACAGGTATGTCTGACCTGATTACTCCTTTAGCTGGTCACAGAACAGTGGACGATGTTCGTCCTGTATTAAATGAACGGATAAGCCGAAAGGCCGGAGCCTAAACATTTCGTTTTGTCTAAATTTTATCTGGTCATTGGTGTTTTAGGCGTTAGGAGGATTTTAGTGGGTATAGCTTACTCTGCTCTCTGAGAAGCAGACAGTATGCCTGGTGTGAGTTCCTTTCCACATGTGGGAGTAGCTGCGCAAATAGCATTTCCTCCTTGGTATTAAAAAAAGGTAAGTGATGCCCATTTTTTAGATTCATCTTTTCAACAACAAGTTACAGTTAACGGCTTCACAGTTCGGCTTTATAGTTCAACTTTTCATAAGATTTCATTTATTGTAATAACATATTTATATATAACTAACTATATTATAGCTAAACAACAATATATTTTATTATTCACAAACATATAAAACCAAGTTCAATTAATCTTACAATTTATTATTTTATAAAAATATTGTTCAGGAAACATGAGAACTAGCCGACTCATCTACGAAATGTTTATTTAACGAGCCATTCGTAGCTCGTATACGTTATCGTAGCCCGTGCTACGAGATCACTACAAAACGATTGACTGAATACCACGTAGCGTTTTTAAACAATTATAGTTATTGAAATGAGATACGATCAAAATAGATTGAAATAAAAGAATAAAAACCATCTTCCGTCTAAAAAAGGAACTTCAATATTATTCATAATTAAAAAGCAGAGCGTATAAAATGCAGCATGAATAATTACGGTCCGCATAACATCACGTTCGCAGGTAATCTATCAAGGCTTTTTCCAAAACCAGGTGCACCTAGGTTCGTTTTCAGGGCACCCGGTCGGATTTCGTCGGGTCGTCGTCGGGGGCGATCGTGAAAACTCGCTTGCGTCTGGGGTCCGTTGCCATGCCGACGAGAACGCGCCATTCCAGACGTACTGCCAAAAATAAACACGCACAGGCCTGGATTACTTCTTGAATTGTGCTTGGCTCATGATTAAAATATCAATAATGCTTCGATAGTGGACCGGGTCTCATAGACAGGCTGCTAAATGTATTTTGAAAAATACCTCGCGTGCTAAAATTAGGGTTGCCAGGTACCCGGGACTTTGTAATAGTAATGTTTTTTTACAAATCATTAATTAAGACGTGGCAAGTAATAATATTTTTGAAATCCACTGCTTAAGTCCCGTGACAACCGATTGACGAGTGCGAATGAAATCGGTAAATTATTTGAGTAAACTTTTTTATGAATTGAAATGATACAAACCCTATGTCACGAGAATCGTGGCATAAGAACTCTAAGGATTTTTGTTTTGTTTGGGATTAATAATGGAGAATATTCCAACCATCTCTACAAGCCATAACAGAACAACATATTACTAAAATTTTCCCCTAACAATGAATAGGTTGACAATTTGTAGCTATTATACTTGTATTCTGAAAACGATAAATATTTAACAATCTTAAAGCGCGCATGAATTGTGACAGTTTATCTTATCACGTGTCAGCTAGGTCTGGAAAATAACGAGGTGGCAGCCCTGGCTAGGCTGTTTGTTCGGGCCGGGCTTGGGGCGGCGAGCGAGGGGTGAGAAGCAGTGATTGCGCGCGCATCGCTCGCGCGTCAGTCGCTAGGCGGCGGGCCGGCGCACGGTCGATAGCGCGTGCTGGCACAGCCATGATGCACGAGGCGGGCACGTGCACGCCCCGCGCGGACCACTGACTCTTTGTGACACTCGGTGCCCCGTTTGTACATGTGTCCATCAGTGATAAGGTGAGATCCGCCTCTTTCCGCCACGCTACGTAAGCTGGTGAAGTTGTGTATGTGTGTTTCAAGTGCTCAGCTGAAAGCATTATGAAAAATGGTACTAAATAAGCTGGATCCGTATAGCTGCTTTAAAATAATTTAATTTAAAAGCGATAAAGGCGTACACAGCGTGTTGCATTAATCGCGTTTGCTTGGATGGTTCACATATTTTGATGTAGAGCTTTAAAATATGTGTCGAGTGCGCGTTTACGACGCCTCTCAACGTTCTGCAGATAAATGTGATGTCGCGTAAGTTGTATGATTTAAGGGAATACACTTTTCGTGCAACGCCTATGATCTCAGTTGAATTCATTGAAGCGTAGATGTTTTAATCGCCAATCAATCAAGCTCGCACGTGACAAGTCGAAACTAATCGTCTGCTTACGTTTTTGCTTTCAATTGAGACTTGTAAATTGTGGCTCATAAATGATAAATGTGCGGTGCATATTTTCATGTAGAGTTGCCTAAAATGTGTGTCGAGTCGAGATCAACAGCAGAACGTACTCGACGCATAGGCAAGTGGAATCTGAAATGAAACTGGAAAATAATGAATATTGTAGATACAATATCAATGGAGAACCATCGCTCGGTGTTTTTCATCTGATTGTTCCGTTGCCCCTTTTTCAGATTGGATGTTCATGTTTTTATGCGGATTACAGCACAAAAAGTGGCTCAATGAACTTTTAACTGAACAACTTTTTATAGAAAAGTATTGATTTGAATTTCAACTATTATTGTTAAAATTAAATTTTTAAAAGCTTTTCTATATAATAGATGCAAATTTTAAAAGTGCTACATGAAGAGAACTTAAAACCAGATAAATTTAAACGAAATTATATTATCTATGTTGATTGTTAATTGAAGATAGTAATTTTTCTTATGTTTCAAATTGTATAATTTCTTCAATAAAAAATATTTTCAATAATAATATGTCTTAGTAAGTTTATGAAATAAAAATGATTATGAGAAAACATATTGAATGGTACGTAATGCATAATTGTACAGTAATCATTTTTTATTATTATTTATTAAAAAATTATTCGACGGCGTTCCCGTTAATCTATATTTACATAGACAAATGATAAATTTAAATCGATCAAAGTAACCAAAGCATAGTCATTATATTCAGGTAATCGTAGATTAACACACTTAAAAGAATATTCCACTTGCTACAGCTATATTAAAAGTCAAATCTCAAACGAATACACCAAATAACCGTTAATATAAACAACTATAATTAATGTAGATCAGAAAAGTCCCTGCGAATATACGAATGTAGAGTGGTCGCGTTTCGGAGATAATTTGAATAAGAAAGAAATTCGTTTGTCTTAAAATGCAATATCATTATTGGAATGGAGTGAAACAAAAAGAGAATTGTAGTTATATAAAGCTGTTCAATACCATCAAAGAATGTTGTTATTCCATTTACTGACATTTTACTAATTGGTGTATTACAATAGTCACATTCAAAAACATGCTTTGAAAAAGCAAGTTCTTCTTCAACTTTGATAAGTCTCAGTCTAATTTTGTTTGGTACACAGTTACCGCAAAATGAATCGCATAATCGATTGGTGGTGAATTAATCAATCTTCGATGATGTGCAGCTTTTTTTTAAATTTAACGAAGGTTTATAAAATGGAATATACCCCCGCATTTTCGATTTAAGCTTGTTATATTAAGTACGCTTTAAAATCTATTTTTTAGAAATTAACAATATATTATGAGAAATCTTCCAAATTTATATCATAGATTTTTTTTTCTCAGGAATGGTATAATAAGAATACGTTCAGGTGTCATAAATGGAACAAATAAAGGTTGTTATATCCTTCAAAATTCACTCTAGATATCTTTAACCTGTGTTGAATTATAAACAACGTAATTATTTAACAACTAGTAAATAAATAATCACATGGTAGGGCTTAAATCGCAAATTTATATGAAAGGTAAAAACTTGTATTATTAACATATTGCCATCTTCGGATACCCCAGTCACACGTGGTCGAAGTCGTGAACCAATTAGTTCTCTATGCGTTCGTACGTTATTTTCAACCATGAGAAAACCCATTTCTACTTAGTTTATCACTGACAAGATTCAATGCAATTCCAAATAAGACTCAAATTGAAAGCCATTTTTCATGTCTTCCATTTGAGTGGGTTATTAATCTCCAGTCCAGAAGTATCTTCATACATCTAGTGTGATGTAAAACGTAGCATACAGGTAAACGTACAATGTTAAATTTATAATATAACTAGCTGACCCAGCAAACGTTGTTTTGCCATACATGTGATTTCAATTAATAAATAAAAAATAGTGGTTGATCGTTGAGGGGTAAAAATTTAGGGTTGTATGTATTTTTGTATGCTGTATCATAGAAAAATAAAGAATAAGAAATTTTGACCAAAAAAATAGTGGTGGACTACTCCTAAGATTTAGGGGGATAAATAAAAGATGTTAGCCGATTCTCAGACCTACTCGATTCGCTCACAAAGTTTCATGAGAATCGGTCAAGCCGTTTTGGAGGAGTATGGGAACGTAAAATGTGACACGAGAATTTTATATATAAGATGAAAAATATCAAAAGACGGTAGGCCGTTCCATATTGAATTGAATTTCTCGCAAATTAAAAGTTATATCGAGATGTCAAGGGTCATCTCGATTTGATTGATTGATATATTTCTTTAGCAACTGTCAACAAAATTGATTCAGTACTGTTCTGAACTGTGGATATTTAACGTCCGTTGAATTTTTGAAATAACATAATAAAAATAGGAGAGAATTTTGGAATGGCAATACTTGTGAAGAGTTTAAATACTTTTGCAATGAGTTGCCGGTTTCAGCTTTCAGCTAATTGCTTATAACGTGCGCTGGGCTCGCGCGTCTATAAGGTTTGGAGTATACATCACATATGAACTTGGATAAAGATCGTATTCCCCTTGAAGCAAAGAAATCTTCATGGTATAAGTGAAAAGTTAAAATTCCTTCACTATTCTCGTCATATTTCTAATTTTTTACAGTAATATTTTTCAAATTTCTAATTGAGAATTAGAAGAATAAATCATATTCCGACGGACCGCATTATTCAATTGCAAATCCTGTGGAAGATCTAAATGTTTTCAAACACAGCTCTAAGCAATTTCCTTATATCATGGCTGAAAATACTTTGAGATGTACGCAGCCTGCTAGTTAGTTTGCTAGGGACAGTAAAACTTATGGGTAAATAACATAAATAATTAGTTTTACTTTTTCTGAATTCCATAAGAAATGTATGGCAGAATTTCACGAAAACTTTAAAACTTCTCGGAGAGTTTCCTACCCAAAGGGTATTTCAAGGGTAAAAACAAGTTGTCTCACATATATTCTTTCAATTCCGCATCATTTAATATGAATCCGATTCCCATAAGTGGCCAAATGGCACGGAAAGGGTGCTCCATACATTTCATTTTTTTTTCTTAAATCTCCAAAATTCAACCAGTCCAAGTGAGAAGAATCTCAAACGGCATCCCTTTATCACCGATCCATCTGTTACATCATCATCTGTCACATCTATATCAAGCTACTGATGGTACGTGATATGAAACAAGGTGTCGGAGACTGGAAGACTAGTTTCCGAACTCACAGAACTCAAAAAATCCAGAACCAATTATGGGAAAAATGGGATTCGAGGGAGCAGAACTTTTTAATAGCTTACCAATCAGTATAAGAAGTGTGCATTCGCCGAATGCCTTTAAGAAACTTCTAAAGCATTATAAAGTATTATCTAAATATTGACGGTGTTTGGCGAAAGCACACGGACCCCTATTATCATTACATAAATTATATATATTATATAAACTTCTTATATGTTATATATATAATGTTTTGTAATCGTTTTTGAAAAATAAATATCTACAGCCGTAACTGCTCGATCGAATAGAAGATCGCTTGCCAAATTTTTGCGATAAAGGCGACGGTGATATTAGCCGAGCATGGTGGCCATCATGTTTGTGGGTTCTTTGAACTAACTCTCCCACCCTAACAAACTGCCACCAGTTCCTGCCCAAAACTGCAAAATCCTATCCGGCTGGTACCCTGGACTTGGCAATATTTTTCCTCTACTCACTTTACCGTCGCAACAATCCGCCAAACCTTGAAATAAAAGCCAATTAATGAAAGTACAGAGTTAATACAGCTGATATAATAATAATAAACCACAAATTTAATTCGGACATAGGCAAACAAAGTCGAAACTAAAAACATTGAGTACACAGCGATGACGCATACTAAGAAATAAACAAACAATATTTTAAATAAATGAAAACGTAAAGTGTACAAAATGTTTTGATGCACCGCTTGATTTAATAGCCTGTACCACAATGAACAATGCTCTGATAGGGGAAACTTTGGAAATGCAACAGTGTGACGACTCCTTTTTGTAGGTGATATACAAGGTGGACAATAATAATAGAAAAAAAAAGAAGGCCAGGGAAACAATATTCATTACTTTACAAAGCTAGGTAGCACGTAGGAGCTCATGGGAATCCTAAAAATATGAAAAATATAGTAAATTTAGTTTTTGTTTAATGTATGCATTTCTGACTCGAAATTATTTTCATATAACCAAATAACAACGAAATATTTATCATAAATTTGAAACCGGTCGACGTGGAAGAGAATTGAATCGAAAAAGGTTAAGATGATGTGACCATTAAAAGGAATATGTAGCTTTGTTTACCCTCTATTTGATTCGTTGCCGAACGACACCGAACTCATAAAATATTTAGACCAAGCCAGAGTGCTGATACTACGATTGTATTCCGAATAAAACATTTACACATTCTTTGTTCAAAATGATTCTTCTCTAAGCCTGAATGAATTAGAAGACTCAATTTTTCATGGTATGATACCAATAATATAATATACCAACCACTATTGTACACGTGAGTACATTAGGTAAATTAGAATTAATTTCTAATCGCAAACTACATACGTATTGAATAGACTTGATTTCGGTTTATAGAAATCACCTTAATCTATTTCCATAATCAATACAAAACTCAATGGTTAATTTCCCAGGCCTTCCATCGTTTATCCAAATATTTGACAGATAATACGACCTTGCAATGTAAACAAACTAATGAATAATCATAGCTTCTTACATGCACAGATAAGTAATAAAATTAGCATGTAAGTGACGTTCATAAAGTTAAAAAAACCTGTCAAGTGTCAAGCGGACTCATCCAGGAAAGATTCGTTTATCACCTTTGTTGTATGGAGCCCCCTTAAATAAATATTATTCCGTTTTTTAGTATTAGTTGTTATAACAGCTACAGAAATACATTATCTGTGAAAATGTGTCTACGTCAAACTGTTTATAATTCCCTTGTGCCCTTGTCTTGAGTAATCCATATCGAAACAAAAAAATAATCATTTATAAATGAACACGCTCTTTATGATAACGACCCATCTGCCCATGGATGGACTACATAATTGCATCCCCATTAGGGTATGCACTTTTGTGGAACATATCTATAATAACAACTGTATCGGTTCATGGCGGTGCTTTCGAATAAATTAACATAATTAAATTATAATCAAACGCTGCTACTCAAAGCTTTAAGTGACAAAAACATTATTTATTGACCTATAATTAGGCTTTATTAAAATGCTTTGGAGAATAATCCTGTTCTAGAAGTTATTCCGTTTGTGTGCGTGCCCTAAGCGTTGCATTTGTGTAAGTGCTCGGTGCAGTGATTTGTTGGTGTGAGTGCGAGTGTAGTGACGTCACTGAGTGACGCCCGCTTTGACCTGCTTTCCGATCCGCTACTATTTGATTTTTAACTTTGCCTGTGTGCTGATTGATGAGTCTAACTTGTTTTTCGTGTTGCCGCTTCAACTTTTCAATAAATTAATTATACACTAATTTATGTCAAATAAGTGGTTGACTTATTTTTATCAAGACATTCTATGGTAACTGACAAGAAAAATAAAAATTGCCAATTTCTCAATTAATAAAAGCGGGTTCTCATTACAGATATGATCCCACAAAGTCGTATATATTTGACGTAATAATTATATAGAATAATTGTGTAATATATTATTATTATGTATGCATTAGAAACTAAAGACAAAATTATAGTGATTTTAATTACAAATGTCTTTATAAAATCACATGCAAACTTTAAATTGATGGTAAGCGGTTGCTCTGCAGCAACGTAATATATTCTGTAGAACAATTGCAATTTATAAATGAAGATGGGTAATTACGTATCTTGAAGTCTGCATCCCTCGAGCCTGATACATTCTGCAGGAAGCGCTCGGGGAATTCATCAATTCACATATATGAATGATTAAACATAGTAGACAAAAACGTCTAATTTATGTGATATTAACAAGTCATTTAAGGGATTTCCGTTTTAAAATCTTAGTGATTTTATGTAACAGATATTCATTAAGTTATTAACCTTGTTATCCTCAAATTTGCATTGTTACGTGTCTCGTTTAGAAAAAAAAATCAGGGCTCTTACGTGTGATTTTCAATTTATATAGGCCAAGGATTGTTGTAACTAAATATATAATTATACAATATTAATCATGCTTTAGGTGTTCCAATTTGTCATAATCGGTTACATTTCCGACCAATGTTGTGACGTCATGCGATGGGGCGCGCCTCCTATACGTCATATCCGGTAATCACCGATACACCGGATGTAGTAATGCTTTGAGAACAATCTATTTTTGAACTTCCGCTGCTAAGGCAATCAGGAATAATGAGGAACGTCAAATTAAATATTCATTTAAAATTTTCTTTATCGAAAAGCCTCATAGGGGAAGACACAACTTTTATTTAGTTGAAAGTAGCACCCATGATCACTTGGCATACACATTTTTATCCATTAGTCATACACGGACATGGTTAATGGGAAACTTAGGTCTAATGTCTGGGAAACTCACTAATCAACAGTATTTATACACCTTTTAATATATTTTACGTGTTTTTATAGGTAAAAAACAGGGGTAATAATTTTTAATATTCGATTTCACTTCCGATGTAAAAGTTTATATGACTAAATTAACAACGAATGTGTAATTTGTTCGTTTCATGACAAAAAGAGCGTAAATGTAATGATTATATGTACAATAATAAGTCTCAGATATGGCCACCCTCGCCCATGATGAATTATCCACATAAGAAAACAAATTTAATTTTATATTATTGTGAGCTACGTGTAGAAACTCACATCACCAATTATTAGAATCAGGCGTTACTTTGCGGAAGTCTATAGTATAAAATTGTAATAGACCAGTGGTTGTTGTTCGTTGAGGCAACATCCTTATGATGCTCCGGCGTCGGGGGGGCACGTACGTCGAGTTTTTGAGGTTCATTCACGCAGTATTACTTCTGGAAATTGATCTTGGTCATACATTACGTTGTTTTATTTATAAACTCATTTATACATATTACGATTCTTGTTCGTGTGTCGATTAAGACCAAATTTCTTTGTAAAGTCAAATTTTTTGGAAACAATTTTATAAGAAACAAAAGCCTCCGTCCTCCTCCACAGTAACATTGAAGTAAGACGAGGCGTACGTGTACTATAGACGGAAATAGCAAGTTGGGTCATGGGCGAGAAACGAGACAATGAAAATATATATACACTGCTAACTATGAGAACCACTTTCGTTACTTTTAATCCTCCATTTTGAATACAAAACACTAACGTCATATGTGAAAATGTTTACTAGTGTGATATAACATTTTGGTACTACTTAATATAGTCGTAGTTTGGGGCTAACCAGGCTTTTAGGCCAAAGAACTTTTACGCTATGTCGCATACCGTGTGAGATACATCAGCAAACAGTTCAATGTTAGGCATACTTTCAAATAAACCAAATTGAGTCATGTTCAATAAATTTTAAATGTATTTTCGGACACAATGCAAAATTGTTACATACAATTTAATTATCATAGTTTAATTGGGTATGGTTTTCACTTTGTATAGGCCAATATTAATAACTATTCTAATGATATGTTGTCTAATGCGTGCTTGACTTTTTGGCAAGTGACAAATTCGTCAATAAACTTGTTTATGTTTGATTGGCTTTGTTATTTATAATCTAACTATATCTGTGCTCAATGTTTACAGCAGTTTAAAAATAAGGTTGACTAGTTTAACCACCTAGATCACCGGTTTGCTTGAAGTGAAGGTGATTTCCTATATTGGAAATACGGTTTTTATGGCTGCTGCGAAGACCCCGCTGTGGAAGCAGCTGCCAGATTCTTGAATGCCGCCGCATACCTGTAATTCTCCTAGCAGTATGGGCAGATAGGACTTTGTTTTACGTGACCTGCCTGCTCGGTCCCCCCATAAATTAAGCTCACTTATTATCATTACACATGTTACCGATAATATGGCAAATATTGACCGTATAATCTTAATTGAAGGCTAAATGAAACGTCGTATTAATTGTACATACTTTTGATATACCTGCCATTTGTATCACTCGTACTGACATCTACAGAAGCACCGAGTGATTCGTGATTTCATTTGTATACACAGGGTTAATAGCATTCACTATTAATATCCGGGAGGGTCGGAGGTCGGAGGTCGGGCCTCGACACTCTCACTGCGCGGAATTAGACGTTAACACTTTCAATTTTATGCTCCACTAAGGTAGTAAATATTTTTACCATTTACGCTTTCTCTGTGCGGAGAACGACGTATTCGCTTTTGGGGTTAGTTGATTTGCTTCCTGGGCTTGTTCTGGCGTCGTATAAAGTTCCTATAGTATTAATTAAATAGACAGAACACTCACGTGCCTAAAGCGAAAACTTAAAAAATCCTGGAGTTGAGATGACAGTTCTGTGAAATTTTCATTGCTAAATATTCTTCTATATATCTATCGAAAATAAATTGTACACGATGTCATTTATATTCGATCAGAAAAGTTACACTGTAGCCTTTAAAAGATTAACTTAAATTCTTATTATTTAACATTATAAATATATTTTATCGTATTTTTAGTTTTATTTGAAAACTCAGTTGGTGCAACAGTCACTTACCTCCGGGTGCTGAACTGTGATTTCTAGTATGATCATCAATGTATTACTGAGCTGTGGCCTTAGTATATAACTATATATATGTATATACGTATTTAAATATATATATTCATTGATAACGAGGTATAAATGGGGCAAAGCGACCGTTTGTAAAATATGTCCCGATATATAATAAGTTTGCATGTTCCGAACAGGTATTGATCATAATAGCCATTGGTTAGCACAAACATTGATAATAATTAGTGAGTGAGATGTCAAAAACGAAGCTATTAATTATCGCGCGGCTTAATTACGGTAGATTGCGCTTTGGTAGAACTGTTATACGCATTTATATGACTACTACAGATGATAATTGAAAAAAAAAACATTTGCTTTGCTTTAAGACGAACGGCTATGAACTTTAGATTTCAGCCAAACATTGAAACAGTTGAAATATACATTATCAAAAAAGAGGGGGGGGGGGGGCCCCCCCCCCCCCCCCCGGGGGGGAAAAAACCCCCCCCCCCGCCCCCCCCGGGGGCCCCCCCCAAAAAAAAAACCCCCGTTTCCCCAAAGGGGAAAAAAAAAATTTTGGGGGAAAACCCAAAAAAAAATTTATTTATTTAGTGGCTTTATGTTTTTATAAAATCCCATATAACGGGTTGATTTTGAAGGAAAGGTGTTCAACTATTTCCAAATTGCTAGTCAACCAACCCGTTGCCTTGGTTCAGCCTTGAATGCGTTATAGATAAACACACAGTTTTTCGTAATATTTTTGTAATATTAGTGTTGCTACATTCTGGTACTACGAAACCCATTTTTGGGTTTTTCTAAATGCAACAATTGCAATTTTGGTAAACTGAAAATTAGGACACTTGTTAAATTATTTACGCAATGCAGGTCCTGAAATTGTGCACAACTTGAAAATTGGATTATTTATAGTCTAATTTCTCCCTTGAGCGAAAATCCGGTGGAATTATTAAAATCCCTACCGAAAAAAGCAGCCGGTGACCCGCGCGAAAGTGGTTAACTCATAAAATTAAACTTTTTAAGCACTCCCCGGTCGACTGCCGAACTGGCTATCTCGGATTAGGCTGGCAGTACACGACCGATTCAGCTTTATCAAGGACTATGTGATGTTAACTTTCCACACTATAATGTACACATGATATGTAAGAAGAAGAAAAAGAGAATTGTAATCTGTTATTCATTGTATTATTGCTTTCGTTACACCATTTGAAAATTTTAAAGACGCGTGGCTCCTTTAAACATATCCCGAACTACAATCAGATATTTCGATGGCATTCTGCGCAATAAATTATTTCAGTGGCTAATTAAAAACTGAATTGTTACTGTCATGTCACTGCAGCCGATGAGTCGGACAAACGGAAAGGCCTTAAACAAAGCCTTCTTTCCATTCGCACTTATTAGAGTGCAATTTTCATTTCCGGTTGTCTTTTATGTACAATTTTGTACAGTGGCGCGTTAAGCAAGTTTCATCGAGCTAAACTGCGGTCGTGATGGTTATTGTGTTAATAAATTCGGAATATGAGTTCAGCTAACTTCGTTTACTTAATACAATTGAAGCTTCATTTTGGGAACATTAATTTAAGCAAAAATATCATTTACCGACACAATTACATTTGCGTTTCTTGGTAATGGCTTATGATGTTCTTAGAAGCAAAAGTAATAGCAAAACAATTGGCTAAACTATCCTGTTTTTATCATTAAAAGAGATGAAGATCAACCTCACGTTTTAATATAACAGACATCGATTGAATCAAACCCTTGCGTTCGATCGTGTCACCCTCGTCTCGGCGGAGATTGTGAGCAAAATCAATTATTTACTTCATATGTATCCTCTCTCATTTATTCGATTCCAAATCATATATTCGTCGAAGAATTTCGATAGAAGAATACTTACAACATTTGTAAATAAACCAAACATTAAGTATGATTTAATACACAAATGTCAATAAATCTCTTTGTGAAACGATGACAAATGATTTTAATTTTATATTATTCTTGTCTTATTTGTTATATTGAAATTGTTCAATCTATTGACTACTATATATCTATTATAGAGCATCAAAGTGCGTTTATTTCTTTCGATGAACGCCCTAAAACAGTGGTCACTCAAGTAAACTTTTACGCACGCGTTAAGCAGGGCACGGTTCTCGTTACTGTCGTGTGTAAAGCAGACAAAAGCTTGACGTATATTAACATGAGCCCCAAGGAAACGTAGTCGTGGTGATGGCTGATAACTGAAACCCGCAAAGTCATTTATATCCCCATCGGTGTGTTCGACGTCGAATCGTTACTCAATGGCCCACTGATTGTAAATTAATTATTATTTTATTACCAACAGGCCTGATACTGTTTATATTATGATTAATTGTGAGTCGTAATTTCAGAGTTAATTTCATAGCGAGCAATTTGTTATAAGTTTTGTATTCACTTATTAATTGCACGAAATATTATGAGTTACTGTTTAGAAGTTTGTTTTGTGTATCGTTTGCGAAATTTCATAATGTATAGCTTTTATATTGTTTCGACTTTGCGACCGGCGAAAGTATTTGCCTCGAACGGGTGAGTTATGCGCGATTTTCGCTTTAACAAAGAATTGTATACTATGAGATACAGACATCAAATAGGTTCCGTTTCATTTAGACATAACTTAAAAACGCGAAAGTATAAATGCAGTATCAATTTTAAGCTGTATTATTTTAGGAATAGATATCATAAAAATATAATTATGAAATTCTCATATATCACCACACCACACCTACTTTTAAAACTATAATTGGAACCAATTCATAGCAAAACTTCGTTCCGATTGTCTAGTATAATTAGAGCTGCGAAGGCCTCGATACAACGTGTCAGAGGTATATACAAAGGAGGCGGGCGGGCTCTATTGATTCTGGTCTGCTCTGGCAAAGTTATAACGTATCGTCTTAGATAATGGATCCGGAGGCTGTAATCATATTTATTTCTTCCTTCGGTGAGTTTATGTCGGGCGCATTGAGTGCGGTTTCACGAGAATTAGGCGTGATTTAAGGAGGTTCCCCTCATCGGTTAGCATAAGTTGGGGTTGACTCTCATGAGACTAGCAATATAATATATGGCCTGCCGCATGTGTTCATATGTTGATCGACAAATTGTGTGAGTTATTTAATGTATTTATAACAGTAGTAAATGAAGATCGTTTAATAGTCGATGATATAGTTTTGTCAATGAATTCGATTATTACAACATTATTGTTGAACAGAGCGTTTCCTCTTGTTTATTTTAGAGTACTTTTTGATTTACATGTTCTCCTACATCGAAATAAAACAGCTTTTGTTTCTTTGTTAACTGATTGAAAATACACAAAAAAACTAAATTTATTAGTTATTATACGTTACTAATTGAAGAATCCACTAGCCTAGATATTTCTACGTTGCTACGCAATTCGATCCATGATTAACGTAGCTCACGGCTGAAAATTTATTTAAAAGTACTTTCTGGTTTCTTAATTAGAGTAGGTAGATGCTAGTACTTAATCCTAACAAACGTGGCAACGTTCTAATAGACAGCAAATACACTCTATTCCCGATAAGTAAATCAGTCTCTTTGAGTAGTGAGACGCAAAGCAGAATGGTTCGGTCTATTCAGCTCTCGGTGCAAGTTAACCAAATAGCTGAATACCTACCTCCTTAATGAATATCTGATGAACTTCACAAAAGTGCTTTAATGAATGATATCCGGTCAATAGTTAATTGGGATACCGTTTTTAGATTTATATTTAAATGGTCTCGTAAAATTCTAACAAATAACTTATAGTGCATAACTGCTAAAGAGAAACTTGCTCGTTTAAGATATATAATGTTATTATTATCTACCCTTTTGATTTGTTCTTCTTTGAAAAGAGGATTATTTAAACATTTAACTCTGTTGTTCGCGAATAATATAGTAATTTTATTTTTTACTTTTGTATACAATGCAAATTTTATTACCGAGTATCTTAATTAAAATTAGTGTAGGCTAATCACTACTTTGGCTTAAATGAAAAGGCTTTGAACTCAGCAAAGTCACTTGAATGCGGAAGTGAATTGCCAGTACAAGTAGTGTCAAACTATATCCTCTTAGAAATAGCAAGCAAGCAGGTCTTTCTGTTTCATCATTAATATTAAAATGCGTATTGCGAGTGTTGTGTGACTTGTATATTGATATAAAAATTGTAAAACAAGTGAATTGTTTTATCAGTGAGTAAAATAACCTTAACCATGAAATTTTATATACTTATAAAATCTAGATGGATATTTTTTACTTTTATGTATAAACAAAGTTAATGTTATTACAAAGTTTCATGAAAATCATTGAATGGATTGTAATGAAACTTTGTATATTTATGTTAATAATAAAGCTCTTACATCAGGATAACATATAGTGTGCAATTTATAAGATGCGTAAATAGTCCAAAATGTTAAGTAGAAAAAAATCTAACCTCTGCGAGCTATTCTGGTGTACGCTGCCGAAATAGCAGAGATACAAACATACACATGTAATGTACGATCTAACTGTTAATAGCTAATAATCTTAAATAGAGTGTTTTTTGTACACTCAAGCAAATTTGTGAACCATTACTACAATAAAAACTGATATGTCAAATGCACATTTATGCAAATAAATTATCACTTTTATTTATATCAGATAATGATATATATAACACTAGCTGATCCGGCAAACGTTGTTTTGCCATACATGTGATTTCAGTTTTGTGAAAATTTAGGATTGTATGTATTTTTGTAAATAAAAAAAAATCATATCATAAAAAAAATAGAAACTAAAAATTTTGTCTAAAAAATAAAAAATAAAATTTAGGGGTGGACGGACTACCCTTAATATTTAGGGGGATGAAAAATAGATGTAGGCCGATTCTCAGACCTACTCAATACGCTCACAAAGTTTCATGAGAATCGGTCAAACCGTTTCGGAGGAGTTCAAGTTCGAACCCCGTGACACGAGAATTTTATATACCTCTAATATTGTGAATCTAAACCACTCCCAGATCCCCTTGAACACACACAAAAAATTTCATCAAAATCGTCCAGTCTTTGAGAAATTAGTGACATACACATACAGAAGCATTATAGATGTATCTTTATATGTAACAGCATGCAATGGTTTCTTTATTAACGCCAGTAAAGCAGTCGTCGTATACATTATGTTCCTTATAACAATTGGAAGGAGGAAGACCTACTTAAGTTTCACGGAGACTCATCTTATTATTGTTGTACTCAGAATGTTAATAACTCTTCTTTGTAGTTCTTTGTCTTACGTAGCGGCGGTTACAGGACTTGCGAACGGATAGTAATTGTCTGAAAGGATTCTCTGAAAGAGTGAATTGCATTTGATATGTGATTAAAAGCATTACATTAAATATTTTCGCGAAGGACCTTAATAATTTTCTTCAACGAGATTTTTCAGATAAGTGTTTAGTATACCTTATATTATACTAATTATAAATCACGTGGAAATGTATGTTTAAAACGTAAGATAATTCTGATTTATCTGCCATCGCTTCGCCGAATCACCTCGTTTATTTTTAAAGGCTTCTCAAGTTTGTCCCTGTTGCGACTTGTTTTACGTGTAGCACTAAAAGTTTGAGCCACATTTGCACAATAATGTGTCTTCTGTCGAAGACATAAAGCTGAGTATCTTTCTAAATAATTGTTTATCTCTTTTAGGTATGTTAATACAATTTTGTTGCTTCGGATACATTTTTTAAAGGGTTTATATAGCGATGAGTATAAAACGGTTAGACCTTGAGGGATAGTATAAATTATGATGGGCAGTACATGAACATTTCACTTATGAGAACCGTAGTTAAGGTAAAGGTCCATGTTCTTAACAGACCAAACATTTGCGTTCATATTAAATTTACATATATATATTTCGCGATAAAGTATACAAAAGTAAACTGAAATCGAACATCCTAATACATCAAAAGTGAAAGACGGCGAGCGACAAAGGATTTTCTCTAAAAAGATTTTACTCTCTCGGGAACTATGGCGTATCTGTGCGTAGAACCTTAGGGTTACATAGTATATTGCAATAAAATTGTTTTTTGATTCTTTGAGAATTTTAATAATACATAACTTCTATATAATATATATTAAATGAGGCGATGTGAAAATTTACTCTTACGGAATTGGAGCGATGTAACTATACAAATTCGCGATAAATTTTAATGAAATTATTTTAACAAATGTATAGTTTAAAATTATAGGACTATTGCTTCTCTACATCCATCTAAAGCCGATCTTATAGTTTACTTTGCCACGCTTTCGCTCCAAGGATACAATTTCGCGCGAAAAATTGAATCAATTTGCGTATCTGTGGAACGATTTTAGTTCGACGCCTGTGGATATTGACGATGTTTCAAGGCTTGAGTTTGTACCTTTTTAGCTACATCATCTATAAAAATATACGTTGAAGGAAATACTGCCCAATATAATGTGAAATGCTTGGCATGGTTCTGCCAGTTCTCATTAGACTTCATTATTAATATTGTCTGTAAAAATCAAATAAAATTGAGTTTTTTTGACTTATTCAATCAAAATGTATTTTAAAGTCCATTCATCTTTTATGTTGACAATAATGAAGTGGATGGTTCTAAGTTTTTTTTTATTTTTGTTAAAAACAAATTGTAATATGTAAATTTTTTTAAAATACAGCTACTTCGGCTGCATCATGCCTTTTCACTTTATGGCAGGAAAGCCATCAGTGTGGTTGGACGTAAATATCTCAGAAGCCATCATCGCCATGCCAGTCATCAGCATTCCAATAATGTTATTATAGAGAATTCTTAACAGTAATACACCTGATAGCCAATATATTTTCGCCCACCTGTCACAGTTATTTTTTCCTACACCGGTTATAATGTCGTCAAGATACATAAACGTATCAGCTCGCTTCAAGACAATTTTACTTACTGCTTACCTTACGGCTTACCTGATCGTAAGGGACCCGGTAGATGGACACACACAATGCCAAAGGCCTTTGAAAGCACTCACTTACTCTTAAAGGGTATATATATCAGACCATGTTCCTCTATATGTATCATAATTTATGTCGAAAGCTCGGAATCAACAATATTTATATACTATCAGTCATTAACATTTGAATTTCCTTAACAACTACGTCTTAAACTAGACACGTTCCTCTGTCAGTTGTCCCACCGGGAGACATGGCGGTATACACTTAAACAACCTGCACTAGATGTTAATTAAACTATTTGTAATTCGAGCCGGACTCCAGAGTAATCGGATAGAGGGAGCACTAATTCCGTTAGCTCCGAATATAAATATTCCTTGCGTGTTGCTTCAACCAACTGATTAGTGCCAAATCTTAGAGTCGCTGTAGTAAAAAATAAGATATCCTTCTCTAGTTTAATGGATAGAATTTATATAATCGTATCTCGTATATAGGTTGTCTTGATAATTATATAAACTGTTCATAGATGCATGGATTTTATGTAGCCGTAGGTGAGCGTGCGTCTCTCAAAGCCTTGTTTCAACCCTATCCATCATAAATACTCGCTCGTTCGACGAAGGTAACAATATTAGAAAACCGGTATGTGTGAGACTTAAAAATCGACTTTTTGCTCTCTCTGAATTTGTACTAATATTGTCTTTTATTAACCTAACTGTTACTCATTTAAAGAAAAACACTTTACTAACGGATTTAAGTAATGAATTTTTCAAGATTTAAATATATTTACGTTATTCAAAAAAATTCCGGCGCACGCTGTAAAGTACGCGAAACGTCGGATTTGTACTAGTTCAGTTGAAGTAAGAAGAATTATTATTGTATAATTAACTAATGGAATTAAAAACTTTAATTAAATACTTTGTTTTAATTTTTCTTTTACAACCGTATTTATGTCAAATTAGGCTGACTGACTTGAACTGTTTACTTTATTTCAAATATTTTAATTCTTACTAGCTGACCCAGCAAACATTATTTTGCCATACATGTGAATTCAATTTTCAATTAATAAATAAAAAAAAGGGGGGGGGGGGGGGGGGGGAAAAATTTGGGGTTGTGTGTGCTTTTGTATGCTGTATCATAGAAAAATAAAAAATAAGAAATTTTGTTTAAAAAATAAAATAAAAATTTAGGGGGATGAAAAATAGATGTTGGCCGATTCTCAGACCTACTCAATACGCTCACAAAGTTTCAAGAGAATCGGTCAAGCCAATTCGGAGGAGTATGGGAACGAAAACTGTGACACGAGAATTTTATATATAAGATACCGTCGCGAAAAGAGTAGTAAAATGTATTATTACTATTAATGCAACGTTCTTCTTATTTGGGGTCCAGGAATAAAATAGTTGATACTGTGCTTCACAAACGCAAACGATTTGAACGTGGTGTTGGATTTTCTCCTAGACTAAGCTCTCAAATCTCATGAAGTATTCCTGCGGGAGGCGGAGGGCAGTTCACAGTTGATTCACGATCGCCCGCTTTACTGTGCTCATCAAAACGCCCAGTAAAAGCTGAGATACTTTTGCGGGCGACTATTCATCTCAGTTCAAAGGTAGTAATTACATTGAGCTTCCTCAATATATATAATTTCGTGTTCGGTTTAAGCAAAATACTCAGTCATATGACTGACATATTTGCAATATAATTGGCAGTATCTCGACGTCTATTATCCTAACTTATACGTTATTCGCGTAAACCAATATGGGCTAATTAGTTGATGCAACATCATGAATAGAAACATAATCTACCTTCACTTGTTTAAACACGGTGAGGCCGCCCGGGCCCATCACTGGTTCCAAGAAATCGTTTGATAAGTTTTTCGACACTTTTTTCACAAGAAAGTTAACTACATAAAATACATTCGACTCCCTTTTCTGGGTCAATCGGATAAACGCGAATAGTTGAGAAACATAAAAACCTTATAAAAATAGGAATTGTTAACCTCAATGTATAGTGGTGAGTGGTGACTTACTTAAACTTGTCACACAACACTCGGCTTCAAACTTCAGTCTGCAGCTTTAACACAATAACCTTTTTGAAACTTCTTTTTTATTAGAACTTGGAGCAAGGGATTATTGGATGTCTTGGCGTAACTTTTGTCGATATGGCAATGGTATATCTAATTTTTGGTGATTTTTGTTTACACTGCTTTCTACCATTTCTCATACGTTTTATAACTAATAAAACGTACAAATTTTAAGGGCTTTATTTGCTTTTATTTAGGTTAGGGTTCGTATATTGGCGGAAAAGAGAAGGATATTATTGAAGTTGTCGGAAGAATCTTGCCGCCTTGGAGATTTAATGCCTTGCACACACAAACCAATACGTTTAAGATTTGCTGTAAGTGCAAAGTGGTTGCCATATACTTTAACAATATTTTCTTGTTATCATTCTTTGCTTAATCTACAAAATATATTTTATCGGTCTAGTTAAGAAGTAATAATCTGGTAAATTAAATAGTTTTTATTCATTGTCTTTGTCATAACATTATCAATGGACAGAAATTTTGGAAGAAATTTTCTTTTTACATTTTAAGTATTTGATGGGATAAAGATATATATCATATTTATTTCTTAGTTAAGCTAGTATTCATTGTAAACACAGTTTCTATAAATGAAAGAATTTAATAATTATAGTAAACATTGTATTATGAAAAACAAAATAATTTTAGAGAAACAGTAAATAATAGTTTCAACTATTCCTCGGAATATTTTATTCACTGAAACAAGTTTCTAACAATTCTCTTTACTTCTCGAAATGCATTTATATTCGCGTCAAAGGTAAAATTTTCTTCTATCGAAATATTTTACGCAAAAAGAGAATTCTGCGCTGAAAAATCTGTGGGCATAATTGAATATGCACCAGTAATTTTGGTTCACGCTTTACGGTCAAATCGACGCAAAATTGACCACGGTGGTTTTGTATTTTTTTGTTTAAGAATATTTCTTTATTATTTCGATAAGTCCCACCTGTTTCGTGGTAACGGAGACCATACATCTCCATTTGCTACAGTCCTCGCTTACCTCTTTCTTCTTCTTAATTCCTCGACGATGGCGCTTCTCTCTTCTTCTGGTGCTTTTCCAGTACCAAACCAGACACAGTTAAGGGTTTTCGTATCGTGATGAACCTCTTTTCATACATTTGGTAATTAAGCCGTTTTGATATACAAAGCCTACTGTACATTGTGATTACTAAACGATCTGACATTCGTTAATATTATTTAGATATTATATAATAACATAAAGAATATTAGAATCTTATATAATTCTCAGTGGACAGTAGTTGCTTGTATTTTGTATCCACATAGAGGTTTTTTTCATTCACTATAATCGTATATCGTATATATATATAATGTAGTTTTAGTATTTATAAGGAAATACTATTTGCACGACTGTGGGGCTTCTGATATGTTACTATATTTTATGTATTAAAAACTCTGTTACACTCTAAAAATAAAATATTTACTTACTCTCCAATATAGACGAAGCTTATAAATCATTATTTTAATATACTCAGAGAAACTAATAAAAACACTAAGAAAACATTATTTCATAGTTGTCTGTTATTTGATTGATCGTATATGACGAGCCGTATTAATTAAGGGGGAAATGTTTAATGACAAATTCTTGCTTATAGATTAAATAAATTCCTGGGAATATCGCAAACAGGTAGTTTAACAAACATAATTAGTGAACTTAATAACTTATACTTGGAATTATACTATACAATATGTATAGTAGTATATTTATTCATCAGACCCACTATGGTCTGATGAATAAATAGATTTTCTGGTTAAATATATGAAGATAAGCGTTTTCACTTCAGGAGTTTTCATTCAATATTTGTAGATATACAATACCCACTAGCCGTCAAAATGCCACTAGCATTGTAAAAATGAAAGAAACAGTTCATATTTGTATGTTTGACAAATTAATGTTTAGCTCGGTTATATAAAAGCAATTTGTACCAACCTAATAGTGCCATCTGAGTGATTTGATATCCTGTTTAGACCCCAAATGCTTATCGATTTATACAGTAGGAAGCTATAAATCACGCTCACCAGTAAAAGCCAAAACAAAGGTAATTTCCTTTTAGTTTGTTACCATGTTTATGGAAACCTGCGCAATATATAAACTTTACCGTCACTATACCATTCTGCAATTAAAGTATTTCCACTTTTCCATTGAATATATATATCCTTTATAATAAAAAGATAGGCTTTTTTTAAGCTTAATTTAACAGTACAATACGTCTAAATATATCGTAATTTATCTTACATAGTAATAACATTCAGCACTGCGTTAAATGTATATTAAAATTGTGATCTAAAGACATTGTCACATTAAATTAATGGCTGAATTAAATCCCGAATAAAAGCCAGAGCTTGCAAATTATAAAATGAAGTGCACAAACCAATTAAAAATAGAAAGATGAAAGGAGGAGGACTAGTCTCCGCAATTTTCAACTCATCGACATTGAGTTTAAAAATCGTCGTAGAAACGTTCGGACAACGGGATTTTTCTGCGAAATTTGACTGCATTTACACGCCTCGCTTGCCAGGGGCGTACTCTAAGTCGTTAGGGCCCCGTGGGACCCTCGTTATGCTATGAGCTTAATTTATAGTAATAATAATTTGTTTATTGCAATATGTTCCTGAATTCCAGGCTCTTGATATAGAGTAAATTGTATTTCAGGAGCGTGTGACTGTGTGAAAATCATATGATACCAAAATAAGATAAATGAAATAAAAACATGACAACAAACTCATATAAGTACTATATACTATAAACTTTTAATAATGAATAGGGAAATGCTATGTCTTATTTAAATAAATTTGAAAAACGCCGAACGACAACTGAAAACAAACAAGTTTATTGTGTTATTTAAAAATTAAAGAAAACTACTTTTTAAGTAAATGTCATATTCGCCAGCTGCAGATAATTCATTATTCTTTATTCGTAGATCCATCATTCGTTCATCCTTCAAAGGTTTGAAATTAGAATTCCCAAAAAATACTTCTGTTGAGGTAATCGAATCCGGCCCGAGTATACAAAGGTGGTAAATTAATTACAAAGCGAATTTTCAAAACAGATCCTGTCGTACATATATAATCAGGAACTTGATAAAACTGTATATTATTTTTTTCGTCACACATAGTTGAGTTACGTTGTGAGCGTAGTAGGGCCCTAGCTTGGTGAATTCGTGATAGGTTCGCGTACGTTTTTGCCTTTTTCTAAGCCAGCAATGTTTCTGACTTTTCTTTGTTACGTTATAATCTGAGTGTGTTAAGAGAAAATGTTGAAAATACAAACGTCTTGTCATGACATTTTTATTTTGCGTTTCGTGAATACAATCTCTTTGAGTAGGGTGAGTGACCACTTAAGATTTATTTGTCGTTTCATATATCGTTATGAGCTTATTATTTCTAAGAGTTTGCCAAAGATTATCTTGTTAAATTAACAAATATATATAATGCAGTTGCAAATACGAACAAGCCCTAGAATCGAATCTTCTGTAATAAAAGATTGTTAACAACTGGTGACATGTTCTCGTTTTTTGTAGATATTTAAGATACAAAATAAACATTGTCTCACATCAGGATACTTAATGTGGAAAGAGAGTTCTAGGTGCAGGTCGATGCAGTAGCATGCAGGTTCGACCTACGCAAACGTTATTTGGACTTATGGAGAGAGCTTGGTCTGCCCCGGTTAACCTAACTCTATAAGATAATGACACATTTGCGTACTCCCCAATGACAAAAATCTGAATTTAACGATTCAATTCCATATACAACAACATAAACCACAAGATGGTAAGATTTTTTTTCCCTTTTTGGGAAATTTTTTTACCCCCGAGGCAAATGGCCCCCCCCCCAAAACACATAAAGGCAACCCCCACGGATAGTTACTCAATGGTGAAATCAAAAAACACCACCCTTCACAACTGCTTTCATAGTAAATGTTTGTGTCAGAGAGCCCAACGTCTTCGTGATGCTGCCCACCTCGAGAAGAAAAAGAAGGTGCTAACCTAAAATCTCCCACCCCCCCCAAAAAAAAAAAAAAAAAAAAAAAAAAAAAAAAGCCCCCCCCCACCCACCTACCCACCAAAAAAAAAAAAAAAAACAAAACCAAAAAACGGGCTTCTATAAAAAAAATCTTTAAGCCGCGCATGAAAAACAATCTGAGCGCACCAATGGAAGATACCGATCTGAGCCACTTTTGTAAACAAGGTAAAACTCCTTCCGGGTTTTAGTCGTACATAGGACCAACTCGGGGGGGGGGGGGAAAAAAAAAAAAAAAAAAGCCGAGGAGATTGAAAGAACATATTGCAGACATAGGACATAGACGACACAAACAATCACGGTCAATAATACAGATAACACATAACCTAAAAAAAAAAAAAAAAAAAAAAAAAAAAAAAAATTATTTTTTGGTTGGTTTTTTTTAATTAGTAATGAAAGCGTATGAAAAAAATTCTTCCCAATTGGTACGAGAAGCAATTGTCAGAAAACACCCTTATTTGACGAATAAGAAAGAAGGCTAAACAAAAATCTCATGAAAAACAATCTGGGAAAATGGAAGATACCGTGAGCCTTTTTTGTCTTCAGTCTACAACCGTAACCATGCCCCCCCCAAAAACACGGGGGGAAAAAAAAAAACAAAAAGAAAGCACTTTTGTCTCAGTCTACCGTGACCAGAGCTATAAAGCACGCGAAACGTCGGAAAAAATTAAAATAATGTAATATACTATACAAATTTTGTAAAAAAAACATAACTAAATCCGTTCACAAAGTGTTTTTCTTTACAAAGAGTTGCCTTTATAAGGGAAAGGATGTAACATATTATAATATTAAATAGTATTTGAATTTGTAGTTTGTGCAAGACGTTAAATTTATGTGGTTGTAAATGAGTTCGCGACAAGTTGCGATATTAGCGGTTTAATGGAACGTCAATCTTAAATACATAATAGCAACTTGTAAACTAGAGCTCCAACAAAACAGACATTTCTAAGTTCTTACAAGTAGAAATCTAGTGTAGTTAAAAGGAGTAACTGCTTTGTATTCAAACGTGGACATTAATTTCGGTAGAAAGCGCCACAACAGATGTAATAAAGGCCAATTTTTACGTACGACAAAGTGGCAATGAAAAGAATTTTTATAGGCCTCACAGTAGTTTTATTAGTCGCGTCGTAAACGAACATCTCGTGATCTCCAGCAGTTTGTTGGAATATTTCTTACAAGAATAATGAGTGTGATACGAAACAGGTATAAAAGAAGTATTGTTGATTTTATTGTCTGTTTTAGTATCTGATTTGCAACTGTGTTAATAAGAATTTTATACTAATTAATAAAGAATTGTTTTTTAAATACAAATCTTTGACTCTGGTGTTTAATATAATGGCGGAACTATTTTATAAAAAACAGAAGGATTATTACATCATCGTGGTATAGCCATCATCCTCTGCGGTTTTAAAGATATTTTTTAATATTTAATTCCAACTTTGCCCAACAAATAAGAATGCGCTATACTCATATTTTCATATATCTTTTGTATTTTCAGGTTTCTACAATATGCGGCAATCAAATGGATTCTAGCTTAGACGAGTCTGCAGCCGGTGAGCGAAAATTATTTTAGTCTTATTCTATCTTGGCTATAATTTAAATTATTATTTATTGTTTACAGCTATTTAAGTGTTTGCAAACTACAAAAGAGAGCTTTGATTATGTCAAATTTTGCATTTAATATATTTTTTATGACCTCTATGCAACTAAGTATAAGAAGTTGGCACTCTATGTGTGCATAATACTGGCTAATAGCAAAACCCCCCCCAGTGGACTGTGGAAATTAACAAAAACGTATTATTTGTAATATTTAAGTTAAATTTTAGCATTTGAGCAAACTTTACGAGGGGAAATGTTAATTAAATATTCAAAAGAAATAATGAATGATACAATTTCGTGTGACGTTTTAATTTCGGACATGTTTAGATGATTGATTAGATTCCGGTACAAAATGGCCGCTGTGGACAATGCGTATTTTTGCCAGGCCTAAATTGTTACCTTTGCGATCTGTATTGATAAGGAACAAAAAGGGTATGACAAAATATTAAATAGAAATTTTAGGAACGAGCTTACATACGACAACATCTTAGTAACGTCTTTTATGCTTTCAATGTTATTCAACTAGTATTGACATGAAGTCGTCCACCATAGAAATATGGCTTATACCACCCAATTTATATATACGAACGTTTGTAACATAATAATGAAATTAATCAAATAGTGAATGAAGCATTAAAGCTTTCGAATGGCTTAAGTCGCCGTTATCTCTTTACGAGGTTGCTCACCGAGCTTTCTATTAAAATTAATTAATAACAATAAATAATGCGTCATATGTTACATCATTCTAGCAAAAAATCATATCTATGACCTTCATGTGATAGCGATATGGCATTAATACATCATAATTCAACTAACAATGGTGTCTGCGAGGCATAAAACTTGGAAAATAGCCGGCTGTCCGTGCTCCGTCAATAATTGGTAATGGATGACGTCATCATGTCAAACGTGATCGATTGCCTTGCTTCTTGTCGGATTAAAAAAACATTCGATTAGGCATTTAATGAGCTGGTAATTCTTCTGTGGTCTTCCGACAATTGTTTTTAGTGTCAGGGTTAAACGGGATAGGAAATTTTGTTTTATTGTTGAACAATATGAACTGAAGTTAGCAAGCTTTATATTATTCGTTCTTACTTTGGTTGAATGTTTCCTGGACGAGATCACTAAAATAAACTAGTATTGCAACATTGAGGTAATAATTAAAAAAATGAAATATAATTACATAAATTACATTTAATTTTAAATTTATTACACAAATTACAAATTTTGTGTTTGTTTTAGATAACAGTGTTCCTTGGCTCCGGGATCATTGTCGATATTTACATTTACAAGTGAAGTTATCTTACAAACGAGAATATACAATAAATATTAACGAGAACCTAAGTTTTCATGCGCTTCTGATGCATTTTTCATAAAGATTTTACTTAGAAAAGCTACATCTTTCATGAAAATGATTCTTTCGCGATATCACCCTTAATATAAAGACCCAGGGACTTAACTTGAAATAGCTATTCGGAGGATTAAACCGAAACGCGATTTCTTCACAATGTAATGGCTAGATTTACCAAAACTCTTACCGAGAGAAAGTCACCTAAAGATAACGGAATGCAATTGAAGAGTAATGATTATGGGAATCCAAAACAACTAACGCTCGTTTATTTATTTATTACTCTATTACAATCACCATAACTCAAAACTTAAAAAACTAGTATATAAATAAAAGGCGGACTTATCGCTAACAAGCGATCTCTTCCAGGCAACCTGACATATATATAACATATATGACATATTAATATATATAAAAGCTAAAATGGAAGGGCGGTGTTAAAAAAAGAAATAATAAAGTTAGACAGCTAAAAAGTGAGAAAAAAGAGGAGATTATAAAGTACAGTACAAACATCAAATAAATTAGGATGATAGTGTGGTGTAATTTTGAGCGTTGAAACTTAAAACTACGTAAAGATTGGGCCTTTCCCATCTAATAATAATAGTAATAAAATAATAACTCAAAGAATAAGTAGTTGTCCCTATCAAAGTGATAGTAAGGCTGTTAATCTATCGGTAATTTTTCTAGTTAAGTGAAAAAAAAATTTCTATACATTTTTTGTCGGTTAAATGTATAGGATTTCAAACTCTGTGCCATAATGTACTCTTTGTATGTAAGCAAATAACATGTATTCGAGTGGGTAATTAAAATATTTTATGTAAAAAAGGTGTTTTATTCAACAATTTCAAAGTAGCACGGTTATATTATAAAGAGGATAGAATCGGATCTACCAACCGTACACGAATGGAATTACATTAAACATTGTATGCACTCGAAACTTGGAATTGTGTTTAATCGAATTTAAATATTTTTGAATAAAATATCCCCTTACTTAATTCGTATTATGCAAATTAGAAATATATTTATCGTAGCATTGTGCTTATGAAGGCGAAAAATAAAAATTAGACTCTAATTTTTAATTGCATAATGTGTAAAAATAAAAAAAATACTCATAATTATGAGAATATATGAGAAACATTTATAGAAACAAAAAGTTAGTCTGCAAATGAAAGCCTCATTTAATATTTTTGGTATTTTTTGGACGCAGTTCGTCTAAATGTATTGGCCAGAAGCAAGCATTTATATAAGAGTGAGAACAAAAACGACTACTGTTTATTTCATTGAATGACTAAGCTGTGAACAATTTCTAAATATTTTCCGTATAAAACATTGTATATTTCTTAATAGGGAACTTAACTATCAATCACGTAGGAGACGTACAGTATATCATGGAATTCAGTTCGTAACGAGGCAAAGATGTTTACCCTTTGTAAATCGACGTTTTGTAGTCAACAATCTGCAGACGTGATATTCGACAACTCAAAGGCGCCTGCACATCATGCAGTTTCAAAACTTAGTCTTTTATTATCGCGCGAACCTTTATTAAGTTATTTAAGTTACGCCTGATTCACATTGGGGTAGGCAGAGACCACAACTCCATTTGCTACGATCCTTGCACACTTCGCTCGCTACCTTCACTTTTATTATATTCATAATATATGTTCATCGGTTTTCCTTCCAAAACTCGGACCTCCTTCCAGAGCATTCTGAATCTCCTCCAAAAAAGTTTGGGCAGGTCTCCCAGCCTCGCCTTCACCATCCACACTCGCCTCACGGCATATATGTCTTGTCAGTGTATTTACACACGTTTAAACAAATTTATTAAACAAGAACCCAATTACGAATGAACGGAGGAAATGCATCCAAAAATCAAATTCTAGTATTGTGTACTAGGCCTGCGTAGTTTCGATAGTGTGTTTGAGTATTCCGTATACATAAGATGATTAAAACAAACATAATTGTTTTAAAATTCGACTTCGAACAGAGAATCGGTTGCAAAGAAAAAAGGATCGGTCCCTCTGTACCGTGTAGAGCCCTAATGACGTTTTCTCGTTCCGTCCCGTTGCGTTCAAAAGTTAACCCTCTCCACTCTACACTATATTGCTGACTTATTCAACTTGTAGTATTATGTGCAGGAAACTGCTACTTACATGTGACAAGTTTGAATTCGCTGGAGTTTGTTTTATAATTATCATACTTACATAAAGTGCTAGGTATTTCGGAATGAGACATGGATGTTTCTAAGGGACATGTTCCAATTTTAAAACTAATTAAATCAAACAAACAATGTTTTACATATACTGCGAGAGCAAAAGCACTTCATTATACTAATGATACGCATTGATCGACGTCTTGCTATGCGCCTGTTTACTCAATATTTCGCATGAAACTCTGAAATATAGAAATACAAAAAGCGTTTTAGTTACGGACATTTGTGAACAAAGTGAAAATAATATAGTACAAAGGAAAAAGGCATGGGCCAATTAGAGCATTTTCCTTGACCCACGTGTGATGTTCTGATTGGCTGCCGATGCTCTAACTCGGTTGATCATACCTTATTATTTTTGTTCTGTTCCATTGACGATATTTACATCGTACACTAACTTATACAAGTGAAAGTAACCATTCACTACTTACTACCATTGACACTGAAAACTAAACTCATCCATCTCCCTTACGTGTTCATTGTAGAGGAACATACATAACGCAGTTAACTCAGTAGAAACATTAATCTACGGAGCAAACAATTAATTCAACGGGTAACCCTGTCACCAGCACAGTGACTCGCCGAGGTAATTTATACGTCGAAGACAATGCAGGGATCAGGGGCATGCAAGCGCCAGATACGTTGCGGTCGCTATTATTTGATTGAGTTTAAATTTTTAAGGCTGTGTCGTATGAATACAGCCAGATAATCCTGTAGAATACTTAAATTTAGACGTTAGTTATAATTATATATAGATGTATATTCAAATAAAATATTAAGTAGGATGAATGCATCTGTTAAAACCAAAGCACGAATATGGATTATACAAAATTGATGTTATTTATCGAAAATATGGATCTAACTGTAAAATTATATTTAAAAAGACGTTTGATAAGTGTGGATGGTTTTCATAATGGAATAATCAACTTGAAGACATAATCGAATAACTTCACTTTCTTCAATGTCCAACGGGCTGAAATCTGAATAAAAATGTCTGTTTCAACAATCGAATAAATGTGGAAAAGAAAATAAAAGCATCGAACGAACGAAAGTAAATTCAAACGCGTAATTTTAATTTAATAAATTCAATTATGGAGACGTTCTCGACAGAGAAAAACGAATTTACCTCAACAATATATCAATTATACCTTAATTTGGAAAGCTATTCAGAATTATATTAAAAATTCGCTTCTACAATTTAGCCAGAACTGTTAATAACCCGCGTTTCAATCAGCCTACACGTTTAACAGTAATTATAGTTTTCGTACGTTGCCATGCTCTACTTAAGTTAGTAAGTATACGTTACATTTATAGGTATTTGAACATTCATATAGGGGAACTAAGGCATCTCTCCGTGACCGTATTTCAAACTAAAAGAAAGCATGAAGTTCGTGCGAAAATGTCTATATAAAATGTTCCATGCGTGTCGACTGACTAATGTCTTACGAAACTATCAAAATGTTAGTTCCAAGGGTAGATTCGTGACCCTCAAACCAACATGTTTTATTTATTGTCTATATATTTCCTGCATATGACCGCATAAACACTAGCAAATATCTTCCATTTCATAACTCCGTATGCACTTCATCCTGTTCAATAATTCTCCTAAGAAATGCAGCAAAAGCTCTCCGGTCCGATCGTAACAAGTTTAAAAAAGCATATCAGGTTAAATTCGACAGGCGATGGTCACGTGCGCCGCGTGCTAGATAAACATCTATACAGCATTCATCTAAACCGCTTTACCCACTATACGGGCCGAGAATATACTATTGAGGTATAGGAAACGAAACACAAAGAGGTTAACGGTTTCAATCATCGTCGTAAAGATAATTTTAATACGGGGTTTAAGTTAATTATAATATTTAAGCAAATATCATTAGTAATTTATAACTTTAGTAAAACTAGTTTATAATTATACTAATATGAACGGTTATTTTGTGTTGGGTATTACATTTATAGAGGAAGCCTATACATTATTATCATATATAGGCGTTGGAAAATAAATGAAAATTGTTTCAAAATCTTTTGATATTTAGAGAATACGGTAGGTTAAACGTAAAATAATGTTAAAAATTACGTATAAAGAGCTTGATCCTACGTATCATGCTGAGCACGGATCTCTTTATTAACAAGAGTGAACCAAATTCAGTTTATGTAAGCCGTAGAACACATAATTTATCGTGTACAGTGGGTAAAGGCAACATTATTGAAAGCTGGCGTTGCGGACGAGCGCGGCGGGCTAAATTTTATTTTTCGGAACAACCTGGAAATTGTTTCACAGCATGCTGAACGCGTTGTGAATTTTATGTGCTGTCAAATTTAGAAACATATTTTATTACTGGCCAGTGGTCAGGAAATGGAGTTGTTCTGTTACAATGGTTTTAGAATTGGTTGTGTTGTTTTGTATAAAACAATTTTATTTAAAATTTAAACGCTAGTTGACGTAAAGTGTTTAAATTCAGGTGCACTGTGCCACAACTGTATGCCTATGGATAACTTATATTTATTTTAATTAAGTATATGAATGGCTCAACGAGAAAAGATGTAAATGTATAATTTCAAAATAAAAACTTTGCAATCCATTCATTAACCGTGCGATTAATATTGTGTTTTATACAATTAATATTATAGCGTTTGGGGTGCTTTTCAGGAATTGTGGTCACAAGATTTCATATATTCAATTTCTTTCACATTTTAAGTACAGTTTGCGAAATGATACCTCGTCCTATGTAACGCTTCCTACGCGGTTGTGGTACGCCAATCATTTGCTACGGTTTTGTAGCAGCGTAACTTAGCTACGAAGTGAATTATGTTAGAACATTATAATAAAACCTTTATAATTTAACAAGTCCTGACTAAAATGAGAATTAAAAAAAAAATATGTTGTGATTACTTAATTAGATAATAGTTGCTACTAGATTACTGCGGCATTAACCGCTAAAGTTATTAATATTTATTATAGTTATGATTTATTATTTTGCCTCTAATTATTTACTTTTTTTATTGCCATGTGAATATTGTGAATACAGTAGGTGCCCTTGGCACATTGAATTTGAAAGCTTAAAGTCTTTGGATAGAAAATCCAACTTGAGCATGTCAAAGTTAATAGCAACTTCTCAACTGCGTGGAGTTAATTATTTTCATGTTTAAAAGCTAAATGATACGTTAATAAATGATTAGCAGTAACAGACTATTTAATTCATAAAATGAAAAGAATGCAGGGTTTTTATTCATTGTTGACTGAATCTATGATTATAACAGCATTATTCTATACTTAAAGAATCGATTCTTGTAACATATTATATGAATATTGTAAATTCCTTACCCACGATGAAATGTTTAAATTTTTAAAGTGCAGGACGGTCGCGTCATGGCCACAAAATATCAATATTGAATTTAAAAGAGTGCAGAGTCGTAAAATATTCTATCGTCTATGTCACGTGCTATTTATGGGCATTATCAATGTTCGCCGCTGCTGGTAAATTCAAAAATTAAGTTTTATATTCTAAGGGTTCTTAAAATTGTCCTATTCAGTGTAGGTTTAATATCACTTTTCGGCAGCGCGTTTGAGGTTTAAGAGTGGGTAATTTTGTAGCGGGATTGCGATTTTCAGGTCATAAAAGCAGTGTTTTTAAATATTTTAATTGATCATTTCCTAATCAATAATTGTCACAACAATGAGTGTATTTTTTACTTACCTTTGAATGTTTCGAAATTTTCGCTAAAACTATCGGCTCTACATGTCTTCAAAGACTTCTTTTTTGGCAACCTGTATTTTAGAGGTTCGGATTTCAACCATATGGGTATTATATATGTAAACAAGTGAATATGCATATGCGCTTTATACTTGATGAACTAAAACTAAAACTTTGTGACAAGGACATTGCAATCGTTATTATCTCGTTAAAACTGTTTTTAAAAAATTAAGCAACTCAAAGTTTAAATAAGATAATGATTGTCCTTCAGGGCAAACTTTCCAGACTTTCGTCTTTCGTTAAATTGTAAAGTGTACTAACAAGGCGGTGATGTATTTTTCTTAACTTCTCGATGGACGGGAGCATAATTTACGCCTTGTGAACTATGGTTCAGTTGCTAGCGCGATTTGTTAATACAACAGCGCTTAACATTCTATGATCCCAGAAGAAAACGTTCTCAAGGCAATATTGTATGAAGTAATGAATAAAAACGTAAATATCGAGAATGTCATAAATAGGGCTGAAATTTTCGTCATCTCTAGATGTCCTCATTTAAGAGGAACATCATATCATCATCATCATCATCAGCCTACATTCGTCACTGCTGGACATAGGGCCTCTCCCAAGGAACGCCACAACACTCGGTCCTCGGCCTTCCTCATCCAGCAAATACCGGCTACCTTCCTAAGGTCGTCGGTCCAGCGGGCAGGAGGGCGTCCCACGCTGCGTCTGCCTGTTCGTGGTCTCCATACATCATATACACATATCGTGAAACATCATATACTCGTACTAAATTCCATACAACAAAAAGTAAGTAAACCAAATAGGGTTTTTCTGAACCATCCGTTACTTCTTATATCGTAATCATGTACTGCATTTAACTGTCTTGTATAATTTCCAGTCAAGTTTCAATTATGATAATTAGAAATAGGTATTCATATGTCAAAAACTATAGGACTACGGTGTGTTTACAAAGTCAAAGTTAAAGTATGTTCACTTATGGACGTCAAACAAAATTAATAATAATTAAGTGTCTATTTTATTAGTGTTGTTTGGTGTTTATTATTTGGCTTAAACTTATTTAAAGTTACGAGTTTATTTTATTATATATTATAAGACATTAACGCTTATCAATTATTGCGGTAACTCACAGAAATAAATATATTAGAAGTTAATAATTCTGTCAGTTAAGTGTATTCAGTAGTTGAAGTTACCAGTCAGTCTTAGAACGTGGATCTTTGGGCGAATGTTAGCAATGATGACGTCAGGATATTGTTCTAGACTTTAGTAGGCTCGTTAGGACATGTCAGGTACACCCGCCGTGCTGTGAGGGTTCGATATTGTACCTTGCAGTAAACGTACGACTATATAGGCTATATTATTTCTTATAAGACCAGTATTAACCTGCGTGTAAACTACGTCATCAAATGAAAAAAAAAAAGGTTGTTCTATTTGATACATGGTAAATGTGTATTCAGAACTTCTATGTGTACCAAGTGATTAACTTAAGGTTATTTCCATAGTATTACAATAGTTATATATTCATGAATCTTCTATATCATCGTTTTCTATATATGGAACACTAGTAATTAGGGTAAGGGGACCGGACGCGAGCAAAGCCGGACGTACGCCGCTGTAAGCGACAAATTTTACATCCTGTATTGGCAAATATTTTAACAAAATTGTATGTTATGTCGTGTACGGTTATGTTGCGCAGGCATTATGAGTAATAGAAGGTAGAAAAAGTGTATGGGGGCGTATGAAAGACCTGTCCGTTAAACAACGCATCATAAGCTTTTAAGTACTGTCACGATCTATCGTGGAGACATCGATCTTGTCACATCTTGCTATGGAAAAATAAACACTGCGTGAGGCACATAACGCTTACAATCCAATGTCTCGCTTGCGAAATTGTACGTAGTCACGCACTCAGTAACAAATTACATCGATAAATACAGAAATATATCATTAGATGGCGTCCGCGCTTTTTGGATGAAAAATTGTGCAATAATCATAATGAGAGTAAATAAAAGTCTAACAAGATCTTGTAAAATACTGGCGCGATTAAGATATAAATCTCTTGTTATTTTAGAGATTTTTCTATAATTAATGAACGGATGTGGATAATACAAATCTATAGAAGATCATGTACGGAGACTCTTAGGGTAAATCATATCTGAGTATCATGAATATACTAGATAATTTCTGCGGCTTCACCCTCGTAAAAGCGCCCAAGAACGCCATTAAATATAAATACAAATGTTATATTCAGTTTGTAATAAATCTAATATAAATAAAAGCGATAAAAAATACCTATTTTAAATAGCAGTAATTGTATTTGAAATAAATTATCAATTTACTTCGCTTTGCCAGCGCTTATTAATTATATTCTAAATTTATTCGTTCAACTGTTAAAGTTTTTTCACAAATACCTAAATAACATTAGAAAAAAGAAGACTTAAGTCGATAGATGTGAATTGGACTTTTCTGTTGTAATTAACTTTTATATGAATTATCATTTAGATTGTTTAGCTAAAACAGTAATGCATTCTGAACCTATTATAATACATTAAGTATACAAAAAAGCTATTTGTTTAAGCGTTCACATACACAAATTGCCATACAAATATGTATAATAGTGTGTGAAGCAGGGGAATAGTTTGCGAACGTCCTAGTTGCAGCGGAATATTGGTAATGGCTGGGAAATCTTCACAAACTACGTGACTGGGAATCGATCCACTAACATAATATACGTTTGAACTTTTATTTCGTTAAGTGTATTAAACTGCATTTTGTTTCTACTTTTGCAGCTTTTATGTTATTAGTTTTGTTTTCAATTAATAACTGTGTGAGTTTATTTGATCATTTTTCTTAATGCACAAAGATGATTTTAAAAATTCCAGTTATGTCGTCAGTCGAAAATAATAGAAATAAAATAAGTTACATTTGCATACTGGTGGTCCAGCATTTTTTGCAAGATTTAAACATTTCTACAAAAACTTATTCAAATAAAAGCGTTTTTCCACTAATTTAAGCAGAGCTGTAATTAGGATAAATGGCCAATTTATAGACTTGTAGTACTTTCACTTAATGCTCATTACCTGTCTCTAGGACCAAAATTAGCTCATTAACCTGTAGTATAATTGACATGAATTATTATTAAGGTCATTACAATTGGGGCCTTTTTTGATATTATTAAAATGTACTACGATGAGACTCGCCATTTGCAGTTCGGTCTTTTTCCAAAAAAACAAAATATAAAGATTCATATTTTAAATTTAATAAATGCAATTTTATTACGCCTACTTATGGTGTTCAAATTGGGAGACCACAATTTATATTTTAGTGATATAGTTTATTAACTTCGTGATCTTTTATACACTGAGACGGGAAATTTTATGATATATTGATACGGTTCTAAATAAAATTTATTATTAATATAGTCAATTCATGTAGATGAATATGACTCAAGAATTTTATTGGAATATTCTTATATACATAATTAATATAAGAATACTTTACGTCAACTTTCGTGTTACGGATATATACGACATGTATATTGGCTAAAGCTGTGATTTTAATGCATTATAGGCTAAGAAAACAATTAATTTTCTAGCTTCTAAATATTGTAATTCACTTATGCAACAAACATGGTTACATGACTGTTAGATTTATATAATAAGATGTTTATGCACTGACTTTGAACTTGTTTACGCAGCCGAAGTGACGTCTTGATAACATTTACACTGATCAGTAGCAATAAATTATCCATATCAGACTTTATTATAACAGATTGTGATATACAAATCAGGATGGCCAATCATTCTTTACGTAATTACTTATATATTTAAATGTCAGTTCATAATCATTGAAATATAGAAGAAAATAGCATTTATTACAACGTAGATACAAAGCATAAAAGATTCACTGTGTAAAACAATATGAAGTATCGTTTAAAATATAAAGAGGTGCTCATAAAAATAGGCAAGTTTCCACGTTATCTCGAACCAAAACTTATCTCATTCAACACACTGTCATTTTCCTGATAACGCCGCGGGATGCGATGGCCTTTGATAACAGCGATTAGTACTATTTAAACCTAACGCTAGTCTAGACATGAACGTCGCTCTGGTCATCGGGGCTGCCAGCAACCTAGGATATCACGTACTGAAGAAACTCGCAACGATATACGATGGGAAAATCTACTTCACCACCGAGGACGAAACTGTTGGCTACCAAATTTACGAATCCCTCAATAGAAATCCCAATATCGAATATTTTAGAATGGACATGACGTATACAAAAAGCATCATCAACCTGCGCCATCTCATTCAAGACAGGGATGAAAGGATAGAGCTCCTTATTAATAACACGGACTATGTATCTGAGAAGAACCTGGCAAGAGCCGAAAAAGTGCGTCGAACGCTTAGTGTAAATTTCTACGGTTATATAAATTTTGGCAAACTTGTTTATCCATTGTTGGCTGAAAACGCGAGGGTTATTAATGTGTCTGGACCAGCTGGACTCCTGGCTACAATCGAGAGTGAGGAGATCAGAGCGAGAATTAGCGACGCTGACATTACAGAGGATGAGTTGGTCGCTATAATGCAGGAGTACGAAGAGGCCGTCAGGAAGGGAATCGAGAAAACTGAAGGATGGGGCATGAGTATGCACGCCGTTAGTAAGGTAGCTCTTAACGCTATTACGTTCCTCCAACACCGAGAGTGGTCTGACAAGGGTATAACGATCAACTGCGTGAATCCCGGCAGTCTATCCAGTAAGGAAGACAGGAAATCCAATAAAGTATACGAGGAAGGTGCGAAGGCAGTTTTGTTTTTAGCAACCGAGGCACCGTTGAGTTTAAAGGGCAATTTCGTATGGAGCAATTACAACGTAATTCCCTGGAACGCGGATCCATTCGTCGAAGTGACCACTGTGTGAAACGAGGTTGAAATCAGAAAAAATGTGGAAATGTTTTAAGTGCGTACTTATGAACTGCTAAAGCGAAGACTCTTTAGCTGCAATAAAGGATTCAAAGCTGCAAATTGTTAGGATTTTATCGAGATTTTTATTTCTGCAATAATTGTAACTGGTAGTTTTGTCTTTAGAATTTATGGGCTATAATAACAGAGGCTAAGCAGTGCTCGTATTCGCACGGTCATTAAAACAAGAATATGTCTCGCTTCTCGCTAAAGCGTGGTTATGCGTTAACATTGGCTCGAATTTTTTTACGCCACTAATCTGTTGTATATTTGAAATTTCGAAATGCGCCAAATATGTTAGTTTTATTTTCTGATTGCAGTAAGTCTGGCGTGTTTTTCCTCTAACATTTTACCATTATATAAATTGTTCTAAATAATTCTTTTTTGATAATTAAACTATTTGATTTTAATGGTAATATCATTAGTAAGTGTTCTTAAAACCATGAACGTTTTTAACAACCGCAGCTTTTTTTTTAAATACGGGTAAACAGGAGTCTACGCTCTTACTTAAAGATGCCTTGTCGTATTGGAAATAGCTCTGCTAGCAGCTGGTTCCACATAGCGGTGTTGCGCGGCAGAAAGTTCCAAAGTATAACTTTAATTAATTCGTTTAATTCTTTATAATATTGTCAAAATAAAATATTTGCAGCATTTTGTAGATATCCTCTTGAGTAGAGTTTTATAAGTCATAAATAAAAGTTAAACCAGGCGACTGTATCACGAGGTCGTTGCATCTTTTATGGTTGTTGTTCTGATTTCTACTTTCGTGGACAATGTACTGAATGTCGCATATAAAATAGCGACGGTAACTGCGAACTATATACAATTTATCGTGTCGCAACACTAATATATGTATATACATATATACATACATATATATATTAAAGAGGTGTCACACAATTTATAAATTTTTTGAACGTAACGGGTAATATTTCATATAGATATATAAGTGGATAATGTTTTAAACAATGAACAATTAACACTATAGTTTGCTAAGTCGACCTTTATTTATGATGATTACAATAAAATATTGGACAGTATTAAATGTATTGAAATGATTTACAATTGAAATTTCAAAGGTAGCTCACGTGTATTTCAGTAGTTTTTAGTAGGTCAACAAATTCAATTGTTATCAAATGTTGCTTATCTGTTTCATATTACTTTAATCTTTGCTATTGTCGAGGAATGTTACAAACATGATTTATATATCGCAAATTATATTTTGAATATTCATTATTTTGTCAATGGTATAGTATATTTTAAGTACTGTTTTCATTTCTAATAAGATTTTTTTATTGAATGTTAATTTTCATAACTCGCATAGATATTATGTGTCGTGATTCAAGACTCAAAATTCGATGGATTCTATGTTTAAAAAATTACATTTCAAATTTAAAAAAAAGGGAAAATAAGAACTTCTAGTGAATTCTAATAATTAAGCTGGTTAAAACATGGGGATTACTGACTTATTATAGTTTTATATGTTTCTTTACAATATGTATGCAGACTTTAAAACACTTAAAATAGCTTAAAAATTCCTGAAGAATTTAAGTTGCTTTCTTTTCTCTACTGATATTTTCTTAAACTGTATAAGTCATAAACCTTTAGACTGTAAACGGTACTCTTGTTAACTTAATCTTCAAATTACTCACATTTTAATTATTCAACAAATGTTGTCGCGAATCTGTCTCTGTTAATTGATTTCCATTGGATGAAATTAAATACAATTTAAAAACAAAATTTAACATAGAAATATGGAGTCACAAGATACAAATTAAACCCTAATGACATATATAAAAAGTGACATGAAAGAAAATGAAACATTAGTTTAGAGGAAGAATATTTGTTTGAGAACAACACAAAGTAAATGTTGCCTTTACAAGCTGTGATGAGCGTGAAACTGCTGTCATAAGTTGAAAGAACAACAGCGATGTAAGTGGAAATATGATCGCGGATGTTTTCTTTGAGTTACTGAATGTTCTCTACTCTGTATAATCATCACGTCAACTGATGAGTTGTCAAGTTTCACTATTGCAATTGCCACTCGTTCCAATTGTGGAACACGTGTTTGGCTGCTAAATCCAAATGAACTACCTAATTATATATTCTATATTATTTCTGCTCGTTTATTGATATATGCCGCTCCCAAGATCTTCGAAGCGATCGCAGGCTTTGATGTTAGCTTGTTTGAAGATTTGTGCCCGTTTATTGGCTGTCCCCATTGCTGTCATCCTTTCTGATGCTACCAATATCTTCCTATAGCCGGTAAAATATCGACTCAAGCTAGATATTTCAAACTCACGGTATGTATAACGGATTAACAGAACTTCACATTAAATTTATTTCAGTTAAATATATGTTGAATTCGTTGTAAATAATACTGGGCAGAGAGCTATTACTAGGAAAGTTAAAATTGACTCTGTATGCTATGTCCAATCGTTTTTCATTACAAATTCTTCGAACGTTTAAAGCTATGAAATAAACTGATGAACCATGCCCATTAGTGTAGGTTTTTTTTTTAAATTTAAAATTCAAAGCAATTGAAGACATCTTTTGAGTGAAACGGATCACGGGACGTCTCCGTTTCTAGTCCTCGAATTGACGTTCGTTATTATTGCGGCGCAATTAACTTCGCAAAAAAACTTTGAGTTCAATTAGCTTCGTAAGCTAAGTTTATTAATTAATTAATTGAAACAGATTACGTCCGAGATCTGTTTGTTTTTAAACTAGATATCACCCATTAGTTGTAAGGGGAGATAAATGAGTAAATTGTATTTTGAATACAATTTCATCATTGTTCGTAGCATATATCTCATTTTCGATGTCAAGTATAAAAATAGAACTCTCTAATCTTTTGAGACCTTATTGCTAAACCGTTCAACTCTAAAATGAAAGGAACATTGTAAAAAGGTTTTATATTCCAACCCATCTCGGATTCCTTGTCTGGAATCGTTATTCTGTAGAACGTGTTAAAGCCAATGTTAGTGGTTTTGACATCAAGGCATCGTTTTGGCAAATGTTAAAGTTAAATGCGGATTGGAACTTTGGAATCTTGATACGGGAGACGTATGTTTTGGGTAACTCAACGCCTAAGATTAATACTAAGCAGGATTTAGCGAACTTGCGATTTCGTTAAATTTAATCATTTCAGCTACCGTATCGTACTGTCATAAAAGACGAAAATTAACTAATAGTTATATGAAAACTTTTACCCTAAGTTTTAGTAGAAAATAAGCAGCTTATCTACTCGTACATGCGAAAATGCAAAACGCGTTAATTTTGGAGATTAGCGTCTACAGACAGACGAACTTCCATATTTTTATACTATAGAAACAAATCCATTTTTTATATAACACCGAGTTTTTTTTGATAAAATGTATGGGTGAGCAATTTACCGGTCACTGAGAAAAGACCTTACCTGGAAAGGCCGACTACGCACTTAGGAGCGTTACCCGATCTACAGTTGTTACAACGAGCCCACTGTTTGCCACATATTTAACAAAAAAAAAACAGTGATACATTTTCTTTTACGCGCCGCAATCGGTGTGGGCTGCAAAAAAAATTGAAGAGGAGTACGTTATGAATGGAATGGCTAAGAAATTCGAGACAGGCCAGCGTAGTCCATTAGCTCGTAGCAGGCACATTTGGAAGGCATTGTTTCCAGAACAAAGGGGTAAGGCCATGTGAGATTTTTTTGCACTAATTATTTTTATTCTATGCTCTGTATAATGTGGGTTATACGTGAGGGTAACAATGAGTTTTTTTTTTCATTTCTCTTGTCATAGTTAACTCATTACGTTGTATATATTTGATTAATTAAACTTTTCCCGCATAATTTTAAAACAGTACATATTATATATTTGAAACTAGTTGCTCATTGCGGTTTCACCTACATTTATTAAAATACATAACCGAACGTAACACCCGACAATTTTTTTCTTCACTTATATTGCTTTATATTACAGCTGAGATGAAAAACAAAAAAAAACATTAGATATATATAAGTAAAAAAAATATATATATAAGTGAAATAATAAAAAAATCTCATTACCGTCATCATTTACCAAACCAATGTTACTACATCAACATTTCAGTCTTGTGAGAGCTCATCATTACGAAAATAAAAAAATATAATAACAACATACATTTTAAAATAGAATTGAAAACATAATCTCAATCAAAATACACATGAATTGCATCGCTGCAAAATAGCGCGTAATGACAAGTACTCAGTTACGGATAAATGAAATGAATATTTGTCATTCGCTATCCAACTTGACGAGGTATCGTTCATTTTATCGTATATTTATTGAAACTCGAGATTCAGCTATAAAATTTATATGAAAGCAAAGATTCAGTTTTATCACATGAATGTAGAGCACCGATTCAAGTGTTGAAGTCTCATAGAAATTCCAAACCCAGTCTATCTAAATCATTACGACATGCGACCATGTCAATAGCAAGCTTGACAAAATTAAGATATGTTTTTCTCTACTTTCAATTTCCCATAGATAATATAATATAATTTTATTTGACTCGGTGAACGCTGTTCGCAGATGCAACGTCCTGAGGATACTCTGGTGTCAGGGCGAAGTTTGCGTCGAGTGTTTGAGAGTTTTTTTCGCAGTGTATTGCATGTAAATTTGATCGATTAGAATTTCATACTTAAATTGAATTTTAGCAGCAAAGTAACGCTTGATTCTATTAATTATTAATTCGAGCATTATCATAATTATTGCATGAGTACCCCCTGAGAAATGGAGGGAGGTACAGAATTTCGCTTGCCAAATATGCTTAAGATTCAAAGTCCACGTGACTTAAAGAAGAAGGAAGATGATGGGCAGCAATAAATTGTCTACTAATGTGATGTCAATGGCCTCTCCTCTCTTCTTATGGAAAAACATATGAAAGCCTTCAGCTTAAACTGTCCTCACATACTTTTTGCGTCATTCCCCAAACTAATTTAAACTTTCCCACTTGGTCTGGTGACCTTTTAATTAATTAACCTATAATATTAGAGATATACTTGATATTTATTTGGGACCACTAAGATATTCGAAGCACTGGGGGAAGAGATATTTTTTTAAAGGACTTTTTAACCTGCTAAACATATAGCAGTTGTATATGGGAACTATGTAATACATTCATATGTTGGGCTCTTCTTAATGTATGACTACATTATTATCCTGAGACCTTTATAGTTTGGACAAAAACTGGGGAACAATTCTTCATCCAAACTTACTGAGGAAAAATACAAGAGTATCTTAATATATATAGATCTCCTGTCACGATGTTTGTCCGCGATGGACTCCTAAACTACTTAACCGATTTTAAATTAAATTGGCACACCGTGAGCTGCCTGGTCCAACTTAAGAGGTAGGTTAGATTTTTAATTATGGTCGCAATTTTATTTATTTTATTTATTGAAAATTAGTTGTCTATAATTAATTGATAGTCACCTTTATTTGTTAACTACAAAAGATTCTAACAGATGTCGATATTTTTCGATTGGAAAAGTATCAATAGATGGCCCTGCTATGGTAAACCGATAAACGTGTCATATAAAAATTAATCTACTAACCTAAATAAAGCATTCTATTATTGTTTAAAACGCTTTCTATTATAATCACTTCCCCGCATACTTAAAGCTGATAATTATTTTTATTAAACTTAAAAAAATTATTGCTAGAAATCACATTTATGGCAAAACAACGTTTGCCGGATCAGCTAGTAATTATATAGGTTTAATTTAACTGAACTTTGCGTTACATTGCGTTAGTATAGTATAAGCAGATCGTTATCAATATACGAATCGGGCTTACAGTTGAATATTTAGTTGTTGAGCTGAAAGTGGTAGTAAATAGCCTATCATTATCCCTTCGAAGGACTTCCTAAGTATACCATATATTATGTATTTTACCTTCAGTGACGTATTAATCTTAGTAATGGCACAGTGCATCCATTAAGTTTACGGTGTAGTTTTGGATGAACTTCTAAATATCTCACTCATGATTACATTTTTTAAATTTTATTTTTAAACAAAACAAGGGCGAGATTCGAACAAAAAATTAATATAGTTAATAGAAGTAGGCGTTATTTTGCGGAAGTTCAACGAACTCTGTTCGTAAAAGCAACATCCTGGGGATGCTCCGGTCTTACGGCTCGAGGGTGAAGGTTACCTGCTGGTGTTGAACTCTAAATGGTACGCAGCCTATGTATGCTTACATATTGCATGTTGTAAGGGTTTCTTTTCGCGGAATATTTTCAATAAAATTGTATATTGATATAGACCTATAGGTCTACATCCCAAAAAAGGGTACCTATAGGGTTATAACCCTAGGTTATTCCCTATTTGGGCCAGACTGTCAACGCTTTATCTTTTGGCCTGTATATTGTGGACCCAATTTGATTGTACCAAAGCCGGTTTGCTTAATGTATGAACAAGTGTCGGGCGTCTTAAGCCACTCCGTAAACATTGTCAACAACCAACAATTATGAGATTCACAAATATCGTATAAAATTAGCGCCAGCAAAAATAAAATTTACTTTAACGTAAATTTTAGCATATGGTAGAAGTTAGGTTCAGTTTTAGTTTTAACAGGATCAAAAATCCGGTAAACTAACATTGTAATTGAAAAACTATTAAGATCAGTGGGGAGCGATTATCGGGTCGCACCGACATAGCAAATGGCGGACTGAACGTAACGCAATTTAAAACCATTATTTAAAGATCTCTGGCTGAATTCCAAAGAACGTGATTACTTTAAAATTGTATGAATATTATGCTAACGGTCTTGCGGGTCAGTTTAAGTCATTTATTTATGATATTCTCTGTACTTATAGTCTGACACTCGGGACCCCGATTTATATTTTAAATGCATATATTATTCTTATAGCAAATTGAAAATGTTAAAAAAGTCTACTTACGGTTCAGACTGAAATGTTTTAGAGAGGTAGATAGATGTTTTTGTTAAAAAGACAAAATACGACGTTTATTATATATATCAGACGTTTATTAAATAATAAACTGACGCACTAAGAACGGCCTTAGAATTAAAATGGACAGGGCACATTGGTATATTAAACATACATAAAAGCACGACAAACTGGAACGGACGGACGGAAAAAGAAACGTAGGTAGACCGCGACGAAGGTGGAAAGACGACATCGTAGATATAACGTAGATGTGGATGGAACTCACAGACATGGGACAGACACATCTGGAAAGCAACGGTGGAGGCTTTTACACAAGATGGAATTTCCTGTAATAGTAATTAATCTAAGTATTTTTTTTAAATCGATGGTAAAAGTATTCATTGTACTTGTTAACGTATTACAAAATGAAAAAAACTGCTAGTCGAATATAACAATTCACGACAAGAAAAACTGCAGTTGTGTCGCCGAGGTATTCGTTCATATAATTTCGTGTTTAACTAAACATGGAGTGTCGAATGCAAACACATAACCAATAAAAGTCTTGCTTTACAAAGTGTATGTTTGAGCTATTTTCGAGATACAGCGATGAGTTGCACAGGTGGCCAACGCTATGCATTTAAATAGGATATTACAAAGTGGCTGGGTTATATCCCTTCCGGCACACTTATTGATCCCTCGTAATGATAAATTGTATAATTAAATTTTCAACACCTGCAGGCCATAGTTAGCAAACCTCCTTTGCGACCCAAAATTTTGAAACAGAGATGTGTACAGCATCCTGTCAGGCTCTCGTAATAATCCCGTATATCGGCTAAAGCAATTTAATTAAATTACTGTTTCTCGAGAAAACATAGAAAATCATGTGGTAAATAGTTGTTGTTTTCAATTAGTAAAAATAAATAAGAATGTGATTATAAGAATGCAATACTCAAGTGCTGGCTCTAAAATAAATTGCGTCAAATAATGAAACCAGGAAAATATGTAGGAAATATAGTACAACATTCTCTATATAGTCGTCATCAACTTTTTAGTAAGATATAGAAGTCACATAGGCGTAATGGGGATCGGTTTATGGGTTGCCGAATTTGTTTACGGACACCGTGAAATTACAATTTATAGACGACCCGAGGAAAGTAAGGCGATTATAGTTTGAATATTCATTTTATCATGTATTTTGTGGTTCGCATTTATGACAGTATTTTTGAAGTTTGAGAAAACTGTGCGAAATTGTTGGCATTATTCGTTATCTGTTTGACCGGATTTATGACGAAAATATAATTGAACGGTTCTATACTAGTTAAACATCTATACTAATTAATTAATTATTTTATAAGCAACTCGATAGGTTTTCTCTATCCTAATACCCTGATTAACGTCTGGAATTAAACCCAATTAATTAACCATCTTATGTTCGTATTTAGTAAATTTAATACCCCCAATGAGAGCGTAAATCGTATCTCCTACGCATATTTAATGTATATATGTTAACATACGCATATGCATTATATGTGCATACCTTCAGAGCATCTAAGTTATAAATATTACACGCCGATAAATTACTACGCTATATGTGCGGAGTGTGTGATGCGCTCAAATCGTAATTGTCAATATCACTGGAGCAGTGTCACAGTCCATTGTTAGTCATGGTGATAGAAGGACGTGCGCTTGCGCTGGGTCCGGGTGTAGAGATACACTGAAAAAGCGGCGGCTATTAAATTTGTCTTCTAAACTTTATGACATACGGGTCAAAGATTAAACTGGATATAGGTTACCATAGAGTAGAGGAATATAAGCTTTACTTATCTTAGAAAATTTAGGTTATTAATTATCAGTATTGCATAATCGAAGGCCTAGGCCGGTAAACCTTTTTAACTTTCAACATTTACTTAAGTATATATTTCTTACAAATGTAACACTTAAACCACAACCCACAGAAATGCTCTTCGTGCAGATTTTGGCTATTATAGATATATAATATAATAGAATTATATCTATTATATTATATATTATATTTATAATATATATATAATAGATATTCGATCTACGGATCGAACCCGGGACCTCGGTGCCATATCCTAGTGACCATTACTAAATTTTATCTTTTAGCGTTTGACATTTGCTGTATCTAAACAAGTATGTAATAAAAACATTCGCTAACATCTCCCTTAACAACATGCAGCTATCGATGCTGAAGAAATTTACTTCACAAAGTGACTCCTTTTAATTTTCCAGTCGAGCTCTCCCAGAAACTCTTCAAAGGCGAATTAAAGGCTATATGCTACAACTGAGCAACGTCATAATCTTAAAGAACTTATTGAGTTACTCTTGTTTTAAAAAAGAAGTGCGTAAGTTCTTAACCTATCTATTGGCATACATGACAATATGGAGTCACACACGAGGGGCCACGTGTCATTTTTTTTAGAAAAACACTGTTTTATGGGAGCTCTAATAAATGTTTATTTTTTATTTTTTTAATTATTATAATGGCTCGGAAATGAAGTATTAGTAATAGTGTATAGATTTTATTTAGTTTTGAGGTACGAAACCCTAGACTATCGTCGTAAATCGAATCCAGAAATAGCTTGTCATGTGACCCTACAAATAATGTCAGGAATCGGTTGTAAAGTGAAGGATTGACATAGATAATAGGATCATTGCTTATGGAATAATAATTTGAGTAGCCAATCGGTGACGTCAAATGTAGTTTCCTTGATCTCTTTGGAGAACTCTCAGTCGTTTCAAAGTGCATAAAAGATGTCTTCATTAATCGCATTCGAAATCAGGTACGCTGAAGTTTAATTATTCAATATTTAAATGAGGTTTTTATTTATCAAATCCCAATGATTGCAATCGTTATATATTTAACTAGATCATTAATTGAAATATAGTTTTAATAATATTCAAATTAATTTATATATCTGATTTAACTTAACGATAAAAAAATAAAAGGTTAATAGTTGATTTATGAACGTAACAGAATCTCAAATAGTTGAATCATTGTATATTTATGCTTCGCTGTATCAAAGTTTTTATAATGAAAACCCAAATAATTTTCCATCCCTTACTTTCTCTTAATGTTTTTCACCTCACATTATGTTGTCCTAATTGCCTTAGCAATTAGTTCTCTATGTGTTAATTATAACTGTCAGGGTAATTAAATTATAAACATTGCATACACAGATTGTATATAATTGATTGTAATGAAATTGCTATTACGGATACTGTCCATATATAATAACTGATACTGTTTTTCAACATAAAATAATATATTTGTATTAATTATTGACCACTGAGTATAAAGGTGAAATAAGACTTAAACGTCGTGTTTGAACTAGCGGCAACATTGCTTCAGTAAATTTTAGTGTATTTAATGTTTGCCAATCAGTGTATCGGAGCTCTTAGCCATCTATTTCTAACATGTAAGTTTAAAATTTAAGCATCAATTAATAAAACTAAAATCATTCTCTTTTTTCAGATTCATGTCTTGCGCTGCATCCACACGCTATGCTAATCAACAGACGTAAGTCATATACATACCGTCTTTATCATGAATATTGAAACTGTCAATTCCATTGTTAATCAGTGCATCAGACTTTGAAGCAAACACAATGCACAGATTATAATCCTTGGTATAAGTTTTTTTTACTATGGATATATATATACACCTCTTGCCATAGAGTGGTGCTAATTATAAATTTAAAAAAAAAACTTCATCGTCATCATTTTGATGTTTTAACTGTATTTTTAATGGGGCTTAGATGCCGACTGATATTTACAGATATCTTGAAAATCTACTTTAAAGTTTACCAAAAAGTATGTCTTATTTGAAGCGGTATATGTGGTTAGCCAATGAAGTGTAGTCATGACAGATTCCCACAACACCGTTAACGAGGAGGCATCGATCAAGCCTTGATATACTGACCAACATATATCCATCTAATTAGCCGGTTGACGTTTGTTCTACGTATTAGTTATGGTTAACACTGAGCGTTATGATCGGCATATTTTCCATATTAAACCTTTTTTGTGTTCGTTAATCAAAACATTTTTTTGACAAATTTGTACACGGATACATAAATTAGATACAATGTAACCAGCTCAAGTTGCATCCTTTTAAGCAGGGAAACTATCTACCTGCTCCATATTGTTATAGTTAATAGTTATAGTTATAGAAAATATTAACATTTGAAAACTGGTATTCAGTTCTGTTTCTTACATTGGTTTTAGAAATAACAAAATTAATAAAAAAACAGAAATGCATTTGCGAAGTTGATCACGACATTGTTGGCCTCGGGGTTAAATGCAGAATTGCCAAAATAGATCGCCTGTTCGAATCCTGGTTGTGAAGTACGTACACGCGTACGCTTAGCAATAATTACATATTAAAATACATGATCAACTCCCATGCGGTTCAGAGACTTCATTAATATAAGGTATATGTAATATACGAAGAAAATATCTTATTTCACTTACGACTTCAACTACATAGATATCTTTTACATTATTGGAAATCGTTGATTTATTATTCAAAAATATATAAATGATATATAGAAAAATAAAATAGAATTTGCTCATACATCAATGACTTTCTAAAACCGTCTAACATATCTAACTGCAAATATTTTTCTACTTACCGTCGTACTTTTACTCACTGGAACTTTGTGTAAAACTTAATTCTCTCAAAAGGCTCAAAAGCAAAGATTTAGCTCAAAGATGAATCACTTACAAAGCAAAACTTTAAACATGAAACTTTATCAAAACTCCTCACCATAGATTTTCTTGGGTTGCACTCTTTATTGATTGAATAGGTTGAAATAGACTGTAAAAATATGTTTCTGACTATAAATATATTGCTGACAAATTTTCACATTGTTACTCGGCGCTCATACTTTTATCTTGTTACTAGCTGTTCCGGCAAACGTTGCTTTGACATACATGTGATTTCAATTTTCAATTAATAAATAAAAAATAAGGGTTGATCGTAGAAGGGTGAAAATTTAGGATTGTATGTATTTTTGTATGTTGTAGAATAAAAAAATAGAAACACAAGCCGCTACTCGTATCAATAAGCTATAATACCGTCATATCTGGCACTTATTTTATCAGGGACTTGGGGGTGATATTTGATTTATATTTTATTGATCACGGTGATACAACCATTAGGAAAGCCAACCAAATGTTAGGTTTTGTGTTTCAACGAACACTTTAAAAGTACTTTGGAATATGGAACCGTAGTTTGGTCTCCCTTTCTATATCGGATAGTGCACCAGAGTTGCTGCGTAGTCTCAATTCTCTGTAGCACACGACTGTCAAGATTGAGGTTTGCTTTTTACACGTCTTCTTAGTTTAGTATTTCATTTAAGGTTGTAAAATTTTTCTATTAAAAAAAGTTTTAAAGAAAGTTAGTGGAAATTTTCCAAGACTTCATGGAGGTCTACCGTAGGATTTTAGAGTGTTATCTTCTGATTCTGGATATTTTTGTTATGAACCTTACTTTAGGATTAACTTTTTTAATAAGTTTTTATAAGTGCTCTTTGTTTCGATGTAAGGTTTTTGGTAGGTCTCTTGAAGTTGAGTCCGTTTGCAAAACTTAATAATTCTCATGTAAGTTACATAGTAAAGAATTTTAGTTAATTTAAAATATTTAAGTTTGAGAACATAAAATAATAATAAAAAATATTAGAAAAAGGAAAAAAATTTAAAAAATATAGGATGGAGTAGCTTATACTTTAAAGCCGTACTGGCCATCAGCGTTAGAACACAGATCGGTTTCAAAACGAGTTAGTTTGTCATTTTGTCCTAATTATTTCATTACCGTCGTTTGACTTTCTAGACTACCACCATATTTTATTTTTATATACCTATTCGCGTTTGATTGGGGCGTGGTGTCTCTTTACTTTAATAGTCAAAACTTAGGATAAAAAAAATTGTTATTTGAACGCAATTCCAGAAGAGCAGTAAACATACACTGTGCTACAGGATCGAAGCGGGCAATCAGTGAAGAATGCTGAATTTTCGCGTCCGCGTCGAATCACTCGCCTGCGAACTGGCAAACATTTATACCTTCATTAGGTGTTTGCCGTGCTCATAAAAAATTTCTTCTTTGCGCACAATATTTTTAAGGAAAATCCTTCAAATATATATAGGAGATGCTAAAATAAAACTGGAATTTTCGATATTTATAGAAAATTATACAGGCTCGATTAGCTTGTGCGCAATTGATTATTATTGTACTTTTTATTATCAGCATGTTTAAAATATATCTTGTCGTTATTTCAATAATTATGGCCCAATGTGATCATTAAATACGATGGCTTGAAAAAACTTTACGGTGAACATTTTTCAAATGATTCGTTTCTCCACAGAAGCCTGGTAAAGCTAAAGAAAAAAAATATGAACAGATAGAAATAACCTGCCCTATATACAAGTAATCGAATTAACAAAAAATGTTTCTGTAAAAGCTGTAATTGCGACATTTAACTTGCTCAAAGGCAGGCCAATTATATTCCCTTTGAATTTATTAAACGTATTTGATAAATCTTATTTTTCAGAAAGTACCACCGCTGGGTATACGCTAATTACTCCCTTCACATCTTAAAAGACGTTTCTAAGTCCCATTGCCATAAAAATGTAGCAACATTAATAGTGTGGAAACAGGTAAGTTATATTTAGCAAAGTACGGCCTTGTTAGTGAAATACCTCAGCCGGTGAGTTTCGTAGATTCTTTACGTAACAAACGGTGCATTAGGTCTAGAGAAACTACAAAGCTGGCCTCTACGAGTAGGTATATATGCTTCGTTTCGATACGTCATTATTATGATGACCTATTTTTAATCTTTTGGTTCTTATACAAACAATTAATGTTACTGTCCTGATACGTGTGATAAAAACATACGCTCTTTTATTGAGGTAGAAATCTGTACAATAAGAATTTTTTAAATGAATTATTGTCATAAAATGAAGCGTAAGAATTTGTAGAATATAATTATTAGGTCTTATTTTAATTATGATGGGTAATAGAAAAAAATAATTTTTGTTTTTTTTTGATATTTTAATTAATAGAATCAGGCGTTACTTTGCGGAAGTCCATAGTACAAAACCCTAAAAGACAATGTAAGCAATACTCCGCGAAAAAACCCACAACCACTCGATACATGTTTCGCCCGGACACCGGAGCATCCTCAGGATGTTGTCTCTATGAACAGCGTTCGACTGTAACAACGCGATTGCGAACTAATTTACTGAATGAAAATTTTATCTACGTCGTATTAAAAATTACGTATTTTATATGAGTTATTATTACTACACGAAATAAAAAAGTACATAATTAATCACATTTCATCATTCACCATTAACTTTTATGACATTTTGCATAATATTTCGACATTCGTTACTACAATGAGTTTTCTTATAATATAATCTTAATTATGAATAACCATTGTATTATTTTAGCCCTATATTTATTATTTTTTCGATATAGTTTCAAAGTTGCATTTATTTTTAATTCTTTCGAATGTGATGGTTTCTCTCCGCGGCGGGCTTACAAACATTTCCCCGCTAGCGTAACGGATAGAACGAGTAACCGGAAAAATACACTTAACAAACACAAATATTTTCATTTCTTCGTGAAGTAGCTCGAATATCTCCTTTAAGATTAAACGAAATACACCGAACTGGAAACCTTATAATGTTTGAGTAAAACTAGCTTTGTTTTAAATTTTTTATGTGCAATGATGTGTGAAATGTATATTCAGACTTTTATCAAACTGTTATGAATTTTACTAGAAAGTATTCATTGTTTCTCTCCTATTACATGGTGAATTTTGTTATTATTGAACTATTTTTACCGTCCATCAGTACAAAATGTGAAGTGAAATGTTTAAGTAGGACTATAACATTAAAAAGTACATACCAGTCGACCCTCCTCTAAAAATGAATCCGTTATATCATACCGAAAGTCGTATTAATTTGACATCCCAAACATAAAGTAGCCTCTCTTGGGCAAAACAATAATTGTTGGGTTTCCAAATTGTAAGTTCCATGTTTTTACGACACCACTTAAATATTATCTGATTCTAAAATGACACAAACGAGAATTAAATGTTTATTGCTCTAGTGTTCTAAGTAGACCATTGTTAAGATCAAAAACCATTCCAAGAATGCTCCAAATATAACTCGAGGAGCAGACAACCATTATTCCTGTAATGCCCTATAAACGACACGTGTCACCGAGAGTCTACGAGTGCATATTAAAGCTCCTTGCCTCCTTTATAATTGTAGTTTATGAAACTTTTACATATAAACATAAAGATCAGTTAACAATTGAGCCTTTGTACTTAATCACTTAGCTTGCCAACTTTGCTATGGATACGACGATCATTTGTTATTATCATAAAGGCATCTATCTACACATGCCAACAATATATATTAATTTGTATATAATTTTTAATTAGTTCTCATTTCAAAATTAGTTTCAAATAATCATTAAGGCAGCTGCGCATGCCAACAAGCGCACATCAAAATTATTTATTTATACGTATTTAAAACAATAGACATTTATTGTTTTGTTCAAAAATTTGCCTCAAAATTATTCATTAAAGCGCATGCCAACAAAATTGGCTTATATATGAATGTAGTTCATAATTGTTAATGTTGATTGATTTAATGATGGCTTAAAATTAGTAAAATATGTTGACTTTGACTTATGTGTAAAATAATGTGGAATTTGAAATAAGCAATATCGTGCATTGATTTTATCTGAGTATAAAATAATGTAATATTTGTATATGTAACAAATTTTCAACTTTTAGATCGAATTGTTCAAGGTTTTCAGTTGCCAATCAATACTTAAAGTGCATTCGTCACCTGAAAGTTTCAGGTAGCAGTGTGTTGAAGATCAAAGGCTTTGTGAAGGCGTCGTGTATCGCATTCAGCCTCTCGAAATGAAGAAGCTAATTTACGTTTCAAAATATAATTCTAGTTCTAAGTGACACTTTATAGATGAAATACTTACACACATATCTTACTAAGATACCGCATATTTTCAAATATAAATTTTATCTCAGCAATACTTCAAGAACGTTTTCCAGACAAATATTAAGTTAAAAGCTAACCTATATCTATTCATTTCAATCAACACTTAATATTTTTCTCAAGATTACTTTGAGAGATTGATAAATTACTTTTTTTTGTATTGTCATATAACTAAACAATTATTTCTTCAGATGAAACTCATCTATCCCACGCCGGATATGTATAAACAAATCAAAAAACGCTAATTAAAGCCACGTATAAAATAAGCTTTCAGCATCTGTTTTAGTTTCAGCGCCGAGAACGCGCGAATTATAAGCCTGTATGTGAACTATAGCGTTAGTACCATACAGTATAACTGCCAAGTGATGGCAGGTATCCATTGTGGCCATGAACCGATCACAATCTAGTGAAGTGATGCCTTTTTAAGGCTTCGCCTTTACGGCCATTGTGGCACATTCCTTGATATTGTCCTCGGGACACTTCATCTGAGAGGGCTCGTGTCGAGTGCACGAGTATAGTTTGTATATGGTTGTTATTTTAAAATGACGGTTTTAAAAACGCCGCTGTTGCAATGTTTGTTTCCTTGAGATTTCCCTTTTGTTAAGGTAAAGCGTGCTCACAATGAGGACTTAATGTCTAAATGCTAAAATGAGGGCAAAGTGCGATAAAAAAAAATAAAAAAAATAAACGTGTTACAGACGCTAACGACTTTTATCTTATGTTAGAGTCATATCAATCTACATACATCAGTATATTATCCATATATACATAACATATATAACATTGTTTCTTCTTTCATTATCTGTTTAATAAGGATTTTGGCATTTTATCATGCCCTCATTCATTTACTAATAATAATTATAGCTTCAATTACTATAAGCGCGAGACACTAAACTGAATAGTATATACGTATTTAATTAAACGAAAACGTCTTCCAATGAACAAGCTACACAATTCCATTTGTCAGCCGTGAGCACTATTTATTTGGGTAATATGAAATTTAAATAAACGAAGTGGTTTCAGAGCGTGCAGCGATGTCCTGGAGTAATAAAACTTTCGTGAATGCCACCACGATGCCGACACGTAGCAAACATGTGTGTGGCCTTTGTGATAAACGTACTAGTATACGTATATTAGTTGTATGTTACACATAATTGGCCCTCATAGTAAGCTATATATACATATACATAGCATGTTATGCTGTGCATGTATATATACATATACATGCACAGCATAACATATATGATGAGCTATGCATATATAGCCGCTGGACCAACAGATCACAATGTGCCGAGGCCCCCTAGGTAAGAGGAAGCAAGGTAGACCACTTGCAAGATGGGAAGACGATATTCAGGGAGTGGCGGGAAGGAATGGCTCAAAACTTCGAAATGAGGAGGGTGGGGACACTTGGAGGAGGCCTTCAACCTCCAGTAGGGTTCATGCATAAAAATTGATACAAATGTCATTTAGATAAACATTTTTCGACATTCGACAAAGTAAATGCTAATTTCTAATATAGTTACATTAAACATATATATATATATATATATATATATATATTAATTTAGTAAACCATATATTTAATGAGCCATTATAAATCTTCATTGTAATTGTAATTTTGATGAAATAAAAGGTTTTATTTTATTTATTATTATTTTTATGCATATATTGTATCCCCCAAATTGATTGAATGGCTGCTGTCAATCGTAGTGACATATTTAATTTTTATTCCAGTATTCTATTATCAATTTAATTTGATGACTTTATATACCATTATAGAGTACATTCTTCTATATGAGAGTAAAAATTTCATTACCGATATGTCGTCGGCCGATAATTTCCTATTACCCGGGTGACAGATGATATTGCAATAGATGTTGGCTTTACAATTTTAAATTAAAAACCATTTATTATCGACGTGAAATAGTGCGGTTGTTGCAAGGACGTTCATTGTACTAGCAGTGTATGCAACCACATGTTTATAGTTTGAATTTATAATGAACGTTTATCGGCATTTATTTCGCTAATGTAAGCATTCATATACTTATATATTGATTGCAAATGTAACTAATGTATTTATAGAAATGCAATTCGAAGTACTGATTAAATATATTTTCTTTATGTAATGTACAGTTATTTTATTGTTATTTATAAATGGGATTTTGTCGCATCTGCTTTTTAAGTCTGAATTGTTACTACTTTATAAAATTTAAGTATATAATATATATATTATTATATAATAATATCTATATATCTTCTATAAATCTCTTGTCACGATATTTGTCCGCGATGGACTCCTAAGCTATTGAACCGATTTTAAATTAAATTGGCACACCGTGAGCAGTCTGGTCCAACTTAAGAGATAGGATAGCTTAGATCTTTAATTATAGTCGCAATTTTATTTTATTGCAAATTATTTGTTTATAATTAATTGACGGTCTTAATCTCATGTTCAATCTGTTAACATCCAAAAGTTTCTAACAGATGACCACATCGAAGTGTAAATCAAAGTCCTGCGCAGACGAAGTCCCAGGCACCAGTGTATTTATAAAAATGCAAATCTAAGTACTAAAGTGTATTTTCAATGTAATGTAAGTGTTCTTCATGTAATATAAAGTTCTTCTATTGTTATTTCTAAGTGGCATGTTGTCGCATCTACTTTGTAAGTCTGAATAGTTACTTTATTAATATACTCGTATATAAATCTCCGGTCTGAATTAAAGTTTTAATATTATTATTAATCAGTAATAATTTAGTGGGTATATTTATCTCATAAGGTTGTAGGACTATAAGACATGCGAGTGTGTATCAAAATTGACTGTCACATTTAATTTAGAGTAATTAAGCGAAAAGCTTAGGTACATGAATAAAATATACTTCGAAATTCGGCCCAAGTCCCCCGGTACACAGAGCAACACTGACACAATCATTAAAAAAATTAAAACTGCGCCGACACATTTAAATAAATTAAGACTCCGCATTGTCTGAACGTTTCTCATTTCAACGGGCAATGACCGAGAAGGGTAAATAGGTAATAAAAAAAGAACAATTAGGCCCTAACGACGGGGTAGCGTGCAGGATGAATCCCACGGTAAATATCAGTAGACATATTATTCTTATACACAGAGTGTTCACCTATGCACCTAAAAATCGTTGCTGCGCCATGATGGACGTTTACTTCTCTTATAATTAGAATCGGTATTTGGTAGACCTTCACGTCATTTGGTAGAACATCACAAAGCTAAGATTTGAATAGTTGTCGGACTGAAGATCGTCAGAAAATTTCTAAATAACGCGATATCAAAGTAGGATGGTCACTTCTAATTATTACTGCATGGTTTTTAGTAATCTTAATCGTTATGTTTCGGAAAGCATATGTATATACGAAATAATCTGACCCAGTTGGTACAATGGTCACCATGAGGGACTTCCGAACAGACCGTCCCGGATTCGATCCCCGGGCGTGTGATTAGCAATTATGTTGGTGTTATATGTATTTATGAAAAGTATATAAGTAAGCTATAAATGTCTTACCTTGGGACTTAGCGACCGTGTGAAAGGGGGACACATAATAATATTACTTTCAGCAATTTATGAACAACCTGTATACGGGTGAGATAGCACGGAATTTTTCCTCTTTTCTATATTCTGTGTTAGCTAAGGCGTACAAGTTTTGAATGAACAGCTTTAATAGGTTTCCATAGTGGCTTTTAAATGAATTGTTTTATACCTTTTGTACTCATATCACGAGTGAGAAGCAACTTCGCCTATAAATTCAAGTAATCTATTTGCAGCCACAGCTTAGCTATTCCTTAATAAATACGAAAGCATACCAATTTACCCTTTGTAAAACTAGGTTAAGTTCTGCGAAGCCCTGGTTTATCTCTGAATGGGCTACAAATAAATTATATCTATTCATTGAATATAGATTTTTAACGCGGTGTATCAATCAAATTGTGTTGCCGCTGTGATTTACTGGGATATGTACTGTAGTGCATGGAGCAAAGATTTGTTTATTAGAAATACGCTATTTATGTCAACAACTTTCGATGCGATGCACATGAATTGCCTCCTCAATTATAATCGACAAAAGTGCATATTGTACGTAAAGTTTGTGGTTCTTAGAATGGTTTCCCAATTTAAGAGTCCTTTGGCTGTACGAGTAAAATAATATTCTAGAAATACTATTGTAATGCTGAAATACCATTAAACGCTGGTTCGTTTTGCAGCCATTGTTCAAGTTGTTTTTAAAGTGCCTTGATGTAGAAGTAATGTTGGGTAGTGCAGTGAGTTTACCGTGGGCAGTGACTCATGCGGTCAACTGTGAGGTAATACTCGACTGGCTCGTAAGGGGAATATTTCTGTCATAGTTTATCTGAAGCCATATAAGCAAATATAACCGCCTTCTATCCGGGTTATTTTGAACATTTCTTTTAACGTTAGTGCACTCAAAATCATTTGTTTTTAATATACTTTTTATATAGTATAGTAATATGTAATATAGTAATATAGTAGATTTCTTATTCAATTTCTCAATGGACACATACTTTTATTCCTGCACACGTATTCAGCACTTGTATAAATTTAATTACAATTAATTATATACGAGCAATAACGTTTACGATAGTAAAGTTATAAAAAGATTCTATTCAACAAGCCTGTCTATTACGAACTCTAATCCACATTTAGTAGTGAACGCCCTACTTCGTTTTAATACAACTTAAGGTACAAACGTTTTATTTATTGTACTCTGAATTATTTCTTTGAAGCTGCCGGAGTCTCGTGAAAAGATTTCAATTCGTATTGATGTATGCTGGATTTATACAATTGCAGGCGTATTGTTAGCGAATCAGATTGCAATCTTGTGGTCGGTATTGTGTCTACGAGAATATACAGATTGTAATATTAGTGAATTGTATATTTTGTCTTTTTGAACTACAGTTACTTCGTACATGTTAGGGCAATGCAAAATGCGATTTTTTTTCTAAATATATTCCCTTAAGTTTCATAATGCACAGTGATCTTAGAATGACTGAATTTAATATTGTCTTTTATTAACACAACTATTACTCATTTAAAGAAAAACAGTTTGTTAATGGATTAAGTTATGTATTTTTACAAAATTTAAGTATATTACATCGATAGTCGATACCAACTCCGGGCAAATAAATGCAGATAACACATAACTTCTCTGCTGTGACACTTATTTTGACCTTTAGTCTTCAGTCTACCGTGACCACGCACGCTGTAAAGCACGCGAAACGTCGGAAAAATTTAAAATAATGTAATATACTTAAATTTTGTAAAAATACATAACTTAATCCGTTAACAAACTGTTAACGGATTAAGTTATAAATTATAGGTTAGAATAAAAATATTTACCATGTTTTATTTTTTTAATTGATTGGTTAAAAAATTTTGCTTTCCTGTATCGCTGTATTTCTAATAAAATAATGGACCGTAGCAAGTATAATTTTTCCATCATGTTTCCTTATCTCATATAACATTGGGTCATCCTCATGGGGATTTCCTATGTTCAGTAATTATAGAAGCTATGGACGGTTATGTAAGTATATATACAAAAAAAATTAATGTGCTTTTCTTAGGCATTTTCTGTAAACATTCTAGTCAGAGTCAAAAGTCAATATATTTTATTGAATTACAATCACCTATGAATACATGATCATGTATGAACGACATTCTTACATACTAAGCTTACAGGCCATTACACCTTAAGTGAGGGGCACAGACCACCGATGAGCTTTTATATGTCCCACTTTAGCAATTACTTTCTGGCAATTAACTATATAATAATTTAACCCCCAGCAGTTGTAGCAACATATATTCAATAACCATGTAATTGCGAAATTGAGATGCTTTGTTTGTTTATATTCTCGTTCAATTGAACGAAATTCGTAAATTTTCTTAATCGTAATACAATGTTGATATTGTATTTAGTCTGTGGTTAATTAATTTGCGGCAAGTATTCTCCTTAAATTATATAAGTTATTTGTATGTTTTAAGTTTCCTTTTTTACTCTTTTCATTTCTTAAGGTCGTCTTTCTTTCAATGCTTACTTTTTATAAGAAACTGTCTAAGATAAATCTTTCAATACCTAGAAAATATAGCCAGCAGCTTCATATGTAAACATGTATGTATGTGATTTATGCCGGGGCCAGGTGTCCGGTCCAGAGTTCGATTTCCGCCGGCGACCCCTCCAACTGTCCGACATTTATGTATTCAGCGCTGCGAGCGAAGTTTTGATTTTAATTCAATTCTATTCAACTAAAATTTAAATCCACTGGGAACACGTTGTCCTATATTTGAGGTTTTCTGAAGATTTGAAGATATCTCGTTACATTTAATCTCATAAAGATATTTACAATAATGTTTAGTTAAAAAATATATTTTTAAATGAGTTTAAGTGTTAATAATAGAGTGAATTATGTTATAAATTTATTAAATCTTCCAAGAGTAAAAAATATTTATAATTGTCATTCGTACAAATTGCAAATCGACGTGGCGTAACTGCTATAATAATGAAATGGAATTTTCCCATATTTTCCTTGCAATTTTCTAAAGCTATATAAATTGGTCCGCATATTAAATGTACCTACTAAAAATCTTACACTTGTTTCTGAAAGAAATATTCTCAAGAGAAAGTTATAGAATTTTCGAAATTTCAAAATAAGAAACAAGTATATTATTACGATGTATCCATTTTGCCTTTGTTATTAAAATAAAAAATTTTGCTCCATACGATTTTCAGATAAAATCTCTCAGAAGTAAGCAATTTAATTAATTTTACTTACTCTCGATATTAAACAATAAATCTAATAGAAAGAAATAAACTGTAAAAAGTTATTCACAGCCGCAACAATATAAAACCAAATAATAAATTTATCTTCCTCTAAGACACCTTGTTTTGAGAGCGCTGTATGAGACATGAACTTTGACACAGAACTAGCTTCAGTGTCTTCAAAGGCACATAAAAAATAAGTTTGCGACTTACCCCACGCATCTCGGGTCACGTCCTATTGTCAATACATAACTGATTGACTGATAACGTGTTCCGCATCTGTCGCCAGCAGCCAAGGAAACGTATGCCATTTTATTCCCCTGACTGAGAAAAATCATTTGGCTCTATGGGGGAACAAAGTTTGGCTCACCTGTCTTCTTAATTTGTTAGGATAGATTGTTGTGAGATGATAAAAATATCTTAATTTTATGATTGTTAAACAGGGCAGTTGACGACATAAATAAATATATGTTATAACTCGCTATAACGAACGAAGTCAAGAGGTAAGTTTTTGCCCACATTAAATTGCAATGATTCGAAATGTTTTAGGGATTTTATTTTATTATTAATTTAAAGTAATTAACATTTGTTATTATTTCCCGCCGGTAAGAAGAGCGTGGTGTTTAGAAATGATCCAGTTGCTTCTATTTGAGTAAATATAATAGGTGACTTTTTTTTCTTAGTTTTGTATTCACACGATGAATTTTCAGATCATTTAAATCTTCCTATGTTAATTTTATTTTAAACGTTTTGTAGCACATGTTTAATTTCTTTATTATGTAAGAATATAAAACATTTAATTAATAACATGATCTCAATAGACTTGACTCATAATTATTGTTCGCAACTTTAAAAATGTCAAATGGTTGGACCTTGGAAGGGCGGGGCTCAATCACGCATGCGTCGAAACGTCCACGTAGTCCCTGAAATAATCGCGGAGTATCTATTTATAGCTAAGGGAAATTTAATTTTTTTACGCATACATTCAGGTAAGTTGCAGCGTCCCAGATAGGTTTGTAACGGAAAACTACGATTTCAGTTACGTAATAGCTGAAATGGGGTAGCGGGAGTAGGGGGTCGGGGTGGTAGCGGAAAAGCTCAGTTGGCGCCTGGCCCTGACACGTGAAGAACGTGTGATGCGTTGCCGGTGACACGCAATGAGCAAAAGCAACTTTAGAGCACAGCGCGAAGTATGAATGTTCTGTGAATTACTTGGATTTGGATCTATTATTGCGATTGGTGTTAAAAATAGTGACAATGTTATATAATGTTTTTTGTATATTATAGTGATCTCCGGTGAGTTATTAATAATAAAATAATAGAGAAATGTTTATTAAATTGATAGGTTTGTTTGTTGAACTTTATCAAAAGACAAAGTTTTCTAAAACACACACAAAGTTTCTTATTCTTGTTTATTATTTATCCATTTCTCATTTAAACTTTAATTTGATTTGACTGTTTCTATTACGTTATTCAATATTTTAAATTATTAATTATTTATCAAGAAACTCTAAATTTAGAGATGA